>CM057811.1:3904962-4504962 GCA_030067965.1 Latrodectus elegans
AGCATAAAATGATTCCCCAAAGAGCATTGATGTCATCTGTATTGTAGTGTGTTGTAATGTATTGTTATCGTTTATTTGGTTATTGAAATGCTTTTATGTCTTCCGCTGAAGTTATACTACAAACCCAATTTTTTTTTCAAAGATATATATAATTTTTCAAATTTAAAGTGTTTAATTTCTTATCACAGACGTAATATGCTGGTATCGTATGCTTATTAATCATACCTTATAATGTATTTTTTTTTTTTTCATGAAATAAGTTGAAAATAAAATTAAATGTCCAAATGTTTGTAAAGGTAAAAACTTAATAATTTTTGAAAATGATTAAAAATCAAATTAAAATATTTGTCTCACTATTCTAATAAACTTATCGTTCTTATTATGAGATATTTTATTTTATAAGAAATATATATACATATATATATGTATGTATATATATGTATATGTATATATATATATATATATATATATATATATATATATATATATATATATATATATATATATATATATATATATGCCTATATATAGGTGTATATATATATGTAATATATATATATATATATATATATATATATATATATGTATATATGTGTATAAATATATATATATATATATATATATATATATATATATATATATATATATATATATATATATATATATATACACATATATATATGTATGTGTGTGTGTCTATTGTAAAATGCATTTTTTTACATCTTCACACATAAAGTAGTTTAAATTTTTAATACATAGTTAGTCTTATTTCAAAATCGTAGTATGTAATATAATTGAACAAGGTAACACAAAACAGTTTATAATATTTGATTTTGAAAATTTACTTAAATGAAAATAATCAAAGTTGATTTAAAAGTACATATCATAGCTACTTTTCCGACGCTAATAAACAGAAATCTAACATGCATTATCAATAGATGCCTTTTCTATTTCATGAGTGAGAAAAGCTAATTCGTCTTGCTCGAGTTGGAATTGTTTGCCAACCACCGGGTAAAACAGGGGGAATCATATGGGGAGAAGTCTTTCTCAGAAATTCCTCCTTCCTTAGGTTACCGTAGTGAAGTAGAAAGCTCAGCCAAGTTTGGCTTTAAAAATTTTCCAGTTTCATAGGTGGCGTTGTGTACAGAGGTGGATTTTCATAAATAAGAATGAGTTTGATTTGTAATTAAAATTCGTATCAAAATATTAATGCAATCAAAAATATTTTTAGCTTAAAAAAACAAAAATATTCATTTTGTAACTGTACGGAGAAAAAAATGAAATATCTTTAAACCAAATTTTGTACAACCTCAATGAAATTAGAAATTGGTTAAAATTTACTTGGATGGAGATATTTTGACATTTTAAAAATATTTGAAAAAATTTTAAACGCTACAAATGGACGTCGAAGTGACAGTAGCTCTGTTTTTTGTAATTTGCAGAAGACCGGAGGTTTCTATCATGAAAATGGCACTTGTGAAACATTAAAATGTTATCCATAGGATTAACATAGGATTCGATTTTCCCCAACGGAGGTCTAGCAGGGCCTTAATTCAGATGAGTTTGCTGGCCTGAGGAGAAGGAAAAACTCATCCTGATGCTCTTCCATACACGCACATACACTGCCAGTTGATTGACGCCATATCTTTGCTACTAGATGCTATCATCCTAAGGAAAAACAAAACTCATATAGAGGTGGATATTTACTGCAAGGACAGATGCGGACGTGTATTAATCCATTGTGCTTTCCACAATAATGAGTGAACCTAGTGTTATAAAGAAAGAAAAAAAAACAGTTTTTTTTTCCGGGAATAAACACGGTTTATTTCCCTTGGAAATTTTGAAAAAAGTTTTTAGTTTTGAGATTTTTTCAGCTGATTTAGAAATTTGTAAAGTTTTTTAATTTTTATTTATTATTATTATGTGTTTCTCAAAATAAATAAAAAATTACTTATTTTATGACTTTTACAACTAATTACGGTTATCAAAAGTTTTCTAGGAAAAGAAAGTAATTTTGAGGTCAATAACCAGTTTAGAATAACTTCAAAAATTAATGTTCAGAAAATATTTTTTTCTTTCTTTCGCTGAATGAATTTAAGAATTTATAACGATAAAAAGCATGGAAATGTTATTTTTTCAGGATTATCAGAATAAATATTATCTTGATAATTTTTATTAAATGTTAATTCGTTATTTTTATTATTTTAACAAACAGTTTTGTTTTTCGTTTGCAGATGATATTGATATAGTGGGAAGAACTACGGCTGCTGCTGTTGATGCTTTCAGTGCACTCGAAACAGCAGCAAAAAACTTAGGATTTACAGTTAATGAAGAAAAAACTAAATTCATGTTGAGATCTAACAAAATGATTAATCTACAACCATTAAAAATTAACGAATTCCAGTTTGAGCAAGTGGACTAATTTAAATACCTAGGTATAACTGTGAATACTAATAATGACATTAAAATCGAGATCAAAAACAGAATCCAGATGGCTAACAGATGCTATTTCGGATTACGAAATCAGTTTAAATCTAAATACATAAGTAACAATACAAAAATACAGCTATATAAGACCCTGGTAAGACCAATCGTTGTATATGGCAGCAAATGCTGGACAATTAACAAAGACGACGAGATGAGACTTATGACTTTTGAGAGAAATATCTTGAGAAAGATCTTTGCAGCAGTTACAGAGAATGGTATATGGAGAATACGGTACAACCATGAGCTCCAATTGAAATACACTGTACCCAACATAGTTAAAATAATCAAGATTTCACAGATAAGGTGGTTGGGACACGTATTTCGATATGACAATGAAAACCCTGTCAGGCAAATAACTTTTAAAACTCCTGAGGAAAAGAGGAAGACCAAGAACTAGATGGATAGATAGAGTGGAAGAATGGTTAAGGGACGTAGGAGTCAATAATTGGAAAGTCATTGCCAGTGATAGATCAAGATGGCATAAGCTGACTGAGACAGCTTTGCCCGGCAATCGGCTGTAGCGATGGGAAGAAGGCGAAGAAGTTTTGTTTTTCTCTATACGAAACCAATTTACTTTATTAGAGACAGAACTGACATTTTTTTCATAGTCCCGTAATTCCTTTTACTTCCCTTCATTTATATGAGACAAAACAATCCATTAAATGAAAGATGATTGGTTGAATTTATTCCCTCAAAATTTCGAAAATTCTCAATTTATTACCAAAATTTCAGAGTAATTTCCCATTGTTCAAAATTCCCAGGATTTTTGCATCTCTAAGTGAACACAAAGAATGGTGGAAAACACTTCTCAGGCTCTAATGCTCCAGCCTGGACCATTCCGGCAATACTTATAGGGTGTTTGCTTTCAGAGGTTTAACTTTGTATACGCCATGTCGATCTACCCAATGGGGCATAAAACGGGATTCATCGAAAAATGCTACCGCACAGTGGACGACCAATTGCACTCGCGTGTAAATTCCAGATTTTGTCGCCAATGAACAGAAGTCAGCATAGATGCTTGATCTACTTCGGAATACACTGTTCGCAAAGGAGGAAAAAAACCGGGTTATTCCCTTGGGAATTTAAAAAAAACACGAGTATATTGAAATTTTTCAGAGGATTTAAACAGTTTTGAACTATTTTTTTTATCAGACATTTCTTAAATAAAAATTCCATTATTTTCATGATTTATACTATTAATTACATTAATAAAAAGTTTTACAGGAAAATAAAACAATTTTGGTTTAATGACCAATTTAGAAAAATTTGATTATTGATTATGAGGAGGTATTTTCTTTTCTTTCTATACACGGATTTATGTATTTGTAAAGACAGAAGCATAAAACGGCATATTTATTTTGAATGCCCTGAGAAATATATTTTGATATCTCAACTTTGGAGATCCAGGCTCAGCTGTTCGCTAAACAGTAGTTTAGGATACGCTGTTGGTTGCCCCTTGGTTCATCTGGACGGTCATTTGCTCAATGACAGGACGTCTATTCGCCCGAACGCATTGCCGCAGCCATCGTTCATCTATGGTCTGATATGCACCACATTTGTTACGTCGCTGATTTCGGCATTTCCATTTTGAAATGCACGGTATAATTTCACCTCACAGAAGCACACAAACCTAGCCGTTTCGAGAATGCTTCCACCCTTAATCCTGAAGCAAATGATCACGCACTTCTGGACGGCGTATAAATCGCTTCGTTTCTGCATTACGCTAGTGAATGTAATGTTTTCCGACATTTTCACGCATCCTTTATATACTCTCAAGTGCACAGTGCTGTCACCTGCCCTTTTGCTCTTATTTAACGTCCAACGTTTACCGACTAATGGCGGAATGGATAGTGCCCTAACTTCAAAGCAATAGGTCCCAATCCTGATTCGGGTATGGATGTTCCTTTCAGTTTGTGTGTTTCTCTATCATTTTACTTTCGAGTCAAAGATGGCACACTCACTAAGTGCCCCAATGTAAAAGTTGCCATCACATTCACTCCTTGTAGCTATGAATTTAATTAAATTCTAAAGGGCAGACAGACATCAGGAAAAAAAATGCACGCCGTCTTGTCTTACAGGTTGTTGGACAATCTTTTATTAAAAATATTAAATTATTAATTTAATTAGTAAGAGTAATTAATTTAATCATCAAGTGAAAATATCTGACGTGAAAATCATTTTATTTTTTATGCAATATTAATTTTTCTTTTAAAATGAAAATTCCCAAAATTTTTACTTAGTGACATCTAGCTTTAGATTTGATGAAGCCCTAGCTACTGAATGTAATAATATTTAAATAAATATTCGCATTTCATTCATTTTTTAGGATATTTCTGAACATATCCTATATGGTAGTTTTGGAAGTTAATAATCTAGGTTTTTCTTAAAAGGCTAAATCCTAAGATATAGTTTAGTTTAGTTATCTGATAAAATTAAGTATTCTATATATATATATATATATATATATATATATATATATATATATATATATATATATATATATATATATATATATATATATATATAATCTATTCTTATATTTTTATTCATTGTAATCGAGAAATTGCAATGAGTAAAGTAAGACATAACTTACATATTCATTAATTTTATTCAAAAAGAAAATTTCTCAGTTTCTAAACGTTTCTTATTGATTATTAACGATTCAAATTTTTAGGACATTTATCGAAAAAATTTTATTTATAACTTAATTATATTCTTAGAAGTTCTTATAAATGATATTTCCATTTTATGAAATTTCCTCTATTGAGAGCTATATTTCATAATGTTATTGTTGTCAAAATACAATTAAAAGTTAAAATTTTTTATTTACAAAAGAAAAGATAAAATATTAACAAAATATTGTTTGTTAAATAAAAGCATCTAATTTCTTAGAAAAAAAATTAATAGAATTAAATAATATTTCAGAAAATTAAATCATCTATAAAAAAATTTTCATGTTGATTTTTTAAATAGTAAATAATCATATCCAGAGAGAAGTGCTGATGATATATTTATCAGCCGAAGTAATATTAATTAGAAGTTGTATTCTTTATTTTGAATAGAAAGGATTTATTTGATTAATCAGTATTATAATTTTTCATAGACATGTAAGTAGTGTGCGGATGCCGGAGCTGGCGCAGTGATGTTTAGACCATAATGTGTGCCCATAAAAATTTCTTCCCTCTTTTGAAAACAATGGTGTGGAAACCTACCATTAAATTTCTACCCACTTTTAAAAACAATGGTGTGGAAACCTACCATTAAATTTCCACCCCCCTTTAAAAAACAATGGGTGCCAACCTCCCCATAAATCTGAACCCACTTTTAGAAAGTAATGGCTCTCAAACCCCCATTAAAACCCCACCCACTTTTAGAAAGTAATGGTTCTCAACCCGCCATTAAATATTCACCCCCTTTAAAAAACAATGGCTATAAAATTCCCATAAAAAAACCGCACCCACTTGTAGAAATTAATGGCTCTATTTTTATCCATAAAATTTCCACCCCCTTTTAAAAACAATGGTTTGAAAAACCGCCATAATTTTCCCACCCCCTTTTAAAAACAATGGTGTTAAAACCGACCATTAAAACCCCACCCTCTGTTAGAAACCTGTTTCAACCATGATAAATTTCTGACGCTGCACGCAACTTTTAGAAGAATTCAATGCACCGCGATGAATTAAAAAACTTCTAGGAATTTTAAGTACTTAAAGAAAACTCTTGCAGTTTATAAAGAAACAAAATGATGACTGAAGGGTCTGTTATAAATGCAATTGTCATAAGAAAGAAGATACAAGAAATAGATGAAGAAATGGAGAATTTTGAACCTTCGCTGTCTAAAGTTCTGCTTGATTTAAAAGAATGCTTAAAGTTATATTCAAACGATAAAATTTGTATTCAAAAAGAAGGTAAGTTATACAAGCATTACAAAGTATGCGATATTTTGAAATGCACCTGCCTTAATATTGACTTTCTGGTTGAAAAGTATCTGGTCGAGAGTGACTTGATACTTCATAACATATGCAAAGTATGAGGAAAAATTATATTATCTCTTAATAGTCTTCAAACTATTAAAAAATTGTTTATTTTTGTATTGCATAGTGACCGTGAGCCAAGGTATGAATACCATCTTCCAATATATGTCGCTTGTCATCTTTTCCTGATAGGGCAATCTTATTTACTTGTATGGAATGGATTTCATGCTTTGTGCTCCTGATGAGATTCATGGTCCTGTGCTGTACTTCTTGCTTGAATAGGCAGTCATTGTAGTCCTCGAAGGTTATCCTGTTTTTCACGACGCACTTCTTGACTCCTTTCGACTTTTTCACCAAGTCAACCTCAGTTTTACAGGCATACATCTTAGATCTCAATCCGACGAACTCCTCCAAGATCTTCCTTGCATTTTCATCTTTCATCTTCCCCAATACCTTCTTGTTGACACGTGGCATGCTGTACCTATTACCTTCAACATAATCAGATGTATCAAAGTAGTCAAGCATTCCTTTCATATCCTCATAAAAGTCCTCGGTCTGTATGTCATAGATGTAACTGTCAGTGTCCATGTACAATAGCATGATATTGTCTTCATATTTAGGCTTCATCACGTTGTAATGAAAGTCGTACATCAGATGCTTCGAGAGATCTAATATACTCATACCGACGTATATGGGCTTATTAAAGACCACTTTCGTCTTGTTCATATGCACAGCGGCTAAATTTTCATCAAAGATGGTCCGCCCCTTGAAGTTGGGCTTAGCAACCAGCTTCTCTGCCTTCTGAGGATCGCACACTAGTCGGATATCGAGCCGCTTCCTGATATTTTCCATCGTCTTGCCAAAGACCGAGTTGTTCATAAGTTTGTAGAAGTCTTTCTCAAAGTCATTGGCTGCCTTGGTCCTCATTTCCGTGTTTAAGTCTATGTACTTCTTCAACCAAGGAGACTGCTGAAACTCCAACACTTTATGCACCTTTTTGATCTTAATCCCCAAATGAAGCAGTTGCTTCAAAACCCTGTAATGAACCACATAATGCTCTTTGTTATAGAGCGTCGTCAGTAGTTTTGACTGTTTTGAGCCATCGGGCACCCTGCTCTCAGGTGCTAGAGGTAGGTCTGAATGGAGGTTGTGCAGATGCGTTGGGTACTCTAAGTCACAATCCACGATGTATCCTTTGTCTAAGTCATCCGCTACTTGGGTCATATCTGACACAGTGCTCCACCTGAAGCCACCGTGTGGTAGGTATTGACTCATGGCCCATCCATAGAGGTTGTTAGCATCAAGGTACATCAGGTAGTTGGACTTCTTGTTCTCGTCATAGTCCTTCATGTACTTGTTGTTCGCCCTCGCATATCGGTTACAGCACTGAGAGATGCCTCCTCTGGTCCCCTTTTCCAGCATGAGCATCATGTCATAGTCTGTCAACAGCTCTAGCTCGACCTCCGTGGTTTTGAGCATGGCATCCCAGGAGAGTCCGGGTGCGGTGAAGTACCATGCTGGATCCAACTTATAGGTCTTTAGACAGACATCTCTAAAGTGTTCCATGATGTCGGCTAGTATGAGCACATCAGTCTTCACATACAAATCGGAATATTCACCCAATGTCTTAATGTTGAAGGTTCTCCATACCGTTTTGGCGTGCTCGTAGTCCTCATCCTTTATGTGTGACTCATTTAATTGGTTGTAGAAGTCTTCTTGTGGAGGCAGCTTGGCTTCTTCGCATTTGTCCCACGAGTCCATGTAATCGTATGGATAGACGCCTTTTCGGGTGACGAGGTCTAGCTTGTCCATCGGGAAGTACTTGGCTTTCTCCCTGAACTCCTTTACGTTCTTCGCAAGACTGTCTAGGCTAGCGGCCATGAACTTGAAGGAGTCGAGAAACCTCAACTTTATGCCAGGCAACTTTACTTTCTTCCCATCGCCTACATCTAACATCTTTGCCCCGACCTCCTTGCTGAACGAAATGTACCTCTCCTCGTTGTTCGGAATGACATCAATGTCCCCTTTCTCCCCACCGAGCTCCTTTATGAAGAGATGGGCGTCGTAGCCAGACAGATTGTGTATGAACACCGGAATGAACGAAGGCTCTTGGTACTTTAGGTTGCAAAGGTTGTGAGCAGGTCCTCTGTAGTTCGATTCACATTTTGCCGGATCGAGAAGATGGTCATGATCTCTGACTTTTCGGAAGTCTGGTTCATCCGAAGGTGAATAAGGGGAGGGTTCCTTCCTGATATCTCTGTCACAGATATGACAAACATGGGTCCTTTGGAAATGCTCTTCATATTCAGTGGTCATTTTAATAGGTTGCTTCTTATCATAAATAGTCTTTATCGCTAGCGCCTCAGCCTTCACTATATCAAAGAACAGTTTGGTGGCATTGGCTCCTCTGTACGTGATTGGTGTCTTATAGTCTGCGTGTTTATATTTGATGTAGACAGTGAAGCTCATAGGCTCGTGCTTTTGATACTTATGCAAGAAGGATGCGTCTTTATTGGGATGGCAGGTGTTTATCTTGTTTGTCAAGCACTCGAAGTCTCCGTACATCACAAAGGGTACTCGCAATGACCTTTGGTAGTTTTTGAACCTCAGAGATTCGTATTCCTTAGGCATTACAATCTTTACAGGCGTATTCTTCCTACAATCCGTTTCATGTTTTTGCAGATCTTCCTCAGAGTGATAAAATAACAGGCACCTTTCACAGGGATATACTCTTTTATCATGTTTAGTTAACTGAGCACTTATTAATTTCGACATGTCTTTTATCCAACAGTAATGACTGTTTCCTTCCTGATTCTTTGTGTACAGCAAATTGACGTGTTTGTCTTCCTTATTTTTAGTGATTCTCAATGGGTAAATGTCATTACCTTCGTATGAATATATGTTCACCGATATGTCATTCAACTTCTCGAACCTGTTAAATACTCTGTCTTCCATCTTCACTGGAAACTTAATGCCTTCGAACTTTAGCTCATTCTCATATGGCTTATACTTCGTGATTCTTTGGGCATCTTTTTCCGCTGGGTGCAGTGCAGAAATTATTGCCCACATGAAACACTTATTATCCTCATTTTGTACGTTAATGACTGCTTTTTTAGCCTTAATTCTTTTATGCAGATCAATGTAGGATGCCCCTCTCAGCGGGTTGTATTTATTGATCCTAACCTCAAGGCTTTTGATTCTGGCAAGCGTCCACCCTGAGCCCCTTGCCACAAACTCCTCCATTTCTGTCAGTAACTTTTGGATAACTGATCTGTAATAATCAATCAAATCAGTGGATTCAAAGATGACTTCATTTTGTGTTTTGAAGTTCATCTCCATTTCTTCCACCCCTTTTTGATAGTCGCAAAGGAACTTAAAGTTGACCTTCAGACCATGTAGCCTCTTCAGATGTTTGGTGATGAGACCCCGAACAAGTGGTGAAACATCATTCAAAAAGTCTTTGGGAAGCATCAGATTGTGTTCGTTTGGGATGTCGTACGTCTTCAGCCGAGACTTAAATGCCGTCTCAACTTCAAGGGGAGTATATAGCCTTCTCTCTCGCGCATCTGAAAACAGGTCGGAATCAAATTTGAAGTGGCGGTTGAACAATACACTTTCAATGTACGCTATGATGTCTGCCTTCCTTCCTAACGTGGAATAACCTGCAATACCACGCGTCCGACAAAAATCACGTAGTTGCTTGATGGTCATGTGATGCAGGCTCTGTATGTTGTCAAAGTCATCTCTGTGGTCCTCCTGAGAGGCCTTCTTTGGTTTATAGTTTTGATGGGCCTTAGTTTGCAAGTGCTTATTTATGCTTGATTCCTTAAATAACTTACCGCAACACTTGATTTTAAAACCCCTCTTTTTCTTCTGCTTGCTAAACAAGTCATCGTGGAAATTGGGGAAGCCGTTATGATTCGTTGAGTATGAATCAAGGCGATGAATGAGGTCGATCAGTTCCGCCTTTTTAAGCTTCGAGTATCCTCGAATATTATGTTCCCGACAGTAGTCTCGCAACTGTCGAACGGTTTTAGATTCCATCTTTATTATCTCTCTCTCTATATATATCTCGTTTCTTTAAATACTTAAAATATTGATCATTCAATTTTCATGGTGCCTGCTTGTTGAGAAGATCGTTGTTCTGTTCTCTTATCTCGTAAAAGTTGCCCTTCACATCTGAGGGGCAGCTTTTACTTTCATAGAACTTTTTCAGATTTTTCTTCAATGAAAGATCCACCCAATTAACAAAGTGCGTAAGATATTAAAGAAGTTAAAAGGAATACTTTTAATAATAAATGTCAGATGAAATGATGGAAATATTAAGACACTTTGGTCTAGACAACAAAGTGCCTTCAACTCAAAAGTGTGAGCACGAATATATAACAAAAGATGATAATGAATTTTACGTGTGTATGACATGTCATGAAGAGCTGAGATACAATCCTAATAAACGTCCTCTAGATGGAAAGCAATTATATTTGATGATGAAGATGCAACAGAGGAGCCAAAGCAGAGTGAAAAATCTTACTAAATGGTTAAAAGGGTTTAATTTCCTTAGAAGATGAGATTTTGGTTGAGTTTCTTAGATTTATCCATAAATATGAAGAATTGTTTCCAGAGCGGAAAAACGTAATCAGCAAAGAAAACGTTTTATTTCATCTGTTACGGAAAAGAGATTTTCAGGTACCACTTAAGTTACCCAAAATGAAGAAAACGCTTGATCAGAATGAAGAAATCTGTCGAACCGTCTTCGAAGCTTTAAACTGGAATTTTTAATAGCTTTTGTCAGCTATTAAAAATTAACTAAATCTTTCTTATCTATCCAACTACTTTCTGGATAACCTAACCACTTCACCAGGTATTTATTCCCCACCTTTTTGAGAATTTTTTCGATTTTGTACACATCATACCTTACCAGCTCATTTTCATAAAAGGTTCCTTTTACATCTTCATTGTTTAAATCCTTTATTCTATAAGTGACTGGATCGGTTTTAATACTTCATAGATGACGAATATTTCTTCTGTAAAGGTTGCCTCATAACCTCTTCTGAAAGTCGTTTTATATATTGATATTCGAACTATATCTCCTACTTGGTATTTGGGTTTATGCAGGACTTTTTCTTTGAACAAATTGCGGTAGACTTCACCACTGTTTTCTTCTAGACTGGCCTCAACCGGCATCATCTTTATACTTCTGTGGTAAGAGTTGTTATAATTTTTCACTAACTGATCCAATACATCTATGTATCTATTGGTATTGTTAGCCGCTAAATATTTCCGAATTTTACCGTTTACAGTTCTGTTGAATCGTTCCACCACGGAGCATTTGATTTCAACGTTTTCAGTTGTGAACCAGTGGATTTTGTTCTCTTTAAACAGAAGTTGTGTCTCTTTGTTGATGAACTCTGTCCCCTTGTCAGCTTGGATTTTAAGAGGAACTCTCACTTTAAATATCTTCTTAAATGCCTTAGTCACTTCTTCCCCCGTTTTTCTACGAATAGGCACAGCCCACCCATATTTGCTGAAAATGTCAATGACTGTTAACAAGTAGTTGTAGCCATCATTCGATTTTGAAAATGGCTTTAGAAATAACAAATCTGCTTGCCATTGATCATCAATATGTGACACATAAGTTCTTCTTCTTTTAAACTTACTGATGAGTGGTTTATGTTTTGTGTAAACATCTTGTTGATGTAAGAAATCTGAGACTCTTTTTCGACTTAAACCTGTTTTTCTACTGAGTTTGTTTATACCGCAATATCCAGTCTCTGGATCGTAATAAACATTTTTGGGGTCCTCAGTTACCCCTTTAGCGGTAAAAAACGACTCTTTTTAGAACCGCAAACCGTGAAGATCCCTTTTATCATAGGTCTGCCGTTCTTAGAGGTAGCGTGCTGTACGTCTTTCGTCTCAGTGTGGGTTTTACATTTTAGGCAGTATATTTTTGAGCCCATTCCAAATGTCTTCTTTGCTTTGATAATTGGCTTCACAACAGCTCTATCTATCCTTTCACGGAGAGTTGGATTGGGAATATCCTCAAGCTCTTTTATCATGTCTGAGTCGCACACCTTGTTTCTTGTTTCGGTATCTTTGTTTTTTAGGTAACACACATCATGTTTATAGGCTGCCTCATCGACTCTATTAATGGGCTTACTCCATTCTTTGTATGTTAAATCTGGATTTAATCTCGTTTTACCTCTGAGCAATTGAGTACCTGGCCCTGTAAATTGGTGACCAGGCAGATGCATTTCAAACGGTAAATTGTTAATTGCAGAATTAATAACTCCTTTTCCTTTCTTCATTTATTTATATGTAAAAAATTATTTACACACATATTCATAGCCGTTAAGCTGGGTTTGTTTCATGTATTTTTCTCTGGGTAAGTAGACTGAATTGTTGATAAAATCATCCTCTCTACTGTACACCTCTTCTTCTGTTAATGCATTTGATTTGAAAGAATTCAACAGTTGTTTATAAAACTTGTATGATTGCTTATACTCTTCGTTCCTTTCCACGATATTCAGGGACTTTTCGATAACTTCAACTATACCGGCACTTAAGCTCAGAGCGGCTAAGGGTACCATCGCAAAAGCGGATAAACCCAATGAACTGCAGAGGAACTTTGTAATGGATAGCGAAATTTTTATCTTATGATAATGGTGGTAGCTCTTTCTATACACGTAAATTTTCTTTCGTAAGTATTCTTCCATCTTTATTTATAGGGATGAAATATTTTTTCCGATATCTCAAGGACGGATTCACTAAATCAAGCATAAAAATCATATGGTTGTTGCATGCACTTTTGTACAATCGATTGAACTCTTCTTTCGTCAAACTGCCATCTACCTCTCTTATAATCTGCTGAATCTCCCTCTGCTGGAGGTTGAAAAATATTAAATAGTTACAGTTTCTCCTGATGACAATGGGCGTTCTGTAATAGGATTGAGAGAGGTAAATGATTGAAGCATTCTTCTTCCTACCTCTGATGAAGAAATCTTCTATACTCTTCTGGTCTTTCTCTGTCACACAGTCATCAAAGACAACAACATTTTTGCAAGAGGGGTCCAGATCGTCCACTGTAATAAAGTCTTTTGTATCAGAGGAGAATACGGTTTCTTTCTTTGCCGTATTTTTCATATAACTCGAGCAAAATTTTCTTCTTCTTTTTTGGATACTTTGCTAATACGTCTTTAATATCTACACCATCAAACATAGTGTACTTTTCTTTCAGTTTAGTGTACTTGGGTTCAAACATATCTTTAGCGCAAATGAACAAGTTATCAAACTCGAGATAATCATAAATAAAATTCAGCAATAAATTCGTTTTACCAGTACCCGAAGCTCCAGCGATCAGAAGTCTGAAAGGGTGTTTCGGTAATAAATAATGCTGATTTGCATTGGCTAATTCTTCTGGCTCTGTATAATCTTCAATTGCAATCATCTTTATTTAATGTTGAAAAAATTTGCTGTCAGTAAAAACATAATTTGCTCTCAGTAAAAAATAATTTGCTTGCAGTAAAAAATATTTCGCTTATTAATAAATGAATGCTTTACAAAAAGAGCGAAACAAGAAGCTAAGAGAAGAAGTTAAGAATGACCTGAAAGTGTTTAAGATTCAGGCGGAGATTAGAAAGAACAACGAACAAAATCTGGAACAAAAATTAGGTTTCCAGAAAACTTTGTCTGAATTCCACCAGCCTGTAACTGAGAAACTTCACCAACAAGATGTTACTAGAAAAGAACATTTTAAGGTTATAAAAGATGCTGTTGATAAGATTCCTCTTGCGATTGAACCATCTCCAGCGACTCCGGATATCTTCTATTTTGATAAAGATTTGGATGTAGAGTTTTTAGAGAAAAATAACTTTCCAAGACCCTCAAAGTTGTACAACGAATCCAAGGATACTTTACAAGAAGTTATCAATAGAGTAAAGAGTACATACTTAAAGTTTGCTCGTCAAAAAGGAAACCTTATGAGTCAGATAGCTCGAATGACCATAAAAGATGAGGAAAGAGAAGATAGACTATTATCTAAAGCTGATTATTTAAGGGAACATATGATTACATTAGAAGATTATCGAGAGCGACTGAAGGACTTACAAAGAAAGGAAATATACCTCGGTAAAGGAGTGGAAGACAAATTAGAAATTTTGGCTCGATTCACCGATAAAGTTTGCAATGGATCCAAGAGTAAAAAGTTACATACTCAAATCGTCGATCTACTGGATGCATTATTAAGAGAAGGAACTCTAAACAACGAGCAAGTAAAAGAATACTATAAAAATTTCTTATTAAATAAATGAGTAACTACGTAAAAACTAAAATACACTTAAGTGATCATCAGATTGCTAAATTAAAATCTGCATATTAGAAAGGAGAAGAAGTTTCCCTACAAATAGACAGGACAAAACCATCTAACTATGACATGTACTTAACTCAAACACAAATTGCTCAAATCGGGAAGGGAAAGAGAATTACTATCAGCAAGACGCAGCTCAAGAAAACGGGTGGGTTTTTAGCCTTTCTAGCTCCCTTTTTACCGGCCTTAATTGCCGGAGCTAAGGCGTTGGCTTTAGGTGCTGCAAGTGGGGCAGCTGGATTGGGAGCAAAGAAAGCTTTGGATAAAATTTCAGGATCAGGTTGTGCTCAAAAAAAGCCCCGTGGAAAGGGAGTCTATCAAAACTGGGAATATCCAACGAAGTGATTGAAGACAATATGAAGAAAGAAAAAGGGTTTAGGGGTGTTTTTACTTCGGATCTGTTACCTAAAAAGATGAGACGATTTGAGAACGGTATTATTAATTTGGACATAGCTACAGGACCTGGTACACATTGGGTAGGTTACTATAACGATCCTAATAACAATTTCGTCGAATATTTTGATCCGTTTGGAGAACATATTTACAAAATTCCCACCAGTATAAAGAAATATCTACAAAGTTCTGGGAAAAAAATAGGGTATAACTCAAGCTTTTTACAACACCCAGCCTCCGTCAAATGTGGCTACTTTTGCATGAAGTATATTAATGAAAGAAACAAAGGTAAATCTGTTGAAGATGTTCTGTATTCCTTTACCCAAGAACCTAGTGACTATAATGAAAAAAATGTTCTCTATAAATAAATGGTGTTATTAATATTGGATTCGAAAAACTCTGAAAAGTCAAAAGACTTTACAATTGAATATTCTAGACCATTTAGGTTTAAGCAGATCGCTCTTCAGTCCTTTTCAATGTACGTTTCTTGGGATAAAATTAAAGAGGAGACCTTTTCATACTATGATGGACATCAGTGGTTTGATCTATCGCTCCCAGATGGAAATTATACCGTTAAAGGGTTGAACCGTTACATGCTGAAATTTTTTGGGAACGATCCACCAATTCTATTTGGTATAGTCGAGGAACGACAAAGAATAGCCATCAAGTTAAAAGATGGGTATAAGATCGATTTAACAAAATGCAAAAACCTGCATAAACTATTAGGGTTCGAACCTGAAATATATGAAGAGTCTGAACAAGTAGGAAAGTACATTGCCGACTTATCCGGTGGGAATGATAACATTTATATACACTGTGATGTCGCGGAGGGAGCCTACATTAACGGCTTTCACTCTTCAAACGTAATCTATTCCTTTACGAATGTTAATCGTCCCGGCAGTCAAATCATAAAATCGTTTGAAAAACCTCTATTCTTTCCTGTCCGGATGGAGAGTGTTCACAGAATCAGAATGAGAATAACGAACCATAGAGGTGATTTACTTCCCCTCAATAAGCAAGAAGTACAATACAATTTTATTGCCCTCTAAATAAAGAAATGAATAAACATAGACTTCGAAGGAAGAGCAAGAAGATACAAGGAAGAGGGATCTTTTTAGATGCTTTTTTACAGAATCCCTCTAAGTTAGCCAAACAGTTTGTCCATGATAAGCTGAATGAAATATTTTCAAAGAAGAAAAAACATGGGGCTGGACTGAAATTTCTGTGAATTTTGATTTAATAGCCATATAGCTATTAAATTAAGACAAAAAAATTGTTTTTATAATGAATAAAATATTTGATTTAAACAACACCGATTACTATTACGATGATGACATCGAAAGTCTCGAGTATAGAGAAATGAGGCATGAAAACAGCGATAGTTCTACTGAGAATGCCACTTACCATTTCTTTATACAAGACACTAACTCCAATATCTTATATTCTAATGGATATTTACAACAAAAGCTAAAAATTGTTAACAGTAATGGAACAGCAATAGCGGATGATAATGTAGCTCTCGTGAATGGAGGTGGTTTAATAAACGCCAACAGATTTACATTGGACAACACTGAAATCGAAACCAACATTAATTATTCTGCTCTCATGCGACATGTGTTAGGTCTAATTCATTTCACTCCTGACTATTCTACTTCGGAAGCTACGAATATGCTCTTCTACGTAGATACGTCTGACACAGCTGACGGAAAACCCTTGAAATATGATGGAACTTTGGTAGATACAACTAAGATAACTGAATTTTTCGAAAAATTAAGAACTAACGAATAGTATAATCAAGGATTCAAAGAGAGATGCAAACTTACTCAAAATAGCAAAACTGTCACTATATGGATCCCGTTAAAATACGTATTTGATTTCTTCAATGAATACAAAAAGGTCATAACAGGGTTCCAAGTCAAGTTTGAGTTTCAGAGAAATCATAGTCAGAACATGCTGTATACAGATGAGCAAAATAAGGATTACAAAGTTGTTGTGGAAGATTTATCACTTTGGCTCCCTTATGTTAGATTTAAGAATTCAGCAGCTGCAAAATTTAATAAGTTAAAATTATCAGATAAGCCTGTTGAAATAAACTGGAACCAACATAGCATTGTAAAGTCGAATATTTTCTTAAAGAATTCAAGCGGGTCTTATTCCATAAATGCTACTTCAGACGAAGTATTGTCCTTGTACGTCATACCACAATACACTGAAAGATATGAAAATGCAAAACAGAACAACATGTTATTCGACAACTTAGATATGATGGAATGTTGGTTGATGGTTAATAATGTAAGGGTTCCAACTGTTAGTTACATAATGGATTTTGAGAAAGGTGATTACAATCGCCTATACACAGCTCTTTTGGAGTCTGGACTCAACACCCTTACACCAGAAACAGGGTGCATGGTCAATTATTCCAATTTTGGTAAATTATATCCAATCATTTGCTTCAACTTGGCTCACCATGAAAATTATACAGACACAAATAACCTGACTATAGAGTTCAACTGGCGGTTGAGAAACAACACCACCAAGAATTATGTCTTCTATTTCATCTTACGAGAACGCAAGAAGTGTTACTTAAACATAAAGAATCAAGATATAACCATGATCAAAACATTAAAGCTATAAATGGAACTGAATTTTAATTTTAATAGTCGAAAGACTATTGAAATTATTCATATTAAAATAAAGAAATGACAGCATACTATCCACTTTTTGAGGAAGAACTCAAAGAAGGGCCACCTGGCATTCCAGGAATAGGGTTTAAACTATCACATGATGGTAATTATGATATGGAGGAAAAGATATTAAGGAATGCTGGAGAACCTTTAGAAAATAATGACGTGACTACAAAATTTTACGTAGACAGATGTAGGAAGAATCTGAGGTCATCCATTCGAGATTTGTCAAACAAAAGTTTAGTCCTTTCAGAAAATGATCAACAATATGATGCAAAAGGGAAAAAGAATTATCAATCTTTTAGCTCCAGTTGACAAGTCTGATTCTACAACTAGAGATTATGTAGATACAGTGGTTGACCAGTTGCGAAACATAAGTTTACTACACACACCTCAAGGAAATTTTGATGCTAAAGGTAAAACGATAAATAATGTGAAAGATCCGGAATCTGAGAAAAATGTGGTGAATAGACGATATTTTGAAAGTAATGCTTTAACGCTCCATGGGGAGGCTTATAATGCTAAAAATAGAGCAATCGCACATCTTGCGGATCCGAGTGCTAGTCACGATGGTGTCAACAAACAATATTTTGAAAATAATGCTTTGATTTTAAAAGATGATTGTTATGATGCTAACAATAAAGTGGTGTCAAATGTGAAAGAGCCTGTGAATGTAAACGATGTAGTTACTAAAAAACATCTTGATTATTACTGTATTCTATGGAATAAAATTAATAAAAACTATTATGCTCACAATCAAAGAATTTCGGGTGTGAAAAGACCTCAATATGATACAGATTGTGCTAATAAATATTATGTTGATACTAAGACATTCTGTGCCTCTACAGATAGAGGAATACAATTTACGGGAAGTGGTTTCAAAACTTTCCCCTTTAATAGATTTACTTCGAAACTCTTAGACTCAAACTTAAAATTACCACTTGATATGTATATGAAAGTAACAATTTTCATAGCATGTGATAACATGAATGAGAAACCAAAGATACGATTAGAAAAAGGTAAAGAGGTCCTTCTCGATAAGGAAACACGTGTCAATGAAGAATCAATCATTTTATTTGTGTATGGGAAACAGAATGATGTTTTAACTTTATCAGTATTGACAGGAGGACAATGTAAGTTGAAACCCTATTTACACATTGAAAAGTTAGAATTTTTTTAGCTCCATAAATAAATGGAGAAACTTAATTCTGTACGTATTCGAACTTATAAAGAACTGGACCGAGAATACCTGATTTCTGATACTGTAGTCCATACTGATAAAATTTTGATTCGCTTAGAGAATGGGTCATTTATTCACATACCTTTTGGCATACTAAATATAGAAGAGATAGAATCATTAAAAAATAGACAAATCAAAGCTATGAGTGTGGGTAAGTATATAATTTTTCGCATTTAAAGAAATAAAAATTTTTTCTCATATAATAAACGCAAAATGGAATTGTTAAATAAATTAAACGCACTCAGTTCATTAGAAGATGGAGCAAAGACATTCAGGAAAATGAGGGAACTCAACATCCACGAAAAATATCCTGTCACTGAAATTAAACAGGTAACCACAAGATATGGAAATAGAATAGTTGTAGAATTGCCTGATTGTCTCGTATCACTACCACAAAGATGTGATAAAATGGCGTCAGATTATTTAAAACTCAATGATTTGAAACCTCTTTTCTTTGTGTATTTGGGGAGTAAGGATGTCGGGAAGTCTCAACCAGCCCAAATGTTTCAATTCGATATTTGATTTTAATGGTTTTAAAAATCATTAAAATCTAAAGAAATTTGCCCAGTTTAGATAAAATATCACACCCCATTTTCCGAACATTTTTGTTCTTCTCTTCATGCAATATTTGATGCATTTGAATAACATATTTTAAAATCAGGGAATGAATTTCTTGATATTTCTCAGTTTCTTCTTCTTCTATACATGAGAATAACTTTTGACACACCCTCGCTAAACTAGTCATTCTACAGTTCACACTCCCGTAGAGCGCTATCATGTCGCCGAATAAGTCGTAAGTATTTTCCATTTCTGTTTATTATTATTCTCATTTCTTTAAATGAATAAAAAGAGGAAGCGGTTTGAAAGCGGTGACCTTGAGTCGTGAGAGAAACGGGTTTTTCTTTTTTTCCTGTCTGAATGACGTTTAATTTTAACTATCACTGGATGGCAGCACGAACTGGACTCGGAATCTAGTATAGAAAATTTTTCGCCTGTTTACGTTTAATTTCTGAAGTGTTTTTGACGATACTTTTCAATCAAATAAATTGCAGTCTTCGATATTTTAAAGATTTTTCAAACTCTGAGGGAGAAATGACTTGTTTAAAGCTATATTTCAGCGTCTTTTCGTCTTCCGTGACATGTATATATTACTTAGATGTTCTCTCTCTGTCGGGTACCCAGTAGCTCCGTGGCAAAGTCTAAGCTTAGCCACCGTAAGATCGCGGTTTCGATCCCCAGCCTCGGCTTGGTAGCAGCTTTCGTGAATAGTGTAATGCTATTTGCGTTAAGCTCACTTATGGATCGAACCACGGAGCGAAACATCAGTGGTGGGTTGAGACTTGTGGTCTCTATGTCCATTTAGATGTTGTGTTTGTGTTGTCCTTAATATAATATATGCAGGCCCTGCTTGTCAGATCAGTGATGCTGGAACTCCGGTTCTAGAATTCGTAAGCAGCTGTTGGAACTGGACTTCTGGTATCACTGACCTGGCTATTTTTTTTAAGAAGTTTTGCTATTTTTTTTAAGAAATGCCCTGTTGAATAAATAATTCCCCAAAGAGGTTGCGTTGAAATTTTTCAATCAATAGTGTTCGGGGAAAAAAATAGAAATATATTTTTTAATAGTTTTCGAACTATTAAAAGATAAAGACTTGGAATTCTTCCATTTTGTATTCATAAAACAATATTTTTCTTCAGCTCTCATCAAGACTCTCAATTATTTTTTGAAACTTTTCTTCTAAATTTCCTAAGTGTTCAATGACCTTTTCATTTGGGGGTATCATTGATTGAAGCTTCTGAAGTTCTGCTCGAAAGCTATAAATTAATGAGATGCGAGTACACACTTTAATCAAATGGGTTTTCTTTTTATTCATTTCCATTTCTTTGTTTATATATTTGTTGTCTTTAAATACTTGAAATATCTCTCTACCTTTTGGCTGAGAAAAAGGGAGTGCTCACCGAAGGGGACTTCTAAAAACGGGGGGGGGGGGTTGGAAGCTTTTTTTTTTTAAATGGGACAAGTGTTTGCCATTACTTTTTTAAAAGTAGGGAAAATTAATTATATGGGGTTAAGAAATAAAAGGGGCGTGAAAAAAAGGGGGTGGAAATTTAATGGATAAAAATAGAGCCATTAATTTCTACAAGTGGGTGCGGTTTTTATGGGAATTTTATAGCCATTGTTTTTTAAAGGGGGGTGAATATTTAATGGCGGGTTGAGAACCATTACTTTCTAAACGTGGGTGGGGTTTTAATGGGGGTTTGAGAGCCATTACTTTCTAAAAGTGGGTTCAGATTTATGGGGAGGTTGGCACCCATTGTTTTTTAAAAGGGGTGGATATTTAATGGGGGTTTTTTACACCATTGTTTTTAAAAGTGGGAAGAAATTTTTATGGGCACACATTATGGTCTAAACATCACTGCGCCAGCTCCGGCATCCCCACACTACTCATGTAACTTGACTTAGACAACTTGTAAGAAAATTAGGACTCCCGTAAAAAAAAAACAATGAATCTTGATGGATGAGAAGGCAATAAGTCTCATGAGCTTACTGTTTGGGAATCTCCCTGGATTATTGATCCATAAATCAAGATATACAACATCAACAAAAAATAATTTGCTATATAAATTTAAATTAAAATCGAAGACATTTCAAATGTATAAAGATTTTTAAATTTATAACTGCAAAGTGTAAAAAATAAAGTTTCTTTTCTTCAACTTTCCTCCTTTTCCATAATCATTTATACATTTTTAATACTGTTTCTATTTTTTGGAGGTATTTTTGACTGATTTAAGTGGATAAATCTCCTAAATGAATCATTTTTAAATAAAAGGATTTGGAAGTTATGGAAGCAGATAATTTTACCACAAAAATTGCAATAAACGAGTTTTAATAGTAAAAAATGTTTCTTATTAGCTAATGAAGTTATTTTTTGATAAACAGTTTAAAAAAATAATATGAGAGATGATATTTTAATTAATGATGCTCAGTTTCTTATTAAGAAAAAGTAATTTGGCCAGTATGTTTCAAAGATAATATTTTTAAGAAATACTTTTTTTTCCCTTTAAAAATTTTAATTATAGGTAAAAAAGTATATCAAGTTTACAGTTTTTCTGATAAAGAAGTAATGGTTCTTTATCAGAAAAACTGCAACTCCTTTACTATAATTCCTTTACCTATAATTAAAATTTTGAAAAAGAATTACAATTTATTAATAAATCGCAATTCATTTAGGTTGTTGAAATTCATTTAATTGTTTAAATATTGAAATTCTTTTCTAGGATGAGTATCGAAAATTACAACATTAATGAGTCTTGAAAATTGATTTTTAAGTTAGCTAAATAATCTATATGAGTAATTTTTAAAGTTATATAAATAAAGAAAAAAAGAAATATTATAGAGATTTGTTGTATATGTATGTGAACTATTGAATAATAAAATATTTTTCAAACCATCGAATGATTATTTAAGATGTTTAGCCCCGAAAATCAAGGAAAATTCATTATTGCAATATAATATGAAAATCAGCTAAAATTTTAGGGAAAATAGAATAACTGTAAAATTTTAAGGGATAAATCTACTAAAAAAATTTTTTTTAATTGTATTTGTGATTTAGATTCTGCTCATATTTTACATAGTCTTTGAAAATAATTGAAAAATTATTTTCTGTTAACAGCTGAAGGTAAATAAATTAAATATTTATAACCTGCAGCTTTTTATAATAATTTATATCACTGAGAATTTCTTTCTGAATGTATATTTCCAAAAACAAATCTTTTTCTTTAGAAAGAAAAATTTAAAATAAGGCAAAAATATTGCTTATTCAAAAATAAATTTTAATTTTCAGATTTAAGAAAATTATAATTAATCTTATAATAATCTATAAAGATATAAATACCATAAACGAGAAAAATTAAATTATTTACTATGACTATCAGATCTGATTAAATTCATTCAAAATAACATCTTTTTTAATATCAGGTTAAGGACATCAACAGTTTTTAAATATTCGATCAAATTTGGACTAGTAAATCTGTGCCTTACTCTTGCGAAAAAGATACGATATTAAAAACAAATATACATGAAACAACTGTTATCTAGAATGAGTATTGATAATATATCATCATTTTTGTAATAGATGGAGTAATAAAGTAAAAAAAAATGTGCTTATTTCTAATCAATAAAAGGTGATTATATAAAAAAGAATAATAATAAATAATTTTCCATGCTTTGTCTGAATACAAATCTTTAAGCATTTATTCCAGTTATAAGTTTTGTTTTATTACATAATTAATGTACCGTACCCATGAAGTGCTGGTACAGCAGTGCTATCGTAGTATGTGAGGGGAAAAAAAAACTGTGAGAGAGGAGAGAATCGAGTTATTGCTTTTGAGAAGAGCATATGTAAAATGAGAGAGATGAATCAGTTACGAAAAATAAAATTATTTTATGTTCAGAGTTTTACAGTCCACTTCATTTCATACCTGAACTACACAAACATATGGTCCAGCTCACCGGAGGTTTGATGAAATATTGCCTACAAGGAATGCGATAATGAATAAACATCAACCACCCAACTGTCTTTGAGAGCGGTATCAGTTGCTATGAGGTATGTGCTTGAACTTTTTTGGTCATTCACTCCCATGAGATAATTTTAATTATCAATTTGAATTATTTGTGTTGAGCTTAATAACTATTTCAGGGATAGGAGTACAGAAATTTTTTTTTTTCAGGATGTTATTTTCAAGAAATATCAGGACATTTTTCAGGACATATTCTAATAATTAAACAAAACAAAAAATTTTTTTTCAGGATGTTATTTTCAAGAAATATCAGGACATTTTTCAGGACATATTCTAATAATTAAACAAAACCAATGTTACTTTTACATATTAATTTCTGTTTTATGCATAAGACACATTTTAGAAAGAAATAAACTATTTAATAAATTCTGAGTTTTCTAATTTTTAATACAACAATATGAAAAATGAAACAGAAATTTAAACTTCCTATACTGAACATTTTTTTGAAAATTAATAAGTTATATGATAAATGCTTTAAATTAACAATTAATTTATGTATAATTGAATAATGTTCATTTTGAACTGGATGCATTAGCATTTAATTCCGATAACTTAATACTGCACTTTTTTAACTTATCATTCACAGATGCAATCTCTGCATTAGCAGCAAACACCATAATTTGTCCAACTTTCACATACTCATTTTATCATCACTGATAGCACATGCTATTTTTTTAGTTGCATCATCCAAAAGTTTTTGAGCTACACACTGATTATCAAGCAAATTTTTCTTTTCTTTCTCAAGTTCATTAACTTTTTCTAATAGGTGCGATTGTTTAAACTTTTTTTTCACAAGTAGCTTCTACATCTTCCTCATCCTTTCTTTTCTTCTCTAATTGTGTTACATCTTTTGATTTTTCCACATATGATGCATATTCTGCATGAGATTTCTGAATATAATGCATCATTTCTTTGGTATATGGAATGGAGGAAACAGAATTGCCATGCATTCGAATAACATCATGACAAATCTGTAAACTTTGAACTGTTAATTCCGATAAAGAAGCTCTCTCCTTTGCCACAACAGAAGTGTTAGTTGAAAAACATCTTTCTGGTTGGGAATTTACATTCAATAATGACAGACATGCTTTAACCACTCTAGAAAGAGTAGGATATTTTATATAACCACCAGCATCTTTTATATTGAAAACTGCATTCCAATATTTACAGATATTTTGATTATTACCATAATCATTCACAATCAAAATCACATCTTCACACATGTAAAGAATCCACTCTTCATTCATCTTATCAATATCTGAAGAAGTTTTATTCACATGAGGAATATGTTGAATTAATCTGCTAAATGAACTCCTAGACTCTTCCTTTTTTTATATTATAAGGAGACAAACACTGGAGATCTTTGAGTAAAGGATTTGCTATAGGAAGTTTTTGAAGCAAATGCTTTGAAGTTGTTATGTAGCAGCTTCTGACACTTTGTAGAAATGTTGTTTTATCAGTAAGTTCTTCCAGTATTGCTGTTGCACCATGACCTATTTCAGTCTTGTTTAAATTTAACCAATTTTTTCCTGAATCAACATTAATTTGTAGCAATTTTACTCCATTTTTTTCACAGATATCTTTTGGATTTAAAAATTTAAACATAATACTGCGAACAAGTTCATTCAACTTATTATATATCACATGTACTAAAGGTTCGGCTTTTTGCATTAGAAGTAAATATGGTTCAAAAGTTTTACAAAAAAATGAAACAAAATGCACATATGCCAGAGTCTTAGGGTCTTTCAAATATTTTATAATCCGAAGATATCAAGATGTCTTCTGTGCAGTTGCTCCATCTTTCGTAGAAGATGTTCTCTTGCCGCCAGAAATAAAAAATGTGCTAACGGGAACTATTGTTTCTGAATCAAAAGTATCCGTAGTAGACCATTCCAAAGTTGAATGTGAAGAATTTGATGATATACGCAAAAAAACAAAAAAAGGAAGATATCCTTACTGGCGAACTTACAATGAATGAAGCTTATGTTGCAGAAGTGGAAAAATCTCCGGTGAAACGTACGAAAAGTGCGGAATTCTCCAAGAACAGGAAACTTGTAAAGATCTAGAGGAAGCTAGGAAAAATGCAAAGGAGGATTTTATTTCAAAGACAAATTTTTGTTCCATAAAAAGAAAATTCTGGGAGAAACAACAAACCAATTAGTTTTACCAAAATGCCGAAGAAAGGAAGTTTTAAAACTGACTCATTGCTCTGTATTTGGTGGTCACATGGGAGCAAAGAAGACTGCTATGAGAATAAGATATTGTTTTTATAGGACTGGTCTTTCAAAGTCTTAACTAAGGTTAAGAACTTTTGTGAAGCTTGCAAAGACTGCCAATTAACAAGGAAAATTAAAGTTAAAGATCGAGCTCCTATAACACCTGTGGCGAGACCCGAATTGCCATTTCAAGTGGTAAACGTTGATATAATAGGACCAATTGAGCCGCCTAGCTCAAAAGGTTTTAAATATGTGTTGTGCCTGGTATATCAGCACACAAGATGGGCTGAAGCTGTTCCATTAACAAGTATTACAGTCAAGGCAACATGTGAAGCTCTGTTGTAAATATTCATGAGAACTGGAGTGCCTAATATCATTGCATCAGACAATGGGACTAATTTCAACTCTGAGCTGACTAAAGAGTTTGAAATGAGAATGGGATCAAGTCCAAGATTTTCTACACCCTTATATCCTCAATCCAATGGACTAGTGGAGCGTTTTAATCAAACTTTAAAACGAATGCTGCATCATGTCATTCTCGATGAACCTCGAACATGGCATACCAAAATTTACCGAGAAGTGCTAAATAGTACTACTGGTGTTGCCCCATTCCAGTTACTGTATGGACGCAAACCTGAAGGTCCACTCTCAATTCTAAAGAATACATGGACTGGAGAGTTAGAAGGTCTTCAACATGACACAACTCCAATTTCAGTATATATGGAAAATCTCAAAAGGAAATTGGAAGATGCTGCTTTGAGAGCATAAATAATGTCTGAAATCGAACAAGATAAGATGGCGCCTTATTACAACTTGAGATCTTGTTCAAAGACATTTAAACCAGGTGACAAAGTTATTGTCCTTCTTCCAGACTTTAAAAATAAGTTTTTAGCTCGCTGGTCAGGTCCAGGGACTATTACGAAAAAGAAAAATGAGCATTCATTTCTTGTTAAGATGCCGGATAACAGTTTTAAACATGTGCATCAAAACAAGATTAGAGAACTCATCGCTGAATCAAACACCGTCAATGTTATTTTCGAGGGAGAAGAATAATTTGGGAATGCTCAAATCATGCCAACTAGTCATACTGAAAGATTATTCCATGAAAAACTATATGACTTAAAGATATCTTATTTGACAGATAATCAACAAAATCAATTGATAAAGCTTCTTAGAAATTACGAGAAACTGTTTACAAGACCCTTGCAACCAGTGAAGGTTGGTGAACATAGGATAGAACTTTTATCCAATGCCACCCGACACAAACCACATTCTTACAGTATTCCGATGTCATATCGAGCAGAGTAAGCAGGCAAGTACAAGAACTTCTTGATTCGAACCTGATCGAGCCATCCGAAGCTGAGATAACTTATCCAATTGTGTGTGTAGAAAAGAAGGATGCATCAATCAGAATGTGTGTGGACTATAGAGCTCTAAATGCAGTGACAAATGTTCCAAATTTTCCTATGAAAGATATGCAGGAAATGATATTTACTGCGGGTATGGCTCAATATTTAACATGTCTAGATTTACAAAAGGGGTATTATCAAATAAAAATGAATGAAAATTGTAAAGAGCTGACTGCTTTTTCCATCTTGGGGCAGATGCTCTACCCAGGCTGGAAATAAATGAATGAGTTTTTTTTTTATGTTATCTCTTAATGTTTATTGTGTTTTCCAATTTTTATTTTTATATATTTGAAAGTGTATAATATATGTATGTAAATAATCAGTAAGTTGGATGTGTTGTCCGTTTTTTTTTTTGGGGGGGGAGGCAAACATCAATTTATGTGCATTATTTCTTGATCTCAGCTTGTGTATGTAATTTACTAATGATTTTTTTTTTGTTTCTGTCTGGGTGATCCTGCAAGGAAATAATTCCATGATAAGACTGTTTAAGTAAAACAAGCCTCTTGAGAATCTAGTTTTACTCTTGGCGGCGGCGTGTGAGGGCGCGCCAGTCAGGGAGAGAAGCGTAAGCGTGGGCGAGGAGGAGAAGGAAGAGAGAATCGGTACGAGAAGGGGGGGCGAGACCCCCAGACTCTCGGCCAATGAGGAATATATGCTTTGGAAAATATATATATGTATCTATAATTTATGTTCCAGTATTGAATGTTTGTGTTTGTTAATATTAAATAAATGAGACATCAGAAATCTTGTTAATTTTCATGTTAACATCACCATAAAAGGTTGCAGTTCGGATACATGACGATGAATCACGCGGCGTCATGTTACAACGGTCTTAAAATGTCGTTCAATATTACTTTTCTTGGGAATCGCAACACTATTATTACACAACAAACAAATACACTTCCCTTTGTAATCAACGAAAAAATATAGATGTTCCCATTCATCGTTAAAATAATATGTTCTTTTTCTTTTACATTTATCCATGAAGGGTTTTGAAAGAAAGGAATTATTTCGGATTACTTGCTAGTTTTAAATGCATAGTCTACGCGTGGTCAGTTCGAAATACAATCACACACTAACAAAAAATACTTTCGTGTTATCAGATACGCTGAAGGTTAGGAAACTGCTAATCTATGCACAATCCTAAACTCAACTGACTACTTGCTGTATATCGCCGTTTGACAAGAGTAAGTAAATCGCTCTGGCTATCATACATTTATTTAGTGGTCCCGCTGAAAAACGTAAGCAAACACCAGAAAGGTAAACAAACACCAAAAATGTTAAACAACGCGGATGGATACAAGAGATACAAGACACGCTGCGTATGAATTAACTTTCTTACCGAACCTGCGTGATTAGGCAGAGACAATACTCAGACAGTCTGATATCAGCTGTGGAACAGAGCGCTAGCAGCGGTATGATCGCTGCTGCATTTGTGAACATTCATCGAAACTCATTAATTTTAAAATTTCCTTTTTATGAGATGATATGTCTCACTTGAACTAGTTGTACTTAATAATTATTACTAATTAAATAGTTATGTTTGGATTTAACTTTAAGAGGCGCCGCGTTGTCTACCCCTGGTCTATAGTAACATAATGAATAAATTTTGATTTTAAGGCTGCGTATCTATAATTATGTGTAACATATTTCAATTACATCAATAAATGATATTTTCAAAAACTATTTTTATAAATTATTAAATAGTCCAGAGAGGGCGCAGTAAAAATCGATCATGAACGCCATGGCGCCCACGGGCGCCGCGTTGCCTAAATACAATTTATGAACTTTGAACTATGGAAAAAAAATTTACAAAAATGAGTATTGCAGTAATTGTCAATATTTGGAAAATTTTCCTTGTCAAATTAATGATATTGAAATTGGAATTTAATCGACAAACCTAATTTGTGCTGATAAAAATTTACATCTGGTAACCCTTAATATTTTGATGCCAAGATTTGACTAGCAATATGGCTGCTACAAAAAGGCTAAACTGAGATGAATTAAATGTCATCGTTAAATGAAGGGGTACTTTATTCTACACTGAACCAATGTAATTGTTGTTTCTATCTGAATGGTAACAGACATGAAAAATGGGTACTTACTTATTATCTTGTAGATTTTTTTACCTCGTAAAAGTATGTCAAAGAATTTTGCAAATTTTTAAATATTTTTTTCAAAATGAGAAGGAAATGCCAAACAGTTTACTAATATTTTCATTTTAACAAATAGATAAAAACTTTATTTGCAATTTATATGGTGCTAAATTGCATTATTAAACAATAGATATATATTTTTCACAGGTATGTTCAACAGGATGATATATAAATGTTAAATAATGCAATGTTTCAATGTATGTGCAATGTTTACAATGTATAGCAATATTTTTAAATGTGTAGTTGTAACAAAATATAACCAAATAAAATTACTAACCATATTTTTTGATTTTATCACAATTTCAATGTGTAATAATGTACAATGTAATCAAATATTACAAAATACATTTTATACACTAAGTACAAATTTAAAACTGCAACTTAGATAATAAATCTTACACTGAATTGTAGTACTTCATTGTGTCAAGTATGATTCACATTAAATTATAATTTTTTCCTTTTGATGAAACATTTGTTGTGAACTACTCGTGAGAGCCAGTTTTCATATCAAAGCAGTATTTTTTTCTATTCACAAATATATATAAATATATTTATGTTGCAATGGTACTGAAGCTTTGCTTAAAAAATTCTGACATTTACTATTTCTTGTTATGTGTTTAAATAAAAAATTTTGTCTATGCATAAACAAAATATACAAATTATCTTTTGTTAATTAATTGGCTATTTAAAAAAAACGCTAGTAATTTAATTATAAGCTGTTTATGCGTTATACAATATTTTTAGATTTATACATACTTAAAAATCTGTATTTTCTATTTGATTACTTAAATATAGTTTTCTTTATTTGCAGGGGTTGCCAAAATTTTTACTTTTGAACATATAACATCGTTAAAATTTACAAAGATATTTTAAAAATGCTTTCCTTGTACATTTCCTAAGAAAACTAATATTTCAATAATTCCAGGTTTTCTTTGACAAAGTGCTCTGAATTTAGGAACATTTTTTTTAAATTACGTCCTTATGTTGGCTCTTTCGAGCATAATAAGTCTTGCAGTCCAGTAAAGAAAAGAAGTATTTCCAGGAGTAGAGAGCGTCTTGAAATGTGAAAAAGAGCGGGCTTCCTGGAGGGCAGAACATTTCAAACGATGCTCGCCATCCATGTCAACTTGTTCCCTACATAAAATGCAGTCGTGTGAATCCACAAGCCCTATGTGATATAGATGTTTCTGGAGAGAATCATGCCCAGTAAGTAACATGAAGTAGGAGACCCCTATAGATCTAGGTAGATCTCTGGAGATACATGAGCTCAGCAGGGTCCTCCAAGAGGCATCAGCTGCATTCTCTTTGTGTGGTTCTCGTGGGATGTAGTATAACAGACCTCCTCGTGGTGCACCCTGGGTAACGCTAAATCTGTTACAGCCTTCGTCTTTCTCTTGCAGTCTTTTTCTTAATGAAGGCATCTTTAACTTCTAAAAACTGCACTTTTAAGTGCAAGAACAACACCAGTCTAAAGGTAATTTTTTGGAATGCTGGTGGCCTCAGGACAAGTTCACTGAGCTTAATTTAGGAATATGTAATGTATTTAATTTTTTAGATACCGTGTATGTGCATATTTAACATATACTAATTAATATGCTATTGTATTCGTCTCTTCTATAATTATTACACTTTTTATTTCCATATTTTTTATTTATTTTTATTTTATTTATTATTTTTATTATTTTTTTTCCGTGAGATTTAATTTTGAATTGTGAATTTAACATTTACTTACATATATTTTTTCTATTTTATGTATATTGAGATGGTTATGAAGTAATGAATAATTTCATTATTTGTTTAGTATGATATATGAAGTTATTTTTGCTTGTTCATATATCATACTAAACAAATAATGAAATTATTCCTTTTCTATATTTACTAATATTAGTAGAGATAAATACATGATACAATAGTGAATATTTTAAGAGTTTTATTAGGTATATCAGAAATAATAACTTCTCATTTAACTAAATGTGCCTTATTTTGCTTGAGTTGCTATTATACATTTTTAAAGTGATTCTGTAAAGTCAGGTATTTAGTTTTGCTATTTAAAAAAATGGAGCAAAGATTAATTTAAATTACCAGTTTTGCCTTATAAAAAATATGCTAGACTTTCTGTACTATTTTAAAAGATCGAAACATTAGTTTTAAATGAATTTTATATTTTGCAAATAACTTATATATTGTTGTTCATATTTTATATAATATGCAAATTTTGATTTCATAATTTTTGGAATAATAGTGTTTATTGAATTTGATTTATTGCGTTACAAACTACTAAAGTTACATCTAAGACCATGTTTGAAATAATTCCTTTACGTAATTTTAAAGGATACTGTTTTTAATGTTTATTCAAGCAAGAATAATACAAAGTATTTGGTATGCAAAATTATTTCCTGTAAAAAAATTTAATGTGAAAAAAAAATATAGTAAAATAACACATATTAATTATTTTAATAGAAAAAATATATATAATTTAATTGTATTATAAAAATTAATTATTATTGAGAGTAATAGTTAGTAAAGTACCGGGTGATTATAATTAAAGTCCCGATTTTAAAAATCGATAATTTTAAAACTACTGGTCAGAATGACTTGATATTTTAGCAGAACAATCGTAAGGCAATGGAATTTTGTTTGGCAAAAAAAAATAGTTCCAAAATGTGCCGATAGATAGCGCTGTCCTGGTAATATCAAGAAGAAAGTCCAAAAATGTATTCGTTAAACACAGAAATGTTGTTAGCAAAAAGAAAAAAATTAGAGTTCAGGGACTTACTAAAGATTTATTAGCGAAAAGACAAGAATACAGCGACAATACAGCGATTATGACAAAAAAAGAGCTTTATGGAATCAACCCCTTGCTGATGATTAAAGCATACGTTGTTCGATATGCCCTCCGCCTTGTTCCGCTACTAATTGGAAGCGCAAAACGGCATGCTCCACAACAGATCAGAGGGTATCTGTACTGATGCAATGGATGTGGTGTGTGATGCTTGCCTTCAAGTCGGCTAGATTCTGAAAACTCCCGCTGTAAACAACATTTACATAACAAACAGGTTACCGACCCCTGGCTTAGCAACTCAGAATGTATACTTTTCGGTTCCTCACGTTGACGAAGGAAAGTTAATAGGCGGATGTATGAATATTAAATTTTTCATTTTAAAAAAGATTAAAACAGTTTTAAAAAAATATGAATTTTTAAAAATACATTTTACGTTGATATTGTGGGGTTATTTTACTTATCTTCAGCCATTACTTATTATTACTTATTTTAACGAATTTTAGTGAAATTATTAAGCTGAAGCATTTTTAGACACTTGAAATTTTGCTCTCATATCAAAACAAGAGTGAAATATTTTAAATTTTTATATGAAATTTCGGGAGTTAATTTTTATAAATTAAAAAAGATTAAAAGAAGCTAACGTACCATTCGAAAAAATTGAAATTTACTTTAAGAATTTATACATAAATAATTTTTGACAGTTCTAGTCTTTTTTATTTATTGAGAAAGCATCATCATAATTTATTAAAATTAATTTATAATTTTTTTTAAATAATTATATAATTGATTTTATCCAAAACATGTTTTTATGTAATAATTTTACTGTCCTAAAAATGTATTTGATATACTGCAATAAAAGAATTGCATCATATTTCTTGTAGAAAGCCATTTATAAATTATTTGTTGAAATAAAAAGTATTATTGTTGTTAAATTATGAGCATAATTATTAAGAATCATGATAATAAATGTTGCAATGTATAATTATATTAAATTAATTATTGTAAATTTGTAAATGTAGTTGTATTTATTTAATATTTGAAAATAAAATCGCAATGAAATTAATATCCTGCGTATTACAGCTGCAAATTCTAAATTTTCATCATTTATCTTTCAAGTTAAGTTAGAATTATGATAAAAAATATTGTTCCTAAAAGGATCTTTTTTTTGTAGTTTTATTCCTATCTAATTTCAATGCGAATCTTTAAATATAATTAGCTCTACTCATAGCATTTTTAATTATATATAATTGTAAAATAAATTACCAGATATTAAACTGTATATTTACGAAAAACATTCTGAAGTATCAGATTGTAAATTGAATTATCTTCAGGTTCTTTGAAGAAAAGGTTGGTTTAATAAGAATTGAAGAGATATTTCACAATAGTACTTATTAGAAGCGTTATATTAAACACATTTTCATACTAAAATAACTTTTCTTCATTATATCTTTGACCCGTACAATTTCTTTTCTATAGGTTTTAATTATTTTTTAAATGTAGACAACAGTATTTTTTTAAAAAGTTTTAATATTTTATAATATATATCTCACAATTCGGAGTGAATTTTAACATAGTGTTAAAATTGCTTAGTTGAATACAGTTTGGATTAAAGGAAATTTTCATAAATTTTATGGAAATAAGTATTCATTTATTTTTAAAATTTTTAGTCTATAACAATGATTTCTAAGAATTTTGAGATTTTCTGAAAAATAAACTAAGATACTTTTTAGACAATCGTTTCAATTAAATAAGTATTTTAACAAATCTCTTAGCATAAAAAATATGAGCTAAATTATTCAAACTTTTCAGTACAATATATAGACAATTTATATCATGAAGTCCAACAACTTGAAGCCGTGGTAAAACTTTTCTTTAAATTTCTATAATGTGTTCTTTATGAGAGAGCTTCTTTGTAAACAGAGACTGGGTTTTATATATCATAAAACTGTAACTAGAAAACTCCTTAGTACCTAAGATGACAAATTAGATTCAATCATCCCTTTTCTTCTGTAGTTGTTAGACCAGACCAAAAATCTTCCACTCCGAAGAATGCTGTTGTTCCAATAGACATAGTTTACTCTCAAGGCCATTATGAAATGGACAGTTTACAGTAAGCATTTGCGCAATATACATTTTATAAGCACATTTCAAATTATCTTTCCAGTACATTTTTAACATTATTTCTCAATATAGATATATAATTATATTATTTCTTTTTGTGGATACTATGTTCTGTATTTTTAATGTTATTTCTCTATATATAACTTTTGATATTATATTATTATTTTAAGAATGTTTCAGGCATCTCGGACACTCGCCTTTCAAGATGAGTGCCTGAAAGTTTCCTTTTTTTCCTATTTTAAAGACTATATAATAAGTAAATACTATGGAATTTTATTATATATATTCCTCAACAATCATACGAAGAAATTAAAAGCATTATAATAACTGCTTTTAGTATGTAAAGTAAAAATGTTAATTCTGCTTATAAATTTAATTTATTTAAGCTCTTATGATATCAAAAGATACTTGCAGACCAAACAACACAAATTAAAAAAATATATTAGTTGATAAAATTCATTTATAATAAAATTTTTTCATATGCAAATAATTTTAAAAATTGTAAATTTATGTATTGTGTCAATAATAAAAATTGCATCTGAATTACTTACTGTGGTAATGTGTTTACTTATTTTTCAGAAGCAATTTTCATACATTTTTATTTAAAAGTACTATTTAATTGCTAGTATTTTAAATTCATTTTATTAATACCACATAGCTTTCTTATTTTTGCTTTCCCGTGAGGAGTAATTTTATTTAGTAACAATATTTAATGTAAATTTTACACACAATTGAGTTATATAGAACAGTAAAATCATATATATGAACTAAAATACTATAACTTATCAGGAAGGCAAATTTCTATATTCGAATAGTTTCTCATAGGTGCTAAATATTCTGGTTTACATGTACAATTCTTTATTTTTAAACAAAATATTATTTTATATTTAAGTTCTTAAATATGTAATTTCATAGTATATGGCATCTGTATATATTCATTTTTCTTTTTATTACACAGATGATATATATGAAAACTAAAATTCGATTAAAAGGTTAGATATTGGAAAGGAAATTTATATGAAGCACTAAAATGTAATTAATTGTTAAATATAAGCTAGTTTCGTGTATATCGCTGGTTAAATTATCGTTACTATGATTTCAATATTTGACAATTGTGGATTCGGTACTGATATTACCATAAACAATGACAGAAAGTGCCCTTGGATATTGATTAATCGTATTGTTATATTTATAAGTTAATAAAACAGTAAAGTAAAGAAATTTTTTTTATCAAAAATTTTTTAATTATATTGTGTCTAATTAGAGAAACACTTTTTCCAAGAAGATATATTTTACGATTTATTCGAACATAAGTGATATACTAGTAATCCTTTGTGTAAAAGAAAAACCAGTAATAGTTTGTAAGAATTTATAATAGAAATTATAATGAGGGATATATTAAATTCATTTTGTGAAAAACTGAATATGTTTGATTTATAAAGCTCAACATATTATGCATTAAAGTGATAAAGAATATATTAATAAGCATTTAAGATCATTGGGAAACAAATTTTGCAAATACACATTACTTAAGAATTTTTAATTGAGAAAAATCAATTGGCAGAAAAAAAATTATAATTCTAATTTATTTCACGATAATTGAAAAAAAAAGTACATGAAAATCAATCTAGACTTAAATGTTGAACTTCCGTATAATAATTGAAGAGATTCCTAAAAAATTGTGAATAAATATATAACAAAAATCATTAAAATTTCTTTTAATAAGTGATTTTTGATGCTCAGTCACTAAAATTCACCCTACACCTCATTTCCTCAAAAACCAGTTTTGTCACCCCACGAAAGCTTACTTTCCCTCCATAGAATTTCCAAGAAGACCAAAGAGAAAGGATTTCTTGGAATAACTTTCCAAAAAGCCGTTATTTAATAACGCTTTTTAGAACATTGTTTTTTCCTTGGAACGTAACATTGATAACTAGTTATCCAAAAATAGTAGTTAATCAATAACTAGTTATCCAAAAATTTTGCAATCTCTTTGATTCATGGAGGAAGGTATAATAGACAATCGGATTAAGGGCTCTAGCATTTGTCTATTATAAGACGGACTACCGAATTTGCGGCTTGCCGGAGAGCTACAAGTAACAATGTCATCGATATGTCGATACAGACAGCTGAATTATAAGTTTGTGGTAGAATTTAGACTAGTCAAAGCATGGAGGAAGGAACATAAGTGGAGCCGGCCTATTGGTCAGTGCTTGAGGTATGTGCCATATCAACACCCCTAAAGACAAGGCCTGCACTCCGCTATGAGGAGTCATCCACATGAGGCCGGTTGTTTCGTCTCCTTTATGGTGATCTAAATAACTCACTTTTTACTATGTATTTCGACAAATGTTCAATTAATTGAATCACGCCACATGGAATAATATAACTACCTGATAAATCTGTGGTTGATAATTGTTTGGAAAATTTTAGCATTTGCGTAAAATGATCTAATAAATAAAATAAAAATTGAACTGAATTTTTTCCAATATCATTCCTTTATTTAAATGATTTAATTAAAAAAATGTTTCAGTTTATTATAATAGTACACTTATAAAAATTTTAGAATTGAAGAAAAAAATAATTAATTTGCCAAACTAAGTTATTAGAAAATAAGAAATATAAATAAAAAATTACCTAACAATTGAATTTGTAATTCTTAGGCTAAAAAAGTTTTTAATAATTATATTAAATGTAATGCATTTTGTTTCATTTGTTTTTTTCTAAATTTCCAGTTTTATAATTTTTTTAATTTATCAACCATTATTTGTAGTTTGATATGATTTTTAAGTAACTTATAGAAAAAATCTATGACATTATTAGGATCATGTTTGTTAAATGTATTCCTGCTACATTTTTCTCCTAGCTCAAAATAAATTTATTATGATATCATGAAACACAATGATTGTACATTTTTAAGTTTTTCACAATGATCAATTTATTAATTATAATCTGTATGATTTAATCGGATAATATCAACATAATTTATTTTATTAGCATTGAATATATAGGCATATATTAAATCATTGATATCAAAAATATAAAAAAATTTTAATTAAATTTGTGTCCAAATAAAAATATTCATATTTTTCATTATACAAATAATTGGAGTAAATGAAACATTTGCTTTTATTGTATTAAATTTTTTTAGTAAATATCACATAAAAATAGCAAAATTTATAACTTGCTCAGGAAATAAAAAAAGAGTAAAGACAACATCTCTCTCAGTATGCTTAAAATAACTTTATTAAACACTTCAATTCCGCATTAAAATATATCATAAATTAGTATCTAAATGTAATTAATTTGTTTTGATATACAAAATAATTTCTTGAAATAAGCAAAATGTAAATAATGATTTAAGAGAGTTTAGAAACATCAATTTAATAATTATATTTACCTACAGAAAACTCTTCTCCGAAATTTACATTATTTTCCTAATGTTTGTAATTTTCTTTTTGATTTTGAATTAAGGAGATTTTTATTTATTAAATTATCATTAATTTTTACAAGAATATTTGGGTAAAATATTAGTATATGTTAATACAATATTTTTTACTAAATCATATCACTGTCATGTTTGCAACATTCTGAAGATAAATTAATTTCAGATAATCGAAGATTTTTTAATGTTACATTGCTTGCGATAAATTTATAATTGTTACACTTCAGAAAATCGTTTTCATATTCAGAAGATAATAGTTTAGAAATAACAGTACAATTTAAATTAATTATTTTGATGATTTCATGACAAAGATATTTTAAACCACTCCTATCTATATATTTAATTAGATAGTTGTCATATTCATCGTCAACTTCGCTTATTAAATACACAGCACATTTTATATTTAATTTTTTTCAAGATAGAATGGACGCAATAGCCTGCTTTGTATATTAAAATAGTTAACAAATGAGGATATTTGTTTTAATCATTTGAGTTTATTTTCAAATTAAACATTGATTCTTTAGGGTCGGGAATATCAAGATTTAGATTTTCATCAACATCATCATTTAAATTAATTTCAATATGTCCATGAACAGTAGAATTTAATCTTAAAGGAATAAGGCTCCTTTCGCTGATTAAATTACCAATCTTAAAATCTAATGAAGCTTTTATGTGAATTTAAACCGTTAATGAAACTACTTTTTTGTCATTTTCATTAAGGAGAGAATATTTGTCTCTAATATATAAAAAAAAATTATTCCTGTTCTTCTCTTTTAAAGGATTTGCTACATAATTGACAAATAAACCTTTCAATGTTGCTGGATGTGGAAGAATTAAACACAAGATTTTACGTAAAAATTTATAACAATGGGGTGATATAGAAAAAAACATGAAGAATAAAATTAAAAAGTTAGCAGTGTAACAGACCCATATTAACACTATTGACAGTAGATGGCGCTACTGCCCAATATACTGACAACATAAAATGAGATGGTTATTGAGATGTGAGAAATGGAAGGACGAAGCATCCGGTTCCTAAATACGTTTGTTTTGTATCACCCTGGTACTATGTAACCTTGTTTTTATTTTATAATTATTATTTTCTTTTTGTAACTAATCTTAATTATGTGTAATGTAATAAATGTTTGCTTTGTTTTAACTTCCATATTCTTACGTCGCTACAAAATGGCGCCCAACGTGGGGCCTTTCCCACTGTTTTCCATCTAATTGGATATGAGTTTTAGCTCTATTGAGTTGTTAGTTATAATTCCAAGTCGGAATTTATTTGATTATGTGTTCATCTGGAATGCATTCTATTTGGAATTTTCCCGTGTCGTCGTTCGTTTTCATCCAGAAATAGAACAGATGTATTTCATGTCGGAATTTCGTCGAGCTATATTGTTTTCATCCAGAAAACAGGTAAGTTCTATTATGTATTCTAACAAATTTCATTATCATCCTGATAATGTTAGCATGTTGTAATAATAGCATGTTTTGTATTTAAATTAATCCAAATAACATAACTTTTGTTTTGTAGTATCAGTTTCGTTATTAGTCGTCATTCTTCTAACTTCTGTTTCCATTAAATTTTGTTTAGACGTTTGCATGAATGTTAAAAATTTGTTTACTAATACTGCATGCAACTGATACACATTTTTCTGCACGTCATTTTGCATGTATAGTGAAATTTAATATTTTGAAATGTAAAATATATTCAGTAAAATTCTTGAATTTAAAAAGTTTATATTGAAAACAGAACTGACGCAAAACGCTGTTTTATATTGTTCGTTAAAGGTTATAAAATTGAATGATTGATTTTGTTACTGCTTAAAATTAGAATAAGCTGTTCGTATTGCATATTTAAATTAAAAACTTATTTTTTTTCATTATTTTCATTAAAAGAATAAAGTTAGAATAATTTCTATGTACAAAATGAGTCAATGTTCTGTCTAGAAAAAGTATGGAAGTCTAAGTAACGGCTCCGTGAATATTGGTTTTGATAAAAATAAATAATTATTTTATTTGTTTATTATTAAAAGAATTTATATTCGAAAGAAAATTCATATATATTTTTATCTATAAGGAATCTATTAATTTTTAAAACGAAAACAGAACAAAATATAAGAATAATATTTCTGTTGTGAATTGATATTATTATTTTGTTTTTACTATTGATACCTTAAGATTTTTTTTATTTCTTTTGAAAGAAAATAATACCTAGTAGAATTTTGCATTCTATGACATTGCTAAGATAAGATATTAAAAATAAATGTTTTGAATTTATTTGCTTATCTTGAATATTTTCTATGAGTATATTATGATTTAAAATTTTTATACTAGATATGGTTTTATTAAATAAAGTTTCAGAACATTAAATGTTTTTACATTGAAAATAACTTGCTAATAAATTTAGTAATTATTCATCTAATAATGTAAAATTGATTGTCAAGTGAAATGCAGAATTAATTTTGAATTTATTTAAAAATGTGTAAAATATAAAAATACTGTCATTATTTTTAGAAATAATTTTGTTTTCACTCAGAGATAATAGTGTATTATTTGTTTAACTATTATGGAAGTAGATTATTAATTGAATAGCAATTGAAGTTGTTAGAATATAAATTGTTTATTATTCATATTTCTTCTTTTTTAAAGAAATAATGTTAAATATTTATAACAACTTTTGGGTTTTAATTTAATTTGAATTATAATCTACAACATATCTTTACTAGTTTTCTGTATTGTTTCTAGTCTTCAAATACGATAAATATAAAGAAAATGTTTTCAAATTATATTTTTGTTTAAAAGTAATTGTAAAAACATGTGTTTGATTAATTTAATAATTAGTATTTAATTAATATTGATAAACAAGTGTTTAAAATTCGTTTAATTGAAAATTTTATTTAAATAAGTTATAAAATAAGAACTTTTGAGATCAAGAATGGCCTTCCTTTACCGTACCCGAAAAGAAGATTTAAAGACCTTAGCCGACGAGCTTGGTTTGGTAGTGGGAGATAATTTAAAAATAGTCCAATTAACGGATCTCATTAGCAAAGCCCCTAATTATGATGAAACTATGGTCAAAAGTATGCTTCAAGCGATTACTGAATAGAGAATTGCGAAAGAAACCGCAATTTTAAGAGAAACCGAAATAGCTGATGCGAAGGAAAAATTGGAGAAACAACAAAAATATGAATTGGAGAAACTCCAGCTTCAAGTTGAATCTCAGCGTTTGGCAAGTATAAATCCTCTATCGTCAAGTGGTCCCTCGGTAGCACACCAGAAGCTAAATTTTAGTAATTTCAGCAATCTTTTGCCGAAATTTGATCCGAAAAAAGAAGAACTGTGTACATTCTTTACAATCTTCGAACGACAAGTTAAATTTATGAAATTACCCGAATCTTCATGGATTCTTTACTTAATAGGCATCCTGCCATCTGACATTGCAACTCTCATCGTTCGAGAACCTGAAGAAACAAGAATATGCTAAAGTAAAGGAACTACTTTTAAAAAGATTTAAATTATCTGGAGATAGATTTAGACAGATGTTTGCTCAACACAAAAAAGACACTGAAAAAACTTGGAGAGACTTCTTTTTTGATCTGTCTAGCTACTTTGATGGCTGGCTTGAAGAACTTAAGGTTCAGGATTTCGAAAAGTTAAAACAACTATCATTGCAGACCAAATCAAGAAGAAAGTTCCCCCGGATGTTAAAGAGCATTTTATCGGTATTTGGTCTGAATTTATTTCACCGGTTGTTCTTGTGGAAAAATTAGATGCTTACGAAAGTGTTAAGCCCCTATTACATTAGAGTTGCCCAGATTTCAGTTTGAGCAACTCCCGTAGACTTAACATTACGTGACGTCACAGCTAAAAATTTGAGCAACTCGTTCTATCCATCCAATAATATTACGGATTTTTTTCACAGCTGCGCAGTTGAAATTAGTAAATCATTTTGTTTTCGCCAAGTTTCATGCAAAATGAAAGTTATTGGCGTTATAAGTTGCCGAGAATCAGCAACTTTTTTGTGCATGCAGCAGCAGCTCGAGCAATTTTATCGCTAATGATTTTAAACACGGATCATGTTTTGTCTTTTTTTCGCCAAGTGGAAGTAATAACATGCAAATAAGTCATTGGTTTTAATTATAGCACTCCATTTCAAAATGGCTGATGTTAACATGGAGTGGACGAAAGAGATGGAAGTTGATTTTATTGAATTAATAAGGCTAAAGCCTCATATATGGGATATTTCTAATTCAAACTATAAATTAATTAAATTGAAGCAGAGAACGTATGATGAAATATGTGCAGAGTTAAAAGCAAAATATCAAAATTCTGATGATTTGTTTACACGAGGTAAGAATTTCCACGTATCTTGTCATGTATGAATGGTCTTATTTGAATGGAATTTTATTAAAGCCATATGTAAAAAATATAATTTTTCAATATAACTGTTTTGTTTCAGGCATTGATCTATATATATATATATATATATATTTATGTATATGTATGTATATATATGTGTGTGTGTGTATATATATATGTATATATATTTGGTTTTTTAGCAAAAAAGTTTAAAGTTTTCAGAAATTCTAAGGTAAATAATTTTTAATATAGTTTAATTATTCGTATATAAATTTATAATGTTATTGTACAATATTGTAATCTATATTTGTCTTAAGTAATTAGCAGCAAAATTTATTTTTCTAATATATGATCGTTTTCATAATTCCATATCGTTATGTTTTTAGAACTTTTGTTTTATTTAAGTTTGACTCAAAATGAACATTCATTTTTTAAGTAATTTTTAATGCTTGTTAAGAATTTGAGGCTGGCAAATCTTAAAATCAAAGTAATTTTTTCTGTAGTTTTTTTTCCCTACTATATTCAGTATAATACAATTTTATTGTATTAGTTAAATATTCCATGCATTAATTTCTATTTATGTGCATTTTGTTAAATTATTCCTTATTTAGTTTAATTTTTCATCTATTTTCAGAATTGCTCATGAAGAAATTCAAAAACTTGCGAACATATTTTCAAAAGGAAAATAAAAAAATGAAAGAGAGAAAAAGTGGCTCTGCTGGGCCTTCCTACCATTCAATATGGGAGCATTATGAAAGGCTCTCAAATTTAAATGATGCTTGCACTCCGAGGAATAACAACAGCAATCTAGACTTTCTAGATTATGAACTTGATGTAAGACTTTTATTATATTTTCTTAATAGTTATCTCATTCTTTACTACAATTTTTCCAAAACTATTTCAAATATAATTTAAATAATTAAGAATCCTTTTTGATAAAGAATTCTTTTATTTAAAAAAAATTAATTTTATATAATAGTAGTAGTAAAATTTATAAGTTGTGCTTTAAACACTAACATGTTTACATATAATTCAGGTCAAGTAAATTAAGTTTTCTCTTATTTATTTTTAATAGGAGTTTATTATAAATCCTAACATGTGCATGCAGTTTAATTCAAGTAAACTGATTCCATTTCTCTTTTACTGATTTGTTAATAGGAATTTGCAGACACAGAAATCTCTCTTCATAATGCAAAGAGCAAACCTGCTAAAAGAGAGAGGATGATGAGCTATATGAAAGTGCAGTGAATTGCTTAAAAAATTTAAGTGAAAGAAAGGCGTCTATAGAAGAAAATTTTGGACTCTATGTTGCCAGCAGAATTGCCAGTATTCCAAATAAACAAAAAGGAAATGCTCTTCAGTTAGAAATAATCAATTTAATAAACTCATTTGATGAAGATTAAATATGTTTTTGTCTTTATTGTATACTTTTTCAATATTATAGATGAAACACTTAATAAATTATTCAGATAATTAAAACTTTTTTGATTCCTTCAGCAAAGTAGATGAGAAGTGTTCTAACTTCAATATTTATTAAATTTACTGAATTTTCAAACATTAATTTCATTTAAAGTTTTTTAGTTATTCAATACATGAGATTTGTCATTTTACAATGTTTACAGTTTGTGTTAATACATTTGCAAATTTAAACTGAAAATTCAGTCAAAATAAGTATGCCATATAAGAATATTTAGTGTGTGTTAATTTTATTTTCATTAATTTCCTGTTTTTCTTTTTAGCAAGTTAATGCATTAAAAATAAATGTTGAAGGTACAAGCAATTTATTATTTACAAACACATATTTATATGATTTCATTATTATTCTGCATATAATTAAATTTTATTATACATTTTTCCCCCACTTACTCCTGCAAAATATATTGCAACTCCATTTGATTTTGACAGTATGTAAATTAGATTTAAAAATAAATTCCTACTATGATGAAAATACTGGAGTAAACGAATAAAATAGTGAAATGATTTTAATGTAAGCAAAAATTTCTATAGTTTCAAGCCGTTTTATGATGAAGCATTTTTAACATGTTATAGATTATAGTAAAACTAGTTAAATATTAAATTTAAAAAGAGCTGTACAAAAATGAGTGCTTAGAATATTAAATAATTAAGCCTTTTTCTAGCTGAAATTAAATGCATTATTTGATTAAAATAGAAATCTTGTATTTGTTCCTATTTACGATGTAAATATAAATAATGTGAAAGTATAAAGAATAATTGCTATATTTGCAAAATATTTTAATTCACAGCATAGTCAATATAGAAAGTATTTTAGCAATTAACTAATCATTGAAATGAACAATTGCAGTCACTAATGAATAATTAGAAAGGATTGTCATATAGATAAGCTTTCTCCATGCAAGTCTGTCATCGAGTGCTTGAGAGTTTTACAATGGGCAATAACAAGTGCAATAAATGAATATGACCCTCATCTTATGTGAACTCTTCCTAGAATGAAAATCACTAGATATTGAAATGCCTCACCATGACTTTCAATTGCAAGATTATCTGCTATGGGGCTAGTGCTTCATTCTTGCACACATGCAGTTTTTTTTGTATTTTCAAATTTGATGAAGTTGCACAAATGTGTATGTTAATAACAATATATTTTTAAGTAATTGATACAGTGTAAATACAGATATAAAATTTTAAACACAATTATTTGTTTGAAAAAGTTTTAAATTGAAAAGAGTAATATTCTTAATCTTGAGAAAATAAATATAAGAAAGATTAATGAATTGTATTTAATAAATAAGTGTATTTTACATGGTAAATCTATTAATTTATAGGTGTGAGTAAAGAATAAAATTAAGATCTGATAATAAAAACAATTATACCAAACCTATTACAATCTACTTAATTTTTTTACATAACCATTAATGTAAATCAAATACTTTATTTTGCCATGGAACAGCACCAACACCATTAAAATAATCACAAAACTTTTTCTGAATTTGTTTTGCTATTGCTGTTCCATGTGTGACACTTCGCCGCAGAGGCAATAACATACTGCTTCCTGCTCTCTCAATGTCATCTTCAACTGGATGGATTTGTTTTTTTCTTAACAAGTTATGAAGGCAGCAGGAAGCAAAGACATATTTTTGTGCTTTTATTGGAGAAGCCATTATTTGATTTTGAAATAATCTGAACCTGGAAGAAAGTAAGCCAAAAGCATTTTCTGAAACTCTCCTGGCTCAAGATAATCGATAATTAAAGATTCGTTTTTGATCATCAAGACCTCTACCAGGATAAGGCTTCATAATAGAAGTACAGAGAGGGAATGCATCATCAGCTACAATTACATAAGGTACAAAATCAGAAGTACCAGGTAAACGTTCAGCCTCAAGTATATTGAGGATATCATTTTCCAAAGCAAATTTCAATTTGCTTTTATTCCAAACTCCTCCATCACTAATCCTGCCATTGGTCCCAATGTCAACATACAAAAACTCTAAATTAGAATCAACTAGAGCAAGAAGAACAATACTGAACTCCCCTTTATAATTGTAGTATGTGGAACCAGAACCAGGTGGAGGCAATATTTTAATATGCTTTCCATCCATGACTCCAATGCACATAGGAAAGTTCCATATTGTAGAAAATGCATTGGCAACGCTCTTCCATTGTTCAGAAGTTTTGGGGATTTTCAAATTTTCTCTCAAAACCAAACTTAACGCATCACAAACTTCTTCCAAGATGAATGATATCGTACTTTGTGCTATTCGGAACTGAAAAGCCAGAGAACTTTGTGTTTCACCTAGAAAAGAGAAATAGCAATAATATTTTAAGTTATTCACATTATATTTTTGAAAAAAAATAAAACTTGATTTTAAAAAATAAAAATAATATTATATATTTTAATATTTTTGAAACTATTCCTTTTTTGTGAGCACCTTAATTTTGAAAATACAAAGAAAAAATTATTAAGATAAAGGTAAATACATTTCTAGAAATGTTAGAACTTTTTATAAATGAAATCGATATTTAACTTTGATATATAAGGGTTTTGATAGTGTTTACTTTTAACAAACATTTAACAAATAGCCTAAACAAATGATAAAACTTTACCTACACTGCTAAATTTAAAAACATATGATAGAAGAAAAATAATTTAATAATTTAAGAATGAGAATTATTGGAACAAAATGAAGGAAACAGATAATGAATGCTGAGCTGATCTGTTACTTTGAGCACTTACACTTGAAATTTAGTAATCCTATATATTATGAAGTTTGACACATCATTACACTAAAGATTTTTTTCTATGTCCATAAACATTTATATGCCCACCAATGGCTGAGTGGTTAGTGCTCCTGATTCCTGAGCTGTGTCCCAGTTTGGGCATGCCTGTTACTTTTTGTGTATCTGTGTCCTCTCTTCTGAGATTACAAATGTGGCCTACTCTATAAACAGACTAGTGGTGGCATAGAGTGGGTAATACTACTCATTTCCGTAACTTGATTCACAGGTGCCCACTGGGTAGCGACAAATGAGTAGTAGTTTTTAACCTTGTTATGGCAAATGGTTAATCACCCAGTGCCTACTATTATTAAAAATGAATAAAAAATAAACACTCATATTAAATTACCTGTTGCTAGAAATCTAAAAGTCAGTGATAATTTCTCAGCAGCAGGTATTGGCTCTCTAAACTTTGTCCTCTTCTTTTCAAGTAAAGGCTTCACTTTTGAAAGGATATCTTCAAACATTTGAGTATCCATTCGTTAGAATCTCCTATATCCTTCGGCATCTTGTAATATTAAAAAACATAGCAATCAAAAAACATCTTCCAGAATTTATATCTTTGATTGTAAAAATCAGATTTCAAATTTTTTTTCCAATGAAAATGTAAATCAAGGATATTTTTACAGTAATTACACTTGAAAGATTACACACTTTATGATTACTAATGTTTCCTGAACATTTCCCTGTATCATGTGGTTAAATTAAATAGTTAATGCAATAAAATGTTCAAAATCATCTTATTGATAAATCTATATATACGAGGAATTATTGTCAAACTATGCTTACCTAAAATGGATGTTTAAAGTGAAAAGATCACAATAAATACTTGTATACTTATTTATATGTCTATTGACTTATATGTCACATTTATTTGTATGCATGAGAAAAATAATTAAATTGGGTTTCAGTATATTACTTCCGCACATTATCGGAATACCGATTACGAAAAATATCATAAATATATGCTTAATAAATTAAATTTAGCCTCTTAATGAGGAATTTTAATCCATTAATGAGAGAAAAATTTACTGTTAATTTCATAGCGGCCCTGTGTAATTCTTAGAAAAAATTCCTTATTTTACATATTTCAAACAACCTTTAAAACATACAAATACCAATACAATGGATAAGACTTGGTTGTTTTAATAACCTAATGAAGGAGCTTGCCTTACTTCTAAGGCAAGCTCCTTCATTAGGTTATTAAAACAACCAAGACTTTCTCTCCTTAGAAGCCATTGCCTACTCCAAATTCTTTTCTTTTCTTTTTGTATGCGTTTATTAATAATCAAACATGCCGCAACCAGATATTTTTCATTTTCATGTCGGCAAAGATTATCTTTCCCCATTTTAAAAGTGAAGGTTCGAAGCAAGATGGCGTATAGTAAATAAAATTTGGCTACAAACTAAATTCCCAAATAAGAATTCATTATGAAATGTGGACACCTTCTAGGTAAAATACGGCAACCTTAAAAATGTTAGCCAGAAAAGGGATCTATTATGAAATCTAGTAAAACTGTTATTTTCTTACAGCAAACCTGAAAGAAATCTCAAGCATTCATTGGACGAAAAGAACGAGTTGCTCAAATATTTAGTTGTGACGTCACATAATGTTAAGTCTACGGGAGTTGCTCAAACTGAAATCTGGGCAACTCTAATGTAATAGGGGCTTTAGGTGTGGTGTAAAGAAATCTTTCCTTCCAATACATCAAAAGGAGCAGTTTCCCTTTAAACCCTTTACTATTCAAGAAAGAAAACCTCAACATGAAAGAAATGGGAATCTTAAGAAAGAGTCAAGTGAAGTTGCATGCTATGGATGTGGTAGTCCAGGAGTCATTAAACCTAAATGTCCTACCTGTAAAGGAAAGGAAAGGAAAAGAAAAGTTCTGGTACTTTTAGCAGCGTTATTCTTCAATCGGCTTCTAGTGCACCCGCACAGATGGCAACGTTAAGAGTAACTATCAATGGAGTCATGGGTACCGCTTGCGCAGACACTGCTGCAACCCACTCAATTGCAGGAGAAACACTATCACATCCTGAGGAAACAAGGAGCAATTTTTGCTACCAGTACACTACTAATGACATTAGCAAACGGTAGTAAAATAAAAAGAAAAGTTTACACAACAAAGGTAAAAATTCGTCTTGGAGGCAGTACATTGCCTTTGAACCTTGTTGCCATCCCTGATGCAAAAGGAAACAACACCCTGTTGGGAATAGACTTTCTGAATTCGGCTGGGATTGTACTAAATTTGAAACGGAACTGTTGGTTTTTCCATAATCAAACCAGACGACACTTTTATTTTGAACAACCTACGCCAACTTTTTGTGGGTCGTTACAAACAAATGCTTCCCAAACGGTTGCACCGCTAACTGTGAATGAAAAAGATAATATTGAAGATGAAGCATCCCATTTGACTCCCACCTGGGAAAAGAAATTAAAGAATCTTCCTCATCATTTGCGTGAAGATGAAGGTATTGATCTGACAGGTGAACAAAGAATTAAGTTAAATGAACTCTTGTCCCAGTTTGAAACTATCTTCAATCCAGGGGGAGAAGCAACCCCATTTATTGAACATTACATAGGTATAAAGAACCATCCTCCGGTTACTATTCCTCCGTATCGAGTGTCTCCAGCAAGGAAAGAAATTATGCAAAATGAAATTGATAGACTCTTGAATGAAGGAATTATTGAGCCCTGCGAATCTCCTTATGCAGCGCCTGTTGTGCTCATCCCGAAGCCAAATGGTGCTTATAGATTCTGCGAGGATTACAGAAAATTGAATGTCATCACGAAAACGGACCCTTACCTTCATCCATGCATAGATGATTTACTTAAAGAAGCTAACAAACTCGTTATATGTCGACCTTAAAGCTGGTTATCACCTGTTAAATGTGGCTGCCGTGGATAGAGACAAAACTGCTTTTATTTGTCCTTTTGGTACATATCGTTTTATACGAATGCCATTTGGATCGAAAAATGCTCCAGAGACCTTCCAAAGACTGATAGACAAATTCCGAAGTGGTCTTGGTGACATTTTCTTCGTTCCTACCTAGATAATATTATAGTACTATCAGAGTCGTTTCAGGAACATTTAAAAAATTTAAGAGACATTTTTCAACGATTTGAGTTATTCAAATTAACAGCTAACCTTGAAAAGTGCAATTTCGCATGTGCAAGGATTAAATATCTTGGGCATTATATTACTGGTGAAGGTCTAGAGGTTGATCCTGCCAAAACTGCCTCTATCTTGGATATGCATGAACCCAAAACTGTTAAACAAGTTCGGTCCTTTCTGCAAACTTGTTCTTGGTATAGGAGGTTCATTCCGAACTTTACTGAAATAGCCTGACCTCTCAGTAATCTAACCAAGAAATCATCCTCTTGGTGTTGGAAAGAGCAAGAAAAAGCTTCGTTACAAAAGTTAAAGACATTATTTACTTCACCACCTGTTCTTAGGCAGAGTGATCCAAGTAAACCGTACATCTTGCGTACTGATGCTAGTGGGTATGCCTTAGGTGCTGTCCTCCTCCAAGGAGAATCCCTGGCAGATCAACATCCAATTGAATATGCAAGCCGACTACTAACTAGTGCTGAGCGAAACTATATCACTGCAGAGCGTGAAGCCCTTGCAGTTGTTTGGGCTTTAGGAAAATTCAGATGCTATATTGAGGGACAAGAAGTCACAGTTGCCACGGACCATCAGGCGTTACGATGGCTCATGTCTTTAAAGTCCCCATCAGGACGATTCGCTCGTTGGGCTCTACAACTCCAAGAGTTCAACCTCCATATCGAGTACGTTCCTGGGAAAAGCAACGTAATATCTGACATGTTATCTCGCCCTCCCTGTCACGAAGGAGATAACCCATGCGAGATATGCTCCATGACTGTTAACCAACCCACCGTCATTTCAGTAGATTTTCCTACCAAAAGTCCTAAAGAAATCAGAGACAGCCAACTTCAAGATGAAAATCTGAAGAACATAATAAATGCCTTGGAAGCAGTCAACTTGACTGAGGAATATAGAAACTGGACTGAAAAAGGTTTTATGATGAATAGAGGTGTCCTGTACAAATATGCACCTGATTCAGGATCTGATGAGTCTCAGCTTGTCATTCCAGAAGATGCAAGAGAGCAGATTCTTAAAATTCATCACGATGATTCCACCGCAGGTCATTATGGTGCTGAAGGAACTTTTAGTAGAAGATATTACTGGACTGGCATGCGGAAATACATCCCCAATTATGTGAAAGGTTGTATAGAAGGTATGCGATACAAGCCTTCCAACCAAAAACCTGCTGGTCTGCTGCAGACCATCCCAAAGGTTTGAAACGTTATCCATTGATTTGTTCGGCCCTCTTCCAGTTAGCCATGGTAAAAAGTGGATGTTTATAATAGAAGATGTTACTACGAAGTGGATCGAGCTATTTGCCTTGGAAAATGCAACAGCAAAAGAGTGTGCTGTCACTCTTGTAGAAGAAATCTTCATGAGATACGGAATACTATGCATAATTATCAGTGATAATGGACCACAATTTGTTTCTGCTGTTACGCAGCAACTATGTTATCGTATGAAAATTCATCAATCTTTAACCTCTGTTTACCACCCTCAAGCAAATCCAGTTGAAAGGAAGAACCGTGATTTGAAACCTCGTCTTGCCATATTAGTAAAAAAATCGGCATGATAGCTGGTCCGAGAAACTACCTGCAATTCGATTCGCACTGAACACTTCAAAGTGCAGTTCATCTGGAAAAACCGCAGCGTTTCTCAATTTCGGACGAGAGCTCCGTACCCTTGATGATGTTACCAACGACTTTCGTGGTATTATCGAGAACGATAACTTTGTCGTTGAAATGACCCCGTATCTTAAAAGATTGGAAAGATTCACATCTGAAGCCAAAGAGATCTTTATTGAAAAGCAAAATAAAAGCAAGCATTTTGCGGACCAGAGAAGGAGACCAGCTCCTACATATAAATCAGGAGATTTAGTTTTGGTTAGAAAACCAAACTTAAGTGATAAAACTGCTGGTGTTGCAGCAAAATTTTCGCCTCGCTGCGATGGACCATTTATCATCGTTATTCAAAAATCCCCTGTATCGTATTCTGTGGCAAACACAAATTCTCCAAATATACCAATAGGAGTGTACAATACTTCGGCATTGACGCCTTTTCAAAGAAAGAAAACTTCCCTTGTCAAAGCTTTGCACAGAAGAGGTAGACCAACAAAATTGAACTGTCCTAAAACTCCCACTCCTGCCATAGCTCATGCTCAAGAGCAAAACTATGCTAGGAACACTCCTGCCAAATCTCATGCTCAAGAACAAAACCATTCCAAAAATACTCCTGTTGATCCCTGGTCGGGACGTCTTCGGGGTCAGAGGGGGAGGTTGTAACAGACCCATATTAACATATTGACAGTAGATGGCGCTGCTGCCCAATATACTGACAACATAAAATGAGATGGTTATAGAGATGTGAGAAATGGAAGGACGAAGCATCCGGTACCTAAATACGTTTGTTTTGTACCACCCTGGTACTATGTAACCTTGTTTTTATTTTATAATTATTAAGTGTTTTCTTTTTGTAACTAATCTTAATTATGTGTAATGTAATAAATGTTTGTTTTGTTTTAACTTCCATTTTCTTACGTCGCTACAGCAGGATATTTCTTATGATTTAATGAATATTGCAACAGAGAAAATCTGTTCTTGTAAGCAATCAAATAAATTTTCATTTCTCTTACAAATAATTTTCTGTTAATTAATAACACATTTACACAAATCAAATAAGTTATTCTTATTGTTAATTTTTCAAAATTTTCTAATACTTGTAATATATTAGCTAAGGTATGAATATCATTTACAATCATAGGAAATTTAAAATTATTTATCATATTAATTTAAAAATCTTTAATTGAATTCCCAAATTCAAATTTTCATCAACCGTTACCGATGATTCAAGAACAGGAACTTTTGAAGGACTTATCAGTGAAAACATAATTATATCCTTACATTCCATGATCATGGAATTTTAAACTCACTTTAAGCAGTTCTTAGTTCACTTAAAGCTTTTAAGTAAAATTTTATCCTCTTAGTCTTTTTCACTTTTTATACTTCTAAGGCACAAGAAAAGTTCTGATTTTCAATTTTTATCTTCTTTACATCTGGCGTCTCTTGATGATTCTTGGTTATCGTTAAATATTTCGAGTAGTTTGGAATTATTGAGGGAATGTCATTTAACTTCAATAGTGGTTTCTGTAAGGGAGCGCTCAGTTTTTAACCAGTTTTCTCTATATATAACTCTGAAGATCTCAGGATAAGTTCTCTGAGCTTAAAATCATTGTCCATAAAGTGAAACCAGATGTTGTAGGCATTGCCGAAAGTGATTCTGCTGCCGATAATTTAAAATTCTTTCCAATTAACCAGTATCAGTCTTTTTCTTTACCACGGTCAAGACAAATAGTCTCTGGGATTGTAATTTTTGTAAAATGATCCCTTATAGCTGATACATTAGTTAAACATTCCATGAACGATCATGATCTATTAGAAGCTTTTGAAATCCGTGTTTAGAAAAATAACGAAACTTTTCGTATCACCTTTGTTTATAATCCTCTTAAGAACAAGCCAAATGTAAACTGTCTTATACAGGATTGGAACAAGCACTCGCTCATACTTGGAGATTTCAATGCTCACTTCCAGAGATGGGGATACAAACAGAACTGCTCTATTGGCAACATTCTTGAAAATTTCATTGATTCAAACCAAGTTGAGTACATTGAGAATTCAAGTAGTCTTCCTACCTTTCTGTCCTTTTCTGGTGAAACATCTAACCCACACCTTTTATTGACTCATCCTAATCTCACTCCTCTTATTAATTATGATCTCCTTTCCACTCCAGGTGGAGCAGGACATAAGATTCTTTTCTCGAAGATCAATAAACCTGAACTCAAGGAGGAACCCATTGTTACAAAATGGAACTTAAGGAAGGCAAATTGGCAAAAATATGCTGATTTTACTGACTGTCTCCTAGGAGACTGTGCGCTTGATTACAACAATGATAAATCTCTTGACCGTATCATTTTTACTATTCTTGAGTGCGCAAAAGCTTGCATTCCAAGAGGACACAGGAAAGGAGCAAAACCTTCTTGGAACAATGAACTCCAATCTCTAAAGGAAGAGAGAGATCAAGCAAGAATCCTTGCTGAATACACTGGTCTCTTGAGAGACTGTATTAATTTGAGACAAAAATAAGCCCTACTCAAAAAGAATATTTTAAGCTCTAAACGTGCTTGTTTTAATAAATTTCTTACTGACTTGGACTATCGTAAAGATGGAACTTAGGTCTTTAAATTTTTATCCACTCTTAATGGAAAAAACACCCAACCTTGTAAAAAGCCAATTGAGGCTTTTGGCAAGCTTTTGACCTCTGACAAAGATATTGCTGATACTTTTTGAAATCATTTTCGCAAAATTAGTAATTTTAGACCAAAAGCAAAAATTTGAAAAGACGATATAAGGCCAAACTATTTAAGCGACTCCAGGTCATGCCTCTTCTCTGTTCCCTTCTCCAATGAAGAATTCAAAAATGCCTTAAGGCATTTAAAGCGTGGCAAGAGTGCAGGACCTGATAAGATTTTATCAGAATTTATCCTAGAACTCGGTCTGAAAGCCAAGTCAAAACTTTTAGAATTTATTAACAGAACTTGGGGTGGAATACTCCCAGCTTTATGGCTAAAAGCTAACATTATTCCAATCCTGAAACCAAATAAAGATTCATCTGACCTGAATTCGTTTCGACCCATTTCTCTGACCTGTATATTGAGCAAGCTGATTGAGAGAATGATCGTTGATAGATTACAGTTTTTTCTTGCCGATAAAGGATTTATCTCTGAGAGACAATCTGGGTTTAGAAAGGACTTTAATACTACGGAACAAATAGTCAGACTCAGTCAACAAATCAAAGATGGTTTTCATAGAAAAGAAAGTATTCTTGCAGTCTTTATCGACTTTAAATCAGCGTTTGACAGTATTTTGCGAAAACTGTTACTAAAGAAGCTTCATCAGATGGACATCTCTGGCTACCTCTTTAAATGGATCTTTGATTTCCTTTCACAACGTTTTATTAACGTAAATTATGGAAATGCTAGATCGGATTTCGGGCAAACTGCTCAGGGTCTCCCTCAGGGTTCTGTTTTAAGCCCGGTTTTCTTCAACTTGATGATTAATGACCTCATATGCAACATCTCGAAGACCTGCCCTGATGTTCAGGTTTTGTTATATGCAGATGATCTGGTCCTCTGGACAACTGGCAACAACTTTCAAACACTAGAGAGGGTTATGAATTCTGCCTTGGACTTTTTATTGAAATGGACTAATGACAATGAGTTCTCTGTCAACATTGACAAGACCAATTTTGAGCTTTTTACTTTGAGTACTAAACAGCATCAGATTATTTTAAACTTTGATGAGAAACCACTTCAGAGAACTAATTGTGCTAAATACCTCGGTATTCTTTTAGACCCAAGACTCACCTGGAACAAACAGGCCTCAAAAATCGCTGAAAATGTCTCAGGCCGATTTAATTTATTAAAAAGACTAGCTGGTGTTAAGTGGGGTGCCACTCAGGATGTTTTGGTCATGACTTTTAACTCTTTCATCCAACCGGTCCTCGATTATGGAGCCGAAATTTTAATCACTGCCTCAGATACTGTTTTATTGAAACTCAATGTTGCTCAAAACAGTGCTCTTAGGCTTATCACTGGGGAAGCCTTCTCAACTCGAATACCAGCTTTAAAACTTCAGACTGGCCTTGATTGTTTGCACGATAGGAGAGCTTTTGTTACTTTGATTCTTGGTGAAAGGTTACTACGTAGGGATGGTTTTTGGACTAACTACAGACCAAGCAATCTGAGACTAAAAACACAACGAACATTTTTATCAGAATTCCAGAGAATTTCCAGCTCACTTAGCATTCCAAGTAATAGAGCCCTTACATCCTGACCCCCTGTCTTCCCAGGTATTCTGAAATATGCCACCCCTGTCTTCGACCTTGTCCTTCCTGTCCAGAAGAGAGTCTACCCTAAGGCAGAACTCAAGGCTGCTGCTCTTGCTACTATTAATGAGAGATACCCACTCGACAATTGGATGCACATTTATACTGACGGATCAGCAGAGAGAAGTACTGGGAGAGCGGGAGCTTGTGTCTTCTCCAAATTTTTCCAATTCAAAGAGCCTTTGGGAAAAAACTCTGACAATTTTGATGGAGAAATGTATGCAATTTACATGGCTCTCCAAAAAATTTTAGATTTCTCGGAAATGAAATTTATCTTTCTTGTTGACTGTCAGGCTGTCATTCATACAGTGGTAAATTTTACTCTCTTACCTACATCTATAAAATTTAACTATTAGACCATGATTAACACTTTACTGTCTGGGGAAAGGAAATTACTTTACAATGGATCCCTAGCAATTGCGGCTTGCCTGGTGAAAGATTTTACTCTTTTCTACTAAGAACTAAAAATCGAAACTAAGAATTGAGAACAACTTCAATAACTAAAGGTGCAAAAGCTCGAATAATTTTATATATATTTTAATAAATGTTTATACAATATTTACATAAAAGGAATAGGCTGAAAGGCTCTAAAAATCTAAATTCAATAGAATAAAACATCATAGGATATTAATCCCTGCAAACAAACCTATACGCACGTATTACAATCGAACAAATTCTAAAAAACGAAAACATTCTTTTTTCAACAATCACAAAATAAACAAAATCTAACACGCGCTTATAGCGCCATCTGTTGACAATAAAAGTTAACAAATATTTCGTTACACACTTCCCACCTGAACTCTGACAGGAGTTTATCTATTCAAATAAATTCATAAACAAAAAATTCACACTTCTAAGAAGCAAAATTTCTGTCAATCAGATTTTTCAAAAATGCAGTACAAAAAAGATAATAATAAAAAGGTAAATACTTGAATTAAATTACATCAATATCAACAATACTTTTCAATATATAGAGTATACAAGAAACATAAAAATTGTATCTAAAAATCAAATGGGAAGGCATTTAACAAATTAAAAAGAATTATTATCAAAATAAATACAAATATTAAGAAAGTAAGTTATTAAACAAATTCAAATTATTCAAAGCAGTATTTAAGTATTTAATATATATATATATATATATATATATATATATGAAATGTTAGAGTTCAATATAGTTCAAGAGGATATAAATGTTGTATAGTTCTTTTCGAAATCCCATTTCCGGTTTTCAATTCATAGGATCGGACTTTATCGTCACGTTAAGGAACGGCTTTAATAATTCTGCCTAGTTTCCATAACAGTTTGTTTTTGTTATCTCCTTGAATCAGCACAACATCACCTAATTTTAGTTCGGGTTGAAAATCAGGATTTTTTAAAGAGTGAGGGTAGTTTTAAGGTCTAACAAATATTGCTGTTTCCATTTACTCCACAACTGTTTTAACAGCAATTCCTGATAGCGCTTTCTTTTTAAGAGAGTCTTTCTTGTTGTTTCGCTATTGATAATTTCAGCGAAAGTTAGAGGGTACTTAGGATTACTTTGTCCAAAGTTCAGGAAATGCATTGGAGTCAAGGGCTGTGGCTCATCATTCTCATTATAAACGTAGCTCAAAGGTCGTGAATTAAGAACAGTTTCTACTTCGACGAGTAGAGTAGACATTTTTTCGAAGGTTGACAACGCTTTTCCCCTAACTTTCCTCAAACAGTTTTTGACGGATCTCACGAGTCTTTCGTAAAAGCCTCCCCACCATGCGGCTCGTTCAATGATAAATTTCCACTGAGTTCTCTCTTTGGCGATAAAATTCTTAAACACATAATCTTCTAAAATACTAGAAAAATTCTCAACTTCCATTTTAGCTTTCTTGAAGGTTTTAGCGTTACCACAATAGATGATTTTACAGTTTCCTCTTCTACTCAAAAATCTGCGAAATGCAAGTAAAAATGAATCTGTCGACATATTTGAAACTAGTTCCAGATGTAAGGCTCGGGTTACTGCACATGTGAATAATGCGATATATGATTTTTGAGTATCCGTTGAATTCTTTACGTAAACCGGCCCAACAAATCAACACCACTGTAATATCTAGCGACTGTTTGGCGATCAACAAACCGCGCTTGGCGTGGTTTGATCTCTTTCGAGAGGTTGCCATGTTTTAGAACAGTATCGGCGGAGAGGTCCGTGGGAGGTTTCAATGTTCTGGTAGGAGCGGAAGGCTCCGAGTTAGTTTTTTGTTTTGTTTTTGATATTAAATGTTTGCTCATAATTAAATAAATGTGTTGTCCAGAAAATAGTGATCGTTAATTTTCTCGGCCATTCTACACATCACAACACGCACCATTTCTAGAACCAGAGCTTAGAACAAAATGGCTTATCTTGGATAATTCGACGAAAGAATAGAAACTGTTAACGGAATTCTAAATTGAAAAAAAATTGAAGAAAATGTTCAAAAACGTGAAAAAGGAAGACTTGATAACAGTCTTGCTGGAAATCGGAGAAGAAGCTACTTTTGATTTGAAATTAGCCGAACTGAAATACAAACTTCTGAATATAGTGCGACCACCAGGAGATGGTGGGTGTTACGTAGGAGTCACGTGTTATCAGAGAAGTCTATTTCAACAATTTAGAGAGCGGAGGAGGAAACGCGGAGATAGCGCGCCTCAATCTAGGTTACCTTATTTGGCTAATAAGCACCTTTTGATGTAGAATGAAAATAAAATATGTGTGTTGTGCTTTTTCGAAGAATTCAAATACGAGAAATGGAATATATAAATACATATATTATATAAGCTGTTTTAAAAAAACATTTAGAATGAAAATATTTTTATTTTGCCATGAAATTTTCATTATTAGATAGATTTTAGAATTTATTTCGTTCACAAGAACAGGAACAAAAACTGTTTGTAGGCTAATAAGTTAACATCGAACGATAGATAATTTTTATGCCCAAAATTTGTATTTTTTCATTGTTATCGCAATAATTTTTGAGAAAATAGGGAATGATGAGATTTTCTAGAATATGCTTTTTGTTAAGTTAATTTTTAGATGAAGGTACTTTTTACATAAGGAACGGCCATTTTAGGTTAAAAAGAAACTACGAAATAATTATATACCAATAAATTAACTTTTTACAGCCTTTTTAATTCAACATATATATTTCATCATATTACAACATACTAATATTTTAAAATTATTGTGGAATTTATTTTAATTCATATATATTTATAGTACGGAATATATTGTGCACCTATGGAATCATTTAAAATAATTTGAGGGAATATAAAATAATTATATTTTTTGCTCAGTATATATATATAAAATCTATCATTTAAATAGTTTTTAAAAATTTTGATTATATAACCTATTTTATCAAAATATTTTTGTGTATAATATCAAGTAAAAAAAGGATAACAAAGAATGCTCAAAATTTTTAAGAATTAAATTCATACAGATTTCTTATAAATAATATATTTTAATATAAGGGAAAATATAGTTTTTGGAGTTGCAGAAGAAGCGAATATGCCTTCAGGGAGGTCTTTCTAATGGAAAGTGACCCGAATTTTCGTTAACGTGTAAGGAAAACCCTGAAAACCTTACACAGTCACTCCGTTTGGTTCATGCAGATTTGAACCCACTAATTTCAGAACCAAACTCCTCATTTCGCAGAATGCAAAAATGCTATCTGTTAGGATGAGTCAACCTTCTTATAAAAATCTACAAAATTTTGGGAATTTCCAAAGCCGATCTGTATTTATTAATTTAAAATTTCATTTCTTATAGTTATTATTTCATTAATAAGTATTCATAGAAATATCCGAATCCCAATCAATTGTACCACTTTCAGAAGCAGTATCAGTTTCTGATTCGGATCCTATGTCAAAATTCATTGTTTCAATTGTAGTCTCCACAAGTCCATCAATTTTCCAATATTCTCCTTCGATTTTTTCTACATGACAGCAGTATTTTTGCCAGGTTTCTCCTGAGATATTTTTAATTGCATTTGACGTCAATTCCTTCATTGTTTTCCAACTGAGACCAGCTTCGACGTTTCTTTCGCGAATATGGCGCTGTACAGCTGCCCAAGCTAATTCAATAGGATTTAAGTCACAATGGTAAGGAGGTAATCTTAGAACGGAATGACCTTCTGCTTTTAAAAGTTCGTCAATGTGATATTTTTTCGTAGGTGGAGCATTCATTTTAATTAATTGAAACAGTTCAGGCTTTCTCATAGTGTTGTCATACTGTATTTTTTCGTCATCCAAATATTTACACATTTTAGTTTTCATCGAATATTTCGTCGGTACTGGATCCAAAATCTTCGTATGGTACTATGCATTATCCATTATTATGATGGAATTACAGGGGATGTTAGGCACCAATTTTTCTAGTATCCACTTTTCAAAATTTTCGTAATTCATTTGCCCATGGTAATCCCCTGTTGCACAGCCTGCTTTAAATATTAATTCGGCATTTGGTACAAATCCATCTTTCGATCCAGCATGCACAACAATTAATCGATTTCCAGCACCATCTTTTACAAAAGCACCAAGTTTTTCATCTTGCCAGCATTTTGAGAAAGAAAGGTTGCTGTCAATCCAAGTTTCATCCACATAAATACATAAATCATGCTTTTTTTGCTTTCTCGATATTTTTTATTTCTCTCAAGTACCGATATCTCAACGAAATTATATCTGGCCGTTCAATCAGTAATTTCCTTTTATTTTGGCATCGTTTCCAACGAAATCCAATTTGACGCAGGACTTTTTTTAAAGATTCCCTTTTCCAAGAAAAATTAATCTTTTCTTTCAACACTGGCAATAATAAGGAAATCGATGGAACTTTATTAGATGCATAAAATTCATTTACTGTATTTCGAATGACACATAAATCAAAATTGTCCAAAACTACAGTCCGCTCTGCAGGTTGACTACGCTGTTTCCCTGGAGTTGAAAGCCTACTATCAGTTGTGGATTCCTTTTTAATTCTTTGAACAGTTCTAAGAGAAACGCCAGTAGCAGCCGCAGTACGTTCCTTGCTTTCTGAATTGGTATCGACAGCGAAGTAGACATTGCTTCATTTTCAAAAAATATTCCACGTTATTAACAATGTTACGTTTTTTAGAACGCAATGTTTTCCCTTTTAGAGACATTATTTGTTGTTCTGAAAAGAACAGTTTTAATATAATTAAAAATACTAAAAATCAAGAGCGCAGAGAATACAACCTTCTAGGCTAAGTAAAAAGCAAAGAATGAATAGGAGAAAATCGTGTTCTTCGCCAAAGACAAGAACGGGCGAAAAATTTGTTTTAACCCTAAACTGCGTGATCATTGTACTGTCCAAACCTCTGAAAGAATGAACCCTTCCACTGGATACAGATCTCACCTGCCTTCTCGTGATGGTAGAATAATAGTAAAGAATATGCCGAAGATGCTGACTTCGTAAAAGAAATTTTGATTTCTACTATAGAAAATAGGAAGAGAAAAGAAGAGTTCGAACGATTACAGGTTGAAGAAGAAAGATTAGAAAGAGAACACGAATTAGAACTAGCAAAAATTCGAGCTACGCAGAACGTAGCGAGCAGTAGCATCACCCTCTATAGCTAAGAAAGCCTGAACACTCTCTTGTGACGTCATCAACCGAAGGATGAAATCAACCGCTTTCGTTCACGATTAAAATATTCCAAAGGAACTGTATTTTTATGTTGTTTAAAAAATTCCTCGCAATTAATTACTATAATATTTTTAAATTAATATTGATATTGTTTCCATGAAGAATATTAAAAAATTAATAGCAACTATATGTAAAAGCTTATTTAAGTATAACTTTGAATGAAAACATTCTATTAATTCTAGTCAATGAAATTTTATTCAATATTGGATATTAATTTTCCTTGGTGTACTTTCAATAGAAATATATATCTATGGTGATTATATATTAATGTGCTAAATCTAATAATAGAATTATTTTTATGAAAATTATATGTATATTTAATTAATCATTCCTGTGCACATTTTTTTTAAAATTCAAGCAAATATTTGGGTGTTATAATTTATTCTAAAATAATAATTAGCAGCATAATCTATTATGAATTGAAAGTATTTCTTTAAAATTTATTGAATGCAATAAACATGATTAATTTATTAGCAAAATATATTCCCTGCTTATAATAGATTTAAAATATTTAATGCATTTAATGGGTGAGATAATTGTGTATGGTTGAAGAGGAAAAGACAATCAGAAAAATAAAAAATAATTTATTAGAATCATACTTTCTTCATATTTTTCCTAAAAATAATGCATAAATTTAGCATGAAAAAGAAATATTAACATAAACATTTTCTTTAACAAATAATGCAAGTTTGGCAATTTGAAATCTTATACATACAATGACTAAAATTAATAAATTATATATATATATATATATATATATATATATAAACAAAATTTCCCTACGTAATTTTGCATATTACAACACAAATAAATTATTTACATACAACATACATTAGAACAAATTTAAACTATATACATAATTACTACATTTTTATTCACTTTATTTTGATGCATTCATAATAATGGATAAAAATAACTATTTGAATATACTGAAATTTATTTTCAAATTATTTTTGTTTTAAAAGGAAATAAAGATATTGGATTCAATTTCTATTTCAAATTGCATTAAAAAGTAATTTTTTAAAGAATTATTAAAAGTTTGAAGTTTTCATTTTTTAGATAGAGCATTAATCACTATAGAGTCATTAATTTTTTTGCAATAATTTTTAAGGAATATATTTATGCATGATTTGACAATGAATAATTTTATTTCTTCAGCAGCATGTCCATTTTCCCATTTTTCAAAAGGAAGGTAAATTTCAGATTCATTTAGAATCCTTCTAATTATTTAAAATGCATATGCTCTATGATTAGAACATTTAAGGAATTCCTTTTTATTTTCAGTAGATAACAGTTTACTTATAACTAAATAACAATAAATTATTATAGTTACAACATGATTAGAAGGGTATTTTAATGTGAACAGTAACCAGCAATATATGTAAGATTACTTTCAGAAATTTTTAAATCAGCGACATCTTTTTCAGATATATTTATTTCCAAATTATCATCTATTTCATGTTCCTCAACATTAGAAAAATCAATACTATTATTAAAAGACATAGAAATTTTATCATGGTTATTTGATTTAAATATATGAGGCATTAAACTGCGTATTCTCAGTTTCTTTTCTATTTCAAAAACCTGTGTAATTGATATGAAATGATAATTGATATGATTGAAATTAATTTCGAAATAGCTTAGAGTTTAGTATTATTATAGTTCTCTTTTACTCCTACGCATTTTAATGACATTAATAAATCGAAAAATTAATAATTATTTTACTTTTCTATGAAAATTTTTATTTGAACGATATGAATTTAATGCCTAACAAATTTTTAAAAAAATTCCATAGAAATTTACTTTTGATTTCATTTGAAATTTTCTATTACTGTTAATGTTATTAAAAAAAATCAAAATTAAAATAACTAGCGAAACATGATGCAAATGAAACAATAAAATTAATTTACTTACCCTGGAATGTTTGGTCACTTCCATGTTTTCTCTCGGAATTGCCCGAATCCATTTGTGTTTTAAATCTTCTTCACGTGGGAATCGAAACAGAGAAACTTTGGGTTCATTATCATAGTTGCCTTTACAGGCAGTTACGCAACATTTATAAGGCATGTTCTTGATTATTGTACAGAATAAAAACAATATTTTTCAAAAATAAGTCGAAAATGAGTGATTTGTTTATGGTAAACAACACAGTAACAAGCCTCTGTTCAAGCGTCACTTAGAAGAAAGCGACAGCCTTCGGATGCAACGTCACAGCCATTTGGTCACGTGGTAGTCAGGCTTTCTGCTATTAGAAGGTACTGGCAGTAGTCCGACGCCATTTTCAATTTCGAACACTGGAAGCGAAATCGAAATTCCACTCGACAAGCTGATCAAGGGAGTAGAAACACTGACGATACCAGTACCGAAAAGAGCAGAATCTTGGAATATATTTTTCGATTCCATAGAAAGAGCATTTAAACACAAGAAAGTTCCAGAAGAATTCAAGGCAGAAATATTATTGAAATTAATCGGAGAGAAAGCGGCAAATGTTCTCGTCTACGTTAAAGAAGACGATTTGCTGGATTGTGAAAAGGTAAAAACTTTAATTCTGAAAGAATATCAACCTACTCCTCAAGCAATCCTAGAAAATTTTAGAAAAGCAAAACGTTATTCTGGAGAATCACATATTCAATTTGCCTCACGATTAACATCAACATGGGACTATTATTGTAAATCAAGAGAGGTAACTGATTTCGAAGCATTGAAAGAATTAATCATTTCTGATAAACTGTTCCAAACATTAGATGAAGAAACAGCTTCGCACATCGCCATACATCAAGGAAATCAATGGTTGAAACCACAAGAACTAGCCAGAGAATGTGATATTTATTTTGAAGCCAGAGGAAAATCATTTGACGGAAATCGAAACGATATGAAATATCCAAAGCTTACGGATTTGAAAAGGCGTATTCTACAACTTCGAGTAATACGAACAGAATATCGAAAGAAGATGCTGTAGTCGCTAAAGTTGACTCGACTTACATACGAACTGAATCGGAAGAAACCGTTATTCAACCGTTACAGAAAATTGAAGTTTTCATTAACTCTCTAAAAACGGAAGCTATTATAGATTCTGGAACTCAAATTTGCATAGTTCACTCATCATTAATTCCAGATTTAGAAGATCGAGAAGGAGGAAAAGTTATATTAACACCTGCATTTGGAAACCCAATTGAAGCGAAAGTTTGTCGTAAGCCTATTTACTATAAGAACTCTGAAAATAATTTATTTAACTGTGTAGATACTTTAATTGCAGTAACAAATAAATTAAATGTGCCTTGTTTAATAACTCCAGAAACATATGAATTATTAATTAATTCACCTGCCGATTTTTCAAAAGAAAACTGTTCCGACGACTGTTCTTCAGGAGACACCGGATATTCATTCCGAAAGAGAAAATTTGCTCAGTTTAGCCACCAAAACAGAAACAGCTAAGGAAGGAGAATTCCCCCCCCCCCTTAGAATTGCCGGAGGCGAAAAACGAAGAGGAGGGAGGAAGGGAGACAGCGAGCGCCGACTCTCACCCTGCGGAGAGGAGCGACCAGACAACCGTTCTATCGGAAGCGCAGAAACTCCGGGTGGAGCAAAAGAGTTGTCTAACCTTAAAAGAAGCTTGGAAATCTGGAGAGCAGAAAAAAGGAAATAATTTATTCATTGATGATTTGTTATACCATCAAGAAAAAAATATTAGGACAGAATGTATTCCAATTAGTATTACCTCTTAATAGGAGACAAAAGGTTCTTGAATTATCACATAACTCAATCTTTGGAGCACACCTGGGAATAAAGAAAACAAAGGAAAGGATAAGATATTCTTTTTATTGGCCGAATTTATCAACAGATGTAGAATCTTTTTGCAAAGCATGCAAGAACTGTCAACTGAGAAGTCCTGAGAAAAGAACTGATAAAATTCCAATAACTCCTGTCAAAAGGCCAGAACTACCTTTTGAAATTGTAAATATTGATATAATTGGCCCTATCGACCCTCCATCTGCAAGGAAACATAAGTATGTACTATGCTTAGTGGATCAACATAGCCGTTGGCCTGAAGCAATACCATTAAGAAGTTTGACAGCCAAAGCCACATGTGATGCACTCTTAGAAATATTCATGAGAACAGGTATACCTTATGTAACTGCTAGTGACAATGGGAAAAATTTCATTTCCAAATTAACTCAAGAATTTGAGAGAAGACTTGGTTTTCATCCCAGATTCTCTACTCCTGCTTATAGTGCTTCGAATGGATTAGTCGAACGATGGAATAAAGTACTTAGGCAAATGCTGCATCACATTATTCGAACTGATCTTCACAACTGGGATAAACATTTACCATATTTACTTTTTGCCTACAGAGAAGTTCTAAACTGTACTACTGGTGTTTCACCTTTCCAACTAATGTATGGTAGATAACCAAGAGGCCCTCTAGCAGTGCTGAAGTCATCATGGTCTGGAGAAATTCCCATCCCAAGTAATTTAAGTGAATCTGCTGTTGACTATCTTCAAGAATTAAAGATAAGGTTAGAGCAAGCTGCAGAACAAGCCAACTTGATTGCAAATGACAAACAACAGAAATATACTGAATACTTTAACCGAAGGTCAGTGATGAAAAATTTTAAAATAGGAGAAAAGGTTTATTTACTTATTCCAGATTCAAACAACAAACTTTATGCCCGTTGGACAGGTCCAGGAGAGATCATAAACCACTGTCCACCTCATTCTTACAAAGTGAGATTACCAAATGGAAAGATTAAACATGTCCATTCAAATAAGATAAGAAAATTTCAAGTTAGTGTTAATGCAGTTGGAGTAATATTTGAAAAGGAAGAAGAATTTGGAGAAATTATAACTTTGCCAGGTAAAGAATTCCCAAACCCATTGCAAATCTTTGAAGTAGGAGAAAATCTGAATTTTGAAAATTTAAGTCCTTTACAGAGGAAGAAATTAATTTCTCTTATTAAGCAACATGAAGGATTATTTACTGGAAAATTAAAAATAGCAAAAGTAGAACCACACAAGATAAGATTGGTACCAAATTTAGAGAGAAAGAAACCGTACGTCTATTGAATTCCTGAAGCCTTGAAAGGAAAAGTTGATAAAGAAATAGAAGATTTAATGAAGTCTGGACTGATAGAAGAAAGCAATGCTGAGATAGCTCACCCTGTAGTATGTGTAAGCAAGAAGGATGGAAATATTCGATTGTGTGTGGACTATAGATCTTTGAATGTTGTAACCAAACCAGATGATTTTCCTATGGAAAATGCAATTGACTTGATGTACAGTATCGGAAAAGCAAATGTTATTACAACATTAGATTTACTCAAAGGATACTGGGCTATACCTATGGAAGAACAGAGTAAAGAATTTACATCTTTTAAAACGCATCGAGGACAGTACCAATTCAAAGTAATGCCATTCGGATTAAGAAATGCTGTTGCAACATTTCAGAGAGTAATGAACAATGCATTAAAAGAATTTAAAGAATTTGCTAGAGCATACATTGATGATATTGCTATATTTTCACCAGTCTTTGACACCCATCTCCAAGATGTACACAAAGTTTTTGAAAAGTTGGAATCACTTGGTTTCACGGTTAATTCAAAAAAGTGTTCTTTTGCAAAACCACGAATAAGATATTTAGGACATATAATTGGATCAGGAAAACACCGACCTGACCCTGAAAAGATCAAAGCAATTGAAAAATTGGAGACACCAAAGACTAAATCTCATCTTAGGAGTTTATTAGGATTATGCAACTATTATCGAAATTACATACCTGATTATGCTAAAATCGCCTACCCCTTAACAGAGCTCACAAAAAAGAAGCAACCGGAAGTGTTGGAATGGAAAGAAGAACATGATGTATCATTCCAAAAGCTGAAAGATCAACTTATGAAAGCAACAGAGTTAATAACTCCTACAATACAGGATCCCTTCATCATTCACTCGGATGCATCGAAAATTGGAATAGGTGCATGTCTGTCTCAAGTGAGAGAAGGTAAACATTTTCCTGTGTGTTATGCAAGCAAGAAATTGACCAAACCCCAACAAAATTGACCTACTATAGAACGTGAAGCGTACGCTATAGTATGGGCATTAAAGAAGTTTGAATCATGGATTTTCGGATCAACAGTAAAGATAGTGACCGACCACAATCCTCTATCATTTGTTGTGAAAAATGCCCCGCAATCATCAAAGCTTCAACGGTGGGCCTTAGCTTTACAAAAATACAACATAGAAATCATTCATTGCCCAGGAAGAAATCTTTCTAATGCAGATGCTTTATCTAGATTACCAACCAGTGACATTTGAACTTTTTTTTTTATTTGATGATTTTTTTTCTGCAATAATTTCTTTTGGATACATAAAAATTATTGTTATCTTGTATGTTTATTATTAGTAAAGTGGTAAATAAAAGTAAATATTAGTAATCTGAAGCATAATAGCAATATTTAGTAAACTTAAATTTTGTAAGTAAATGTTTGAAATATTTACTCTTTATTGGATAATTAAAACTGGAAGTATTAATGTTTCATTATTCTATGTTTATATTTCTTAGTTTTTTTGTAATGTGACGAAATATGTTCATGAAAACAAATATGTTTTGTTTATATACTTTAATAATAATGTACATGTATAGTATTTCTTTTGAACTTATGTTAATTGAAATTTGTGAATTTCTATTTGCATGCATTATATGTAAACTGCTGTATATGTGTTGATCGCAAATAGTCGCTTGATTCGTTTTCAGATTGATGATTAATTTGGGAATATAACATCAATCTTGCGGGGAAGGTGTAATATCCAGCGACTGCTTGGCGATCAACAAACCGCGCTTGGCGTGGTTTGATCTCTTTCGAGAGGTTGTCATATTTTAGAACAGTATCGGCAGAGCGAGGTCCACGTGAGGTCGTAATGTTCTGGTAGGAGCGGAAGGCTCCGAGTTAGTTTTGTGTTTTGTTTTTGATATTAAATGTTTGTTCATAATTAAATAAATGTGTTGTCCAGAAAATAGTGATCGTTAATTTTCTCGGCCATTCTACACATCACAACCACAAACAGAAAATGGAGGTGATTCAAGGATTCTGTCTTCAGGTAAGGGCGGTGTCATCTGGTTTGCAGGTTTGGCTGAATATTTTTGGCAAATGAAACAACTTTTTATCGTCTTTTTGACTAACTGACGTCCTTTCGGGACCCAGAAACGAAATCTAATCTTAGCCACCAAAGTTGCAGCAGTCCCTTTATGCATTATCTTCTCGTGTTGTTTACGTACAACTAAATAGGTCAATCTAGAAATTTTAGGTAATATTACTGGATTTTTATTATCTAGGGTAAAGTCAGAAAATTCTAATCTTCCTCCTAATCTCATGATTCCCTTTTCATCAATATATGGGACAAAATTGTACAGAGGGGAATTCTTGTCAATCGATCTACCTTCTTCCAAGGATTTATATTCTTCGGCAAAAAATGTTTTTTGTTCAAACCGAATCCAGAAATTTTCAGCTTCTAGTAGTTCTTCTGTTTTTAGAGTTCCCTCAACTCTACTACACTTCCTCAATCTTGAAACGAAGCATTTTATCCAAGCGGTGACCCTTAACAGTTTCTCTAAATCACTATATTTTGAAACGTCAAAAAGGTTATCAATATTTTCGATAGTGCATTCAAGCTGATATAAATCAGTGGATATTTTTCGATATTCAAGTTTGGCTTCGTCAATTGTATCTGTAAGATCCAATTTCGGCCAAAGATCAGGAGAGAGCTGACGCCACTTTTGACCTTGGGTCCAAATGGGTTCATCCGTTAATTTAGAGATTTTCGATCCCCGAAATACGAGATCTGCAGAGTTGTCTACGCCAGGATAATAATGCCAATTTTGAGGTGAGGTTAATTTTTGAATTTCCTCGACACGATTCTTCACAAAGGGTTTGAAGGATTCGGGTTGTTTTCTTATCCAAAAGTAAACGATTGTCGAGTCTGTCCAAAAAAAAGCACTTACTTTTAACATTATCGATTTTAAAATATTGTTACTTAACTTTGTTGACAATAATGCTCCCATCAACTCCAACCTAGGCAAAGTGAGAGTTTTTAGTGGAGCTACCCTGTTTTTAGAAGCAACGAAGGTAGTTTTAATTTCATTATTGCCTGTTGTAAAACGTAAGTAGGCAACTGTACCATATGCTTTCGTGCTTGCGTCTGAGAAACAGTGAAGTTCGATATTTTGGACATCAAAGTTTGAGAATTTGAAAAAGTAATGATGAGGGATAGATAATTTGGCCATTTGAGGAATCTCCTCACACCAGTTTCTCCATTGGGAAGTCAAGTCTACTGGTAGTGGTTCATCCCAATCTATACGCGATGACCAGATCTTTTGAATCAAGCACTTTATTCTAACAGTGAAAGGTCCCAAAATTCCTAGAGGGTCGAAAATCCGACCTAACACCTGTAGGATAAATCTTTTCGTTTCTGTAGGTTTAGACAAAAATGACAATAAGCTTCGAACATCAAAATACAACAGATCGTTGAAATTATCCCATACCATACCTAACACCTTAAATGGGAGATTTTCTTTATCAAAGGAATCGGGATCTTCATCTGAAATAACACCAGCCTTTATCCACAATTCATTTAATTCTTTCGAGTTAGTACGAAACTTATGCAAATGCATACTAGCTTCTTTGAAAATTTTGATCGATTCTAGAGTTGTAGTTAAAGTTTCTCCGACTGTTGGCTGACTTCCGATTGCATCATCTACATAAATATTCTCATCTAAAAGCTCCACAGTTGCAGGACAGACCTCTCTATATTTTTTCAGGTGATGTCTAATAGTCGCGGCTAAGAGAAACGGGCAACTGTTTATCCCAAATAACACCCCAGTAAATCTATATACACTAGGGAGAATGTTTTCCTCAAAGGGAAAATCGGAGAATAGAAATCTAGTTACATCTCGGTCAATTTCATCTATGACAATTTGCAAAAAGGCCTCTCTGATGTCTGCAATAAATGCAACAGGATTATATCTAAACCTTAATAGGATGTCGAATATCTCAGGGTATAAATTAGGTCCAACATGAAGACAGTCATTTAGAGAAGTCGAGCCTGGGGAATGCGATGACGCATCAAAGACAATACGTAATTTGCTCGTGGTTCGATCCTGGCGTATTATTTCTCTATGTGGCAAGTAAAATGTAACGTTTTCCTCACCTAGAACATCTGTTATTGGTTCAATGATATTTTGATTTAAATAATCCTGTATTACATTTTGGTATTCAAGAAATAGGTCAGGATTTCTTATAAACCGTTTCCTAAGACGTTCGAACCTTTGTTTTGCGATCTCCCAATTATAATTCAAATCTAAAGTGTCACATTTCCAAGGCAATCTAACTTTGTAGCGAGAGTTTTCGTATGTTATATTGGATTCGAAATGCTTAATTACTTCATTTTCTGTTGGATCTAAATTTTCTCTCTCACAATAAGTTCTGAATTTTCTAGACTCCAAAATTGTGTTATTTGCTTAGAAATTAAATCTTCCCCTACAACAACATTGAATGATAGAGAGACTTCATTGTGACTTTCCTTTCCTTGTAAACACCAACCAAAAATAATTTCAACTGCGACAAGATTTCTGTTTAAACGCTTAATGTGTGTAATTAATTTTAATCGGAGCAGACTATTATAATGACTATATCATAATAATAGTCTGATCCGATTAAAATTCCAATTGATTCCTCACTATCGAACGAATCTGCGAGTATCAAATTCTTTAGTTGACGAATTTGTCTAATTTCTTTTAATTTAGGAGCCGGAATGTTTGAGCCTGATATTTGATCAGTTACCAATAATTCAACTTCTATTCTAGAATCAGAAGAATTTCTATGTTCCAAACTCAATTTAACCACGTCATAATTTTTTTGAAGAGGGGTGGTGTTCCCAAAGGTGTAAACAGTTAATTTTTCTTTCCTAATTACTTCGAGATTTAATTTGTTAGTTAATTCGCGAGTGACAAAACTTTTCATGGATCCTGAATCAAGAAGGAGCCTGGCAAACATTTTTTCTTTTCCCGCTTTAATTTTTATCATGCAGGTCTGCAAAAGTATTACATTGTTAACATGCGAAACGGCGGAAACAATTTTTCCATTTTGCGATTCAACTTGTGTTTCAGTTTCTGAAATAGAAGAAACTTCACATTTATCAGGTTCCGAATTCTTGGCTGCCGCATTTGATTTAAAACAAATCCCCTCAAAGTGCTTTCCCCCACAAATCCTGCAAGCCTTTGTTTGTCGATTGGGGCAAGATGCAATTTTATGTTTCAAAGACGTGCACAAAAAACATCTATTGCATTGTTTTAAAATATCTCTTTTTTCATTTGCTGTAAACTTTCCACAGTTTTCTGATAAATGTTGTTGAAAACAAAAAAGCACTTTCGATTTGGTAATGTAGCTATAAATTCGTGTGTGCTGACCGATGGTTTTTGTTTTGAATATTTGTTAAAGTCTTTTCTTTTAATATTAGAATTCCATGTATACTTTGAATCATATTTGTTATACGTGTTCTTGGATTCGGGAAGCTGTGGTTTTGATTTTTGAGAAAGCGACAAACAGGAGATTTTTTTACGGGATTCTATCTCGGTCTGTAAGAATTTAAGAAAAATGTCTAAACTAAAGGTTGGACTATCTCCGTTAGTACGATGGAACTCCAAAGCAATATCGTTGGGAATGATTTTCATCAAAACCGGAATTAACGTGTTAGAATAAGGTTCTGGTTTTACATCGAGAGAGGAGAGACTTCTAATTTGAACATTTATTGTGTCATATAATTTTCTTAATTTTGTTGCATCACTCGAGCTTTGCACAGGGTTTAAATTCAAGAGGTTTGACATGTGCGTATTTATTATCAAATGGGTTCTGCCAAATCTGTTAGTAAGAATTTCTACAGCCGAATCATAATTGGATTCTGAAATCGAAAATCCATCGATAGAACTTAAAGCATTTCCTCCCAAATAGGATTTTAAATAGTTAAACTTTTCTATATTTGAAAGCGTTGAATTTTCGTGAATTGTAATTTTAAATGAGTTTCAAAAATTACTCCATTCATTATAATCTCCATAAAATTTTTGTATGGACATTTTAGGTAATTTAACATTATTTTCAAATTCCTTTTCTTTTTGACTTCCGATTTCTAAACGTAAGTCGTTAGAAGTATGTAAGTTCACATTTTGAGCTTCAACGCTTTTGAAATAACGTTTTATTTTTGATTTCGTTATTATTATTTTATCACTGTATTCTATGGAAGTTTTAATATCTGATTCTAATTTAGTATCATCATCTTTAATCAAATTTTGAATTTTCTCATCTAAATCCCTAATTTCGATTTCTTTAGAATTTAACAGTTTCAAACAATTGTCTAATTCGTCACAATTTTTATCTTCAATAAATTTGTCAACGTTCTTAAAAATATTTGTGATGGAACTGCGAAGTGTAGCTCTTTTTTGTTTAAAGCTTTGGAATCCATCATAAACAAAAGTATTAAAAACTTTACCTTTTGCAGTCTTCACATATAAATGCTATCCAATGTTCCTTGAATTACATCAATTAAGGTTCTAACAATTACTAAACAAATTTATTCTAATCTAGCTATCAAAATTGGGTTACTTCCCGTCCGATGTACCATTGAAAGATTTTACTCTTTTCTACTAAGAACTAAAAATCGAAACTAAGCATTGAGAACAACTTCAATAACTAAAGGTGCAAAAGCTCGAATAATTTTATATATATTTTAATAAATGTTTATACAATATTTACATAAAAGGAATAAGCTGAAAGCCTCTAAAAATCTAAATTCAATCGAATAAAACATCATAGGATATTAATCCCTGCAAACAAACCTATACGCACGTATTACAATCGAACAAATTCTAAAAAACGAAAACATACTTTTTTCAACAATCACAAAATAAATAAAATCTAACATGCGTTTATAGCGCCATCTTTTGACAATAAAAGTTAACAAATATTTCGTTACACTGGTAATGAAAAAGCAGACAATCTCGCGAAAGAGGCTTCTTTTTTAAACCCTCCAGATACTCCTACTGGCCTGAGAAATGTCAAACTCCTTCTAAAACGGGTTATGCATCACCAGCGAAAAATTTATTACAAAGAAAATGCAGTTGATGCCTCTTGGAGGACCCTGCTGACCTCTTGTATCTCCAGAAATCTACCTAGATCTATAGGGATCTCCTACTTCAGGTTACTTACTGGGCATGATTTTTTCCAGAAACATCTATATCACATAGGGCTTGTGGATTCACCCAACTGCATTTTATGTAGGGAACATGTTGACATGGATGGCGAGCATCTTTGGAAATGTTCTGCCCTCCAGGAAGCCCGCTCTTCTTGACATTTCAAGACGCTCTCCACTCCTGGAGATACTTCTTTTCTTTATTGGACTGCAAGACTTATTATCCTCGAAAGAGCCAACATAAAGACGTAATTTTAAAAAAAATAATAAATAAAAAATCTCAGTATATTACTCTCTGCAAAGTGATGCTCGAAACCTAAAATAAAAAGAAAAAACTCTATTAAGATAAATGTAAATTATATATATTTAGTTGAATTCTCTAAGACATTTTTAAAATTTGTTTTGATTACGTCATATATTTCATTCGGATAAAGTTCAAGCCCTATTTATAATCACTATTTTAACTGGTAAAAAAATGTTAAACTTTAATTAAAATTATCTAAGAGGGAGAATTTGTGATTTATTTTACAATTTAAATTATGTATTTCATGTAATTAAAATTATATCTAATTCATTTTTCCACTTCATATTATAGATTAACACAATGAGAACGTAAATAATAATTATTTCTTCATGTATATTGAAAAATCACTGCTTTTACTATTATTTTATTTCCCAATATGAAAAATGTGAAATAAATAAATTCACAAATACTTTATTTCTAAATTAATTATTAATTTATAATATAATTATTCAGATGTAACAAAATTGTCTTAATATAATCAGAAAAACTTAATATACCAATAATCATATATGATTAAAAACAATTAATCTGATGAATTAAATAGGGAATAATTTTAATAGTTGTCACAGCTATCGAAAGTTTTACAAATTAGAGCAAAATTAACTATAGAATGAGAATTATTTTTTAAGATGAAAAACATGCAATTATTGTGGAAGGAAATAACATTAACTTTAATATTACTTATCCATGCCACACAAGCATGCGTTTTAAATAAAAAAAAAAAAACGTATTTCACTAACGATTTAATTATTGTTATTTGAAATAAATAAAATAAGTCTTACCCTAGAATTTTTCATCACTTTTAGATTTTCTTGAGGAATAACAGCCATTTTTTTTTAGCATTCTTCACATACCTTTGGGTTCTCCATCGTAGTTCGATCGGTAATTGACAATTAAACACTTGAATGGCCTTTTTTTTATAAAATTTCTTGGAAATAATATAATACTTTTAATGAATAATTTAAGGTTTATCACTTACTTGCGGAAAATCAACTCCGTACAGAGACTGAAATGAGTCGTCGACCAGGTGACAGGAAATGGAGGGAAAAATTGCAGCTTTAGGTGGTGGTTGGTCAGCCTTATGTGGATGAAACATTCCAGAAAGAAGTTTTGGTGCACAGACCTTGCCTTTAGGGGGTGTTGCTTCCAAAACGGTACACTAAAACCTGTGTTTACTATTAAGCCTCTTATTGAATCGAAATATGTGAAAGAAAATATACTTATTTAAACTTCATTGTTAAAACAGAAATTATTTTAATGAATGTTTATTGAATAATCATTATAATAGAAAAATTTCATCTGTAAAAAAAATGAATTTAAAGGAGACTAATTTTATTAGTTTTGGAATACATTTAATTATTTTGCAAATAAAAGTACTGAGTTTTTAACATTACATTAAAATTAAAATATCATATTTCTTGAGAAGATATTTTTATCTTATGAAAATCTTATTAAATATAATAAAACCAAATTTATTGAAATTCAATTTTTGATAAAGAAAATATTTTTTATTTAGTTTCTAGGTTTCTTACAGTTGACTTTATATTATAATTTTTTTTACTTTATTCAACTAAATTCATTTACAAGTTATGGACAGTAAAATCTTTTTTTTCTAATATTACACTAAAAAAACACCAAAGGTAAAATACTTTTATTGTATAGATATTAATAAATTTATATACAGAAGCATAATTCTGTCTTATAAAGGGAAAAATTATAACCGAATAGCAGAATATTGCATACATGGATAAAATCACAAGGAATAACATGGGTATGAAACTTTGCCACTGAATATCAATAAAGAAAAGAAAAATCGACATTTTTCATGATTATAAATATAATAATATCATATTTAATTTAATTCATAATATTCAAGTGCTGATCTCTAAGTCAATAAGGTGAATAACACGGTTAAAATTTCTTTATTGAAATGCATAATATTAATAATTAATAAAAAATGCAAAATAAGCACTTAAATATCAATAAAAATAACTTTTTTTAAAAATAGTAAGTAATTTAGACCACTTTTATTTCGTTGTGTGCTATTTAAATGAAAATAATACTTATTTATACTGTGTTCTCTTGAAAGACAGAGTGAGCGTGGTATCGTCTGTTAGTTACTTCACCGGCGCTTATGATATTTCGCTTTTAGAACTATTTACTTTGATACAGTTATTTCCAGTCAGGTGCATTGTACCTACAATTGTTTAAAAATACTGGGGCTTGCGTTAGCTTTGTTACTGGATGTACCCAGTATTTGAATAAAAAAGTACTCATTACAGGTTGCTACGTTCAAATAGTGATTACAAAGTATTGGTTACCGGTATTTCTTCTCATCTTTAGTAACTATGTGTAATGAATACTTTTTCCTCCAAATACCAGCTATTTCCAAGAACCAGTTTAATGTTGATAGAAAAAATTACAGGTGCATCCTGTTATCAGTAAAATTTGAATCAAGTAGAAAGTAATCAGTATGTATACTGGACTGAAAGTATCCGATTCTGTTAAAATGTACAACACAAGTCAATTATAAAAGTCAACGGTAGAGAATGAGTATAGTACCACCCAGTAATGATAATATATAGGAAAGAGCACAAAGATCATAGAGATTTATTTCAACCAATGAGAGAATGTTTTTGATCAATGTTTTGATTGTGAAGATTTCCTTCGATTAACGAATACATTTTACATAAATGAATAAAAACAGTAACAAGTATAATGTAATGTCTTTATTGTAATTTGAAGTGCAATAAACAATGCATATTACTTGATTATGCTGATTATAGGTTTATATATGCATTTTAAATGTTGTCGTTTTATTTAATTTACTACAGTGTTTTTAATGTCATTAAATTAAGTGGAAAAATTCGACATTTAGCTGATACATGTCAATACTAAACACAATAACAAGAATGAAAATATGTAATTAGAATACGCGTCACGTTAATGTGATGTGAAATCCTTACTTTCTGCTTAAGTTTAATTTGGGCACAATGTCTGTATCTACTTGGCTCTTTGAAAAAAGGCCTCTTAAGAGACCTAGACTAGGACCACCAGACGTTTATCCCCAAGAATCTGATCAAAAAGAGGTATTTTTGTTTTTTATAATCTATAAATAAGTTGGATTCTCTTTCATACATAATTTTTTTTTTAATAAATTTTTTTTTATTTATTTTAGCGAATTCAAAATAAATATTTAATCGATAAAATTGCATTATATAGTGTCCCATTGTTTTTGGGGACAAGTATAAAAGCTTTGAAAATGTATTAAAGTTATGAACATTAAAACATAAAAATTTCCAATTGTTACATCGTATGTCTGTTCTCTATAAGTGAATATGAAGCCTTCTAATTTATCTTTTATTGGTTCATTCAGTTTTCTCCAAATTTTTTATTGAAGTGATTATTAAGCAATGTTAATAAAGTATATTTGTTTACTATTGTAGCATTTTGCTGTTAGAAAATTACATAAAAGTTATTTTTATGTTAAATACTTTGTGTTGATTTCAGACTACCTAGTGTATAAAAACTATGTTTTATAATAATTGAGATAAGCTTTTAATTTTTTCATTCATCTGTATCAAAACTAACAAACATAGCTCATTTTTACAATCTTGCAAGGACCGGTTAAATAGGTCTTAAAATCAGAAGTTTATAAAACAGAAAAATTACTCTAAATAATTTTCTTAGCAATAAAGTAAAAAGTATGTGTATTAAAAATACATTTATTATGCACCTTATAATAAATGTGTGGAAAAGGAAATTTGTACTTAAAAACAATTCTTACTTTCATTTTATTGATGAAAAATCAAGCTAAGTAATCACTTACTGTTTTCTGTTTCAAAAATACTTATTTCCACTTTTTGAAAATCATTATATTCTGGAATCATTTGATACATCTGATGCAAATGTTATATTTGAATCTATACATAAAATGAAATTTCAGTCACCAGTAAGTTTCTTTGTGAAGGGTTAAGTTTCTTGGCTATTTATAGTTATGGTGATTTTTGTGATAAAGCCTGCACATGTTAAAAGGATGATTAACAACTTATCACACCTAGAATGTCTTTTATAAGATGATTGCAAGCTATGATCATTCCTCACTAATGTATCTAAAGATATTTGCACTTAAAGTTTCTGATTGCACTCTGATCGTTGGCTATAAAATAGGAGTAAGAGGAGTAATATCACATGAATTCATTAAAAAAATGTATAATTTCAACATCAGCAGTGTTGTATTCATTAGACCATATTAGGGACCAGCTACTAGTACTTAAAGTTTTAAGTGTTCATAAAAACAAAAATCTACTATATTATTTCTTAAATGTTGTCAAATTTTCTTCAGCTTGTTGTTTTTATGGGTGTGATCGATGCATAGTTTATTTACTCTTTTTGCTTAAATTGTCATTTAAGGAATTTTTAAAACATTTACTTTAAATTATTTTAAATTTGTAGAATTATAAGTAAATATTGATACACAAAATAATTTTTCAAACAGTTTTTAAATAATTTATTTTCAATTGGTATATATATTTTCATTATATAAGTCCATTTTACAAAAATCATAAAAATGATTTAATCCATTTTAATAATTTTTCTAAAATGACTTAATTTAACTTATTAAAGACTTGAAATTTAATATTGATTAGTTATTGAGGTAACTCAGTGTTCTGTTCTGTTTTTAAAATGCTTGGATAATTGTACTGCTTATAAAGTTAGAATTTAATAAATTTTTACTTAAAATCGATATATCATTTTGCTGTTATGATGTAGGTTTCACTTATTTTTTAAAGCAGAAATCTATATCACACAGATTGGCTTTAATGTGCTTTCACAAAGTTAATTGTAACCAATTATTTTTTAATTAGTTTCTGTTTAAAACTGTAAAACATAGCTGTATAACATAGCTATAAAATGTGAAAACTATAAAATATTTTATACAATTGTGAGGAATGCACATTACCACTATCTAAAGTTAACAGTGTCTTCTTTAAAAAGTTTGCTCCTAGGTTTTAAAAAAACATTTTTAAGAAAGTTTTGGATAAAAATTTTGAAAATTTGTTCTTGTGATTTTTTTTTTATTAATTATAAGTGAAGTTTTTTTATTGCTAAAATATTTACCTTCCAAAATTAATAAGTAGTTAAACTAATAATACCATTTTTTATTATATTAGATTAAAAATACTATTCTTAAAATCTGTACTTTGTTTAAGTATGATAAAAAAAACATCATAAAGCAGTATTTTTTCTTGAAAGTTTGAATGCCCAGTTCACTCTAAGAATACTGAGAAATAATTCATTTTCATGAGCACACTTCTAAAATTTGACCATGTACTGAAGAATATCAATCTTCAGAAGCTTATTTGAATTAGACTTCAATTCAATTCAGAGATAGATAAAACTATGAAATTATGTTGAATAAAAATCAGTAAAAACTTCATGACAAAAAGTCCCCCCATTTAATAAATAAATAAATAAAAAAAAATTCATGTTAAAAAAGTTCTTTGTGTTCAAATCAGAAGTTGCATTAGAGAAAAATTATTTGGAGTTAATGTGTAATTGGTTTTCTATGGTTTCTTTAGTTTGAGAAAATTCTATATACTATTATTTTGTCAGTTGCTTTGAAAATTAATTGGTAATATTTTTTTGTGTTTATCATTTTGTTATTTATTATATAATAAAAGAAACAAACAACTGTCCAAATTGCTGTATCCAATTTCCTAAAAGTTTTAACCTCTGCAGAAGATTGATATATTGGTGTTTTAATTAAGTAAAATTGAAAAGTGATTTTTATACTTGTAAATAACATTGGTAAAATGATATTTGCTGAGAGAGAGAGAGAGAGAGATTGTGTGCAAATAACTACACATTGTCTTGGTATGACATATTATGTCCTTTATTGGCCAATGGGCATGATTAAAGTTATCTCAACATGTCCATAGGGCTTTATCCAATTATTGGAAGATTATAAATGATTTAAGAATTATTTTAAAATGTGATAACAAACTTATAAGAATATAAAAAAGTGCATGACACAATCTGTTTCAGAATAATATTGAAATCACATGCTCCTAGGTGAATGCATTGCAATCTGCGCAGGGATTTCTACAAGATATTTGCATTGATCTGTACTGCAGATTTTTGTGATAGGTATGCTATATGAGGACAAACTTTGAAACAACATATGATTTCATGCCACAATAGTTGATTTTATTTTTGTTTTAATGGATGACTGAACCTTGAACTTGTGCCTTGGGAGTGAGAAACCATACCATTATGTCATAGGGCTTCAATAATAAATTATGTATCCTGATATTTACAAAACTTCTCTTAGGAAGTTTTCAAAATAGGCCCTTTGTTTTATACTACTGAGTCTATGTTCTTATTTATATAGTTTAGCCTATATTAATTCTAAAATGTTTGATATTTAACTATAAAAATATTCTAATCATTATTAAATATATTATATCATTAAGTGTATATAGTTGTTTAATGTAAGTACATGTGATTTCCAAATTGAGTGAAAAAGATTGATTGCTTTTATGATTTTATACAATGTTAATGCATAAAATAATAAAATCTTTCATTTCTTTCAATATTTTGTTCCAAATAACAATTTAAGTGTTATTGCAACTAAGACAAACCATTTTTAAATTTTATAGATTAACTTAATATGACTCGAAAATTACTAAAAAAACACAATTTTAAAATAGAGTTATTTGAATTTATTACTGTTGCATATTACCTATATTTCCAATTTACATTACCTTTTTAATGAAACATAATTAAGAAAAAATATTAAGATTGCAGAGCTAGCATCTTTGTTAAAAATAGAGTTCTAAAAACTTTGGGCTTACATTTTGGAAAATATTCATACAAGCCCTATATATATTGTATACATATATAGGTGGCTAATAAAATAATTTAAACACATGTGAATAAAGTGACATTTTTTAATGTGATTCATCAATATTAAAGTATAATATCTATTAGTTTTTTATGAATAGAAATGTATATATTCTGTTAGTCTGTGGTAATTTTATTGCAGTTCTGTAAGTTTTGGATTTTTTCAAAAGCGTAAAATGTTGGATTTCTGAAATTTTCTAAGGAGCCAAATTGTAGGAATCTTATCTTGTTGGAGCAAGTATGATCGAAACATCTCAACTTTCAGTTGTTTCTAAAAGTTTGATGTACACACACTTCTTGCAAGAAAAGCTTGGCAAATCAAAATAATGATCAAAAAGCAAGTGTGAGGATCTATGAGAAAGCAGATTGTAATGTCTGAAAAGTGAAAAACTGTAGTAAAAATGATTTTAATGCTTAATCATCATTAGTTTCAGTTGGAAGGCATCATCATAGACAGAACAATTACACTAAACAGTGATTTTCAAGTCATTTGTCACTGATAATAATGCCATACATCATCTGCAATGATTGTCACAGTTTGTCCTTATCTGAACCTTGCACCATTAAACCAAACAAAACCAACCAACCAATCATCTGCAATGGTGTCACACTCACAAAACCAGTTGATAACTGGAAGAAAGTAATTTGGTCTGAAAAGTCATCTTTCCCTCTTTTCTATATAACAGGATTAGTTATTTTCAGAATATGTGCACAAATTTATGATTATGATTGTCTCCTTCGAATTATCAAGTAAAGAAGTAACTTTATCGTGATATGAGACTCTGTCTTGTTTTTCACACAAACCAATCAATCAATCCTGAAAAAAAGAGTCACTTTGGAGAAAAATTTTAGCTGACCAGATCCATACTAAATGCAAATTTTATTTCTTGCTAATGATGGAATTTTCAAGGACAATACATTTATTCATGCAGTGGATTTTGTCCAATCATTTTTTGTATGAAAATGAAGTTAAACATCTACTTTGGTTTACACCTGTTATTAAACCACTACAGTATGTTTTAGAGTATTCAGTATGAAACCAATATCCTCCACTATAATCTATCCCAGAATTTTCACACTATCTTTATGAAGTATAATTCAAGATTCCTCTAAATACTATTCAGCAGTTGCATGAATTGATTCATAGGCAAAATCAAGCTGTATTATTTTCCATAAATTGTCCTACACCATATCAATAAAGGATTTGTTATAAATCTAAGGTGTTTCTATTGGGGTTAACAGAAGATGAATAAAAATTGGCTTAAATCTTCTGAATATTAGCACACTAAAAGTATGATTTACAAATCATCTGTAAAAATTGCTTAGGTCCCAAGACAAGATACAAAGAATTGTGTGATTCATCACTGGTCACTATTATTTCAAAAAATTTCATATGATGGGACTTTTTTTTTAACAAAACCATGTACATAACAAATGTCATAAATCAAAGAAACAGCACATCAAATTATATATGAATGTAATCCCTATCTCTTACTCAATTGACCTTTTTAGACTTTCTCAATACTAAGAATTTCACTTTAACTGCATAAGGGCTTATATGACTTCACAAACAAAGATCTAATAAAGGAAGCTAGGTTATTTTAGATTTGGAACTTGGTACAAAATTCTTTTGGAGACAGCAGTGGCCTGTTTGGTTAAGGCATGTCTATTTTCATTATTGGAAGGTAGTGAATTCAGATCTCTAACTAACAAAAAATCCATCATGTTTGCTAATGGCAACTGGGGCATGTTAAATATGTTGCAGTCACAATGTCCTGTATATGAAATATCTCTGAGTATGGCAGGCTATATCTCGGAGTCTTCTGCTTGGTCCCTGTTTCTAAATACGAAGGTTCACCTACTTTTGGGGTCACAATGACACACTTACTAAATGTTCCACTATATAAAGTGCCATCTCTTCTTGCCCTTGTAGTGCTAAAAAGGTAGAAGTCCTAATAGCCAGGCATTATATATAAAAAAAACAAAATTGTTTTAATAGATGTACCTTGACTGTCAAATCCATTTTAGAAGGTGCTTCTAAAATTTTGATAACTATATGTATTTATAAGTATTCTATTCTTTTTGATTAGCTATAATACATTTTAGTTAATAATAATTAATTTTGTGTATGCTGATTTCCTTTTGAAAATAATTAAAATTTAAGTTTTTATGTATTATATATCTCTTTTGTTATGTTAATTTAGTTAAATGAATTAATTCTTCTTGACTATAATATTTTTCACTTAGGCTTTTTATTTATGCTTGACTAATTAAAAATATCAATTATATATTAAATATTTATGAATAAAAACTTGCTTAAATATATTTTCTTAGTCTGTTATAATTTTAGTTAATGTGCTGAAGCATATTGTAATGACATTTTACCATAAATATGAAACTGGCAGTGCTTTCTTCTTACTAATTGAAGAGCAAAGGTAAAATCTATTGCAGTTGAAAAGAAATTAAAGATGAAAGTAAAGCAAATAAAATGAAAATTTAAAAGCAAAAATTATAATTAAAAAGGTTTTTAAATTTTTCAATAGTAATATTAATAATTTGGAAATATTTTGTTGAACTTTTTGGCATTTTATTTTGTTGCATTTTAAGTTTTGCATCAACTTCAAATTTTATATTAAAAAGTCTTTAAATACTTTACTGGTTATTTAATGTTATAGCACTATATCATATTAATTTAAATAACATTGTCTTAAGAGACTATTTCATTGTGCTGTTAGTTGATAACTTGTGGTTTTTAAATCAAAATACAATAGTTTAAGAAAGTCTTATATGTATCTCTCTCTCTCTCTCTGTTTATATATGTGTGTGTAATATATAATTTGAAATTATTAAATGAATGGTTAGTGAAGTAATTAATAGTCAGTTGATTTTGTTTTTTAAAACATATTTGCTTTTAATTATTTTCATTTTTCTGTAGGATGAGTTGACAGAAATAAATGTTAAGCAAGGATTCAAAAGCTTACCTCAGTTGACAGATGAAGTAAGTATTATAATCATGTTTTTGTTTGAAATATATAGATTTTAATACTTTTTATTTTATCATTTATATGTTAACCATTTCTTTTTTTATAAATACTGAAGTTGATATTTTGTGAAACTCTAGTGTCAATATATTTTTCTTTATATATTCCATAATTTTAGAAATGCAAATTAATTGCTCTAAAAATTTAAAGCTAAGTTAATTTTATAGGTATAATTATTTTGGTGTGGATTTTTTTTATTAATCATAATTTTGCTTTTAGGAAATACTTGATTTAGAAATAATTTCTTTTGTAAAAATAAATACCATTGCTTATTAATATGTGTTAGTTTTTACTGTTTAATCCATGACTTTTTAATGGTGTTATTCTTCTATTAGTAAATACATTTTCAAAATTCTTAGTTATGTATTATATTCATATTATGATTATAAAATGTTTTTGAAGTAAAATGTGTAAAACTGGTATTTTTTCATGATAGATTTTAGACATATTTATTGCTAAAAATTTCATGAAATATCTCAAAAAATCAGTTTATTTATTTTATTTTAATGTAATTTATATTATATCACATCGTGAAAATTCTACTGGAAATTTTGACAAAATTATATTTTTCCTTTTTTGTCAAAAGTGTACATTTTTTATCGAACGTTTTTTATTGAAAATATGTGAAGTGTACCCAATTTGCTATATTCTGTTTAAATAATTTTACATCTGGTTGAATGGATTTTAAGTTTATGCATGATTACCACATGTTTACTTAGATAGATTTCACCTGGGAAAAGTGTGTCTGGATTTTGAGAATTTTGTTTCATTATTAAAATGAGATGATAAACATTAAATTAATGCATGGGAAATAAAAGCTGGCATTCCAGAATATATATATATATATATATATTAGATATTTTTTGTATATAACATAACAAAATAGAAATAAGAAAAAAATGCTTCTGACTGCAATTTCAATTTAAAAATAGATATTTCACTTTTCACGTGAAATTCTACAATTAATATATGGGAGTGTATGTATTTCAAAATAATTTTTAAGTTTTAATATAGTTATGAACTGAAATGAAACAGTAAATTAATTTAATGAAAGTAGAAGGAGAACTTAGATATAGATATTTTTATACGTGGCAAATAAAAATGATCAGAAAAATCACTGAAATTATAGATTAAATTTGAAAATTTGAATGTAACTTGATACATAGAAGTTACATATTACAAAATAATTTAACTAACAGTATTTCAAAATGATTTTATGCATTGTGCTTTTTATAAAATGTAAAAAAATACAAAATAGTTTTTTTTTATTTATTTATTTTACTTTTTCAAAAGGAAAATGAAGAAATGTTGAAATAAAAGAAAATCTGTTGCCTTGATTTTTTTTCGCTATTTCAGCAATATTGCTTAGATGGTATTTTAAATTAATTTATGATTTTAAAAAGATGATAGGAACTACTCATGTCTTTCTTGAAGTAAGAAGAATTTTGTTGCATGGCTCAACTATGTCACATCAAACAATTTTACATGGAATTCAGATCAAAATGAATTATGTTTTAAATTTATTACAAACACCATATCCTAAATTTTATCTGGAAAATTAGTTTTTTATTTTTATTTTGAGTTAATTAAAGACAGATCCTGATATAAGTTTCACTCTGTTCTGTGCTGTTCTTAATTTAATTATGGGTAACATATCCACATACAAACAGAATAAGTATTTTATTTATATAGGTATTGCAACAAAACTATTATATTGAATTGTTTATTAATGCTTAGTAGAAGCAATATTTTTATTTTAAAAACTAAATTATATCAGTTTTCTTATTAAGTAAATCGATTTTTTAATGAAATTTGGGTGATATTTTTAAAATTTGGAATTTTTTTTTTAACCATGCTGCTTTTTATTATTGGTTATTTAGTCCTATTTGCTTTCTTGCATTTTCAATTTTATTTATGTATTAACAATTACTTTTGTTTCTCAATTAAAATATTTAATTTTTATATCATTATGATCAAATAGAAATTTTATATTTAACCATCACTTAGGAGGCTGAATATGATCATTTTTTACTGTTTTTATAGATACATATTAATTTCATTTATTTAGCAAATAGCATTAAATTTCATTCACAATATTAATAAATGATATGTTCTTAATGACTTTGTAAACAATGTAACACCTTATGCATTCATATATTATTTAGAGCTTTTTGTGCCATTGCACACTTGTTTTTGGAAATTTTTAAATCTTGGATGTTTTTATTTGCTATAAAACAGTTTTGCTCAAGCATTATATAATTTCCGTTTTATGTTACTTTTACCCTAAGCAAATTTTAAATTTCGTTGATATTAATTAATATCTCTTTTTCCTTAGAAGTTTTCCTATTAGATTTATGACTTGTGCATCTATTTAGAAATAAACAGTTTACTTAATTTATTGCAGCTTTGTTAATATGCAGGAATATTGAAATATTGTTTGTGTAACAAAAATATATAATTAATTTTTTTTAAATTTCTAGCACTTTATTATAAATCTGAGCAATGTCCTCTTCATTTGAATGCTATTTTGAATAGAATTGAGGAAAATATCTTCAGAAGAAAGATAAACATTTCACTATCTGTAATTTGAAGACAAACTTAAAATCTTATGCGTGTAAAGACTTAATTAATTATTTGTTAATTCAAATACATTCATGTTTTTAAAAATTATAACACCATGAAGGAATTGTCTGAAATTAATAAAATTCATTTTATGCATTACTTATATTGGTATAAATAAAAAAATTACAAGATAAAAAAACAGAAACATGTCAAAATCAATACCTTGTGTCCACCATGCTGTGTAATGCCTGTACAGACTGTGACACTGAATCAAACAAGTTCTAAATGCAATTCTTGAATTGCTGCAGCTTGATGCCAACGTCCAGTCTTATTGTATGCTCAACCCCCCTACACAGAAACAACTTATTATAGCTCATTATAAAGTTGCAAAATATTTTCTTATTAAATTTTTCTTAAATGAAATCATATTTTTGTTATTTTATGCCTGCCAACTGATATGTCATAGCTGACTTTATTGAGAAACTTTTGATTTTTGGCAATTTCAGTGAAAAACTTAAAAAACAGCCAAGATTTTTCTGGTAAAAAAGTGTATCAAGTTATTTTAATAGCTTAAACAGTCAACAGATGGTGCACTAATATAATATATTTATTACTTTTTAAATATGTTCTTCTGAATTTCAAGTTCATTGTGGGAGGATGATGCTGTAACCATTAGGTTGCCAAGATTTATACGAGTTGGTAGTCATATAATTAAAAAGTGGTGTGCTGTCTATATGTGCAGGTTGCACACCCTGGCAAAATCATACGAGACAATAATTTTTTGCACTAGGTCTGCCTATTTTTCTATGGTATATAATAAACATTATTTATAATATATTAAAATATGTTGATTTGCTTGCTTGTATTCCCGCAGTGTGTGCGGTACTGCACCCACATAGCGCGTTCAAAAGCAAACGAAGTTTTGATTAAACAGTTAGGAAGTTTTGATGTTTACGCACTGCACACTAATCAATTAGTAAATCATGCTTTATATGTATAGGTTACTTGAGAAGCACAGCATACTATAGCATTGAGGCAAGTGCAGATATTTTTCCTGCACTTAGCATGCTGAATCATCCAAAGGTATGTTTTATTAAACCCTGTATTAGAGTGGGGACTTACGTGCTGAAGGGCTTTTGGTTTTTAGCTGAATAACTGGCCATACGATTTTGCAGACAGTTTGTGTTTAAATTTATATATTGTACAATATTTTTTCATGGAAATATAAAAGAAGTATTTCATCAATATAAAAGGAAATGTTTTTACGTGATAAAGTAATTTTGGTGATGTGTTATATTTATAGAAATAATTCGCTAAAATCAATTTTGTTTTATTAGCCAAAAAAGAAACAAAATTTAACAGAACAGTCCAAATTTTACTATTCATTGTATCTTACAGACAGTATATAAGTTATATCTGTAACATATCCCTTGTTTTGTTTTAAAAAATTGTCATGATGTTTTTTGCAGAATTTGTTTTCTAAATGTTAAAAGCAATTAATATTATTAATTATGGATGCGGATTAATCAGATGATTAAATTATATTCATTAATTTAATAAATATAATTTAATCCACTCACCGAACAAGAAAGAGTTTGTTCTATTGTGCTGATGTGCAGTGAAATCCTCTGCATGTAGAATAGACGTTTGGTTTGTTGACACCAATGAGCATCTTCATGAGGCAATGCAGCAGTGGGGCGCCATGTGGTACTACGTTTGTTGAAAACATAAGTTTTTCTTGGAAACCCAAAGTGTTGCTTTTTAACCACCGATGTGACACCGTACAACACAAGACATGATTTTTGCTTCAGTGCTTGTAGAATTATCATAAGTTTAGCTGCTCTTATAGTAATACCTCGATACTCATAGGTAAATATTTTATTTTTTGTATTCTTTAAATTTATATTCATAATAAATAACTCATTTTAGAATGAAGAACTTATATGACTCAATAATTAAAGATTTATTGGAAAATTCATTTTCCAAATGAGATGTTACTACAAAAAACAAAATAGTTAAATTAAGTAGACCGATGCAGTATATTATTCTATCCCAAAACATTAAGATTAAAGTGCAATAGTGTGTATAAAATTTTCAAAAATCTTTGTATGAAAAATTTAAATGATTAATCGCTTGTAGTGAATTGAATGAGTTGTATTGTTGGCCATGTTTACTTTTTGTTGTCATTGAAAAGGATAAGAAAGTTTAGACAAAACAAGGCTACAGTGATTTAAATCATCTCCACGAAGCTGCAAAGAAACATAAAAAAAAAAAAAAAACACAATTTCACATAAATGCCATAATACTATTAAAAACATTTGGTACCGTCAGGCTAGATTAGATCAACAAAAGGCTTCATCATGATTATTCAAGGCAATGAAGAAGTAACAAGAAATAGAAATATTATCAAGAGATTAATAGATGTAGTTTGTTACTTAGCAAAGCAAGACAATGCATTTCGTGGATACAATGAGAATATAAATTGCCTTAATTGAGGAAATTATATAGAATTAATATACAACTTTAATTAGTAAATATGATAACTTTTAGCTATCCATATATGAGTTGCAACTGTTATTTTCTGGAACTTCTAATAGAATTCAAAATGATATTATTGCATTGATAAAAAGTATTGTAATGTCTGAAATTAGAAATAAAGTAAAAGAAATGCTATTCATTACTATTATGCTGGATGAAGCATCTGACATATCCAATAAATTGCAATTATCGATTGTGCTATGATATGCTTATAATTGTAGTGCACCAGTGGAAAGATTTTTGTTTTTTAAAGATGTTAGTGGTGATCGTTCAGCTGAAGCTTTGTATAATGTTGTGCAAGATATGATTTTCAGTTGGGGTGTGAGAAAAAACTGATTGCTCAAACATACGATGGGATGGCAGTCATGGCAGGAGCATTGAATGGGGCACAGAGAAAAAGTAAAAGACATTTTCCCAGAAGCTATGTTTGTGAATTGTTGCACACATGTACTTAATTTAGTTCTATCACAATCTGCATTGTTTATAAAAGATTATAAATTATTTTTTGCAACAATTTCTGGAATAGGCACATTTTTTCAGCGTCTACAAAAAGAAATCTTTAAATGAAATAATGAATAATAAAATAATTTAATTTTTATGAAATTATTAAAAAAATTTTCCAAAATTAGATACAACTCGTTGGAATAATACATTTCGTTTGGTAAATAGCAACAAAACAAAATGCAAGCCCTATCTGATTTATTCGAAAGTGTGGTATCACATGTTTTTGAAAAATTTAACAATAATTTTTCCTAAATATTTTTGCCAAAGTGTTTAGTTATACTGATGCTCTAATTGATATTTTACAAAAAACTAACTTAGATATAGCATATTCTAATCAAAAATTAGAGAAATTTTAAGATGCAAACATCTGTTGTTTTTGATGAAATTTATAAAGAGGCTATTTCTAGAGTAGTGAGTTCCCCAAATTTTTTTTTTAAAAAAAAAAAACCTCATGTAAATTTACAAAACTTAAGTGTAGGCAAACATTTTAAAAATTTTCCCAATTATGAAATAGTGGACACTACTTATTGTCAGTTAGATGTCCATTTAAAAAAAAATTGTTTTCGCTCATATTTTTTTAGCTATAGAATTTTAGTTCTTTTAAGAAATATTAAAGTAAATTTCTAGTAAATGGCTTAATTCGTTAAAGAACACTTATGCAAAACATTTCTATTTTATAAAGCTAACCTATGAATTATGTGTTCTTTATCATAGCAGTCATACCACAAAATGAATTTATGAAATTTATTCAGCATATAATGCTGAATGATTTAATAAATGCCCTAAGCGAAGTAAATAAATTGGTATATTCAATTTGTACAATTCCATTTTCAACTACTTCGGTGCTGAGATCATTTTCAAAATTGAAAAGTGTAAAAAAGTATGCATGCAATACAATGAGCCAAAATAGATTCAGCAATTTATCTTTAATAGCAATGGAAAAAGAAATGTTACATTTATTGGTCAAAACCAGAGTTTTTTGATCTTATAATTGATGATTTTGTTAGTAATACAGATATACATATGGATTTTGTAAACAAATGAATAATTAAACTTTAAAGAAGTGTTTAATGTACATTTTTATGGTTTTATCATTATTGTTGTTCTTTTCTGCATACCTTGCATGAAAACTTGCCGCATGCCACTGTAATTAACATTCAAAGTAGACACCATGTTCTTGTTTAGAAATATGTATTCATAAATATGAATCTTATAATTACAAATTTTGGCATAATTTTTTATTTTTTATGATTTATATTTGTTCATAAATTAAAAGTTTCTGCCTTTCATATTTTACAATCTGAGCTATATTAAAACATTTATATTCATATCATTTGGATATTATTTTATACTTTTATCTTTTCGTGTAATTGATACATATTCTTTAATATTATTTTTGAAAATCAAAATAGGGAATTTTTTAATTACTTTAAAACTGATGACTATTAAAAATCTACTGATTTGACTGTGGGGATATATTTATAAAATTATTTGCTGTTGTGCATTGCTTCAGACTTATAGAACCTTTAAGAAAGGTTTCTGATCATATCTCATATATTCTTAGTATTTATGAAGTGACTTATTCTTCCATTTGTATTTTTTAAAATAATTATCTTTTTAAAAATAAGTTTTTAAAATTTTATAATTTTTAAATTTTAGTATGGCTCTGCTAGAAGTTCCAATATAACAGCTACCAAAGTGAGTATCTTTCTTCAATTTATGTTAATATTTTAATATGATAATATATTTTCAAGGTAAATTTTTAATTGAATTTATTTTTATTCAAACTTATTTTATTGAAGAAAGTTAGATTGTCAAAAGTGGTCTAGATAAAATTTGACTCTTATTGTAAACACTATAATACTTCAAATTATTTTATATTATCTTTGTGTATTTATTATTTAATTAAAATCTTTTCTTCCTAAAGTCTGTTCTTAATATTTGTGTTTTTTCTTGGTACTTTTTATATAAATAGTTTTAATATATATAAAATTTTAATAAATATTTCATCAACATGAAAAAATTGTTTATTGTAAGAAAAAACATTTTATAATAACTAGGAATAAGTATCATTCGCTGGTTCCAAATTAGAGTTCTGGGAGGTTGCCATATTATTACTTATATGTGTCATGTTATCATCTGCCATTTTATATGCAGCTGTTTTTAATAACTAAATCATATGACATCAAAAACTGAAATTTTAAAGTTTTTATTCATGAAATTATCTGTTTTTGCATTAATTATTTTAAAATATATTTAATTATAATTAAATTAATAAGTTATTTTAATCATTTTTAATTATATTTAAAAATATTTTTATTTAGTTTTTAAATGTAAATTTTGATTTTTTTTATTTTAAAAGATTATTTAATTAAACATTATTAACATGGAAATTAGGTATGTTATGCATAAAAATGGTAAGACACATTTAAAACTTGCAGTTAGAAAAATTTTTTTAACTGCAAGTTTTAAATATCATCTTTAAAATACACTCTATTTTGAAATTTTTGCTTAAAAATAATTGTTTAAATAATTGTAAAGTTCGTGAGGTTATTAAAATATAAAGTGATGTATTATAATAAATTAATAATAATATTGAATGCATTTAAGTCCCAGGTGGTTGGTATTTATAGAAATTCAAATATTATAGTTAAATACATATATAAAATACTTACATATATAAAAAAATTATATATTATTTTTTTTAAGAAAATAAATGAAGATAATTAGAAAAAGTCATAAAAAACTAGTAATTTAAATAAAAAATGTCTTTGGTTTGGTGTACTGAAGAATTATATATTATTTTTTTTAAGAAAATAAATGAAGATAATTAGAAAAAATCATTAAAAACTAGTAATTTAAATAAAAAATTTCTTTGGTTTGGTGTACTTGAACTTAATTTTGTGTTATAAATTTTGTTATCAATATGTAGTAAAATTAGCATTTATTAAATCTAATTAATTTAACAATAGGTATTCCATGTATCTTGTAAAATTTTATTTATTAAAACTTCCATTGCTCTAATTCTTAAGTCTATCAGCAACAGTTATTAAATTGCTGTAAGAGAATAGTGTGTTATGATATTTCACTATTAAGCTGAGATTTTAAAAGTACTTACTATTTACATATTTTTTCTCATTTTTAGTTTGGTTCTTACTTTAGTGCAGTGTTAGGATTAAAACAGGAATTAAATAGGTTTGCAGATTGTCGTAAAAAACAACAAAAGGATCCGAAAGACAATTTTTGGCTGGTATGTGTGTTTTAATATGTACCAATTGTAGAATAGTATGAGTAAATTTATGTAAAAATAAAGTGACAGTGTAATGTGTCATATAATTTGAAAGTTCTGAGAAATTTGTAATTAAATCTCACTAAATTTTCCTTTTATAATCTTTATCTTTAGCTCTTATAATTATGTATCTTTTATATAAACTATTTTAAGAATTCTTGTATTGTACTTTTAAGTCTATAATTTTAACAATGATTACTATATTATTTGCCATTGCTATATTTTGTTTCTAAATGAATAAAATTTTATTAAAATACTTTCTAGAACATTTTGCTTGTTATGATTGTAAATTATTATTATTTTTTAATTACGTCCTTATATTGGCTCTTTCGAGCATAATAAGTCTTGCAGTCCAATAACGAAATGAAGTATGCAAGAGAAAGACGAAGGCTGTAACAGATTTAGCATTACCCAAGGTGCACCACGATGAGGCCTGTTACACTACACCCCTGATTGTAAATTAAAAAAAACTTTTATATTTGCTTGAATAATTTTGTATTGCTCTATCTGTTAAAAGTTCTTATAACAATGATATCATTTTTGTAGCTTTTAAGTTATTTATTAAACAAATAATTTTATTAGAAATGCAAAACATAGTTTGTTAGTATGAAATGTTGTTTTACTGTAAAATTATAATAGCATTAATTTTAACACTTACCACATTGTTTAAATATTACCAGATAAAAATTAATACTCAAAGAACTCTAATATTTGACAGATTAAATATTTTATTGTACTTATGTAATGAATAATGTTGTATTATGTAAAAATTTGTTAACATTTTCTCCAGTATTCCCTATTATGTTTTGTAAACTATAATTTTAAAAGAAATAGAATTATGTTTGTAAATAAATATTTTTTGAAATAAAATGTTTTGGAAATATTATGATGAAGTTCTGTGTAAAGATATTATTCCAGTGAAAAATTTGGGTTTGCAATGCAATTGAAGTACATGTCAATGGACATATAGTCATCCCTCTTATTTTCAAAGCTGTTCTCAATTTATATTTTAAAAGATCTGTTTGTTAAAGGTACAAAAAATTTGTACATACCCTGAGGCTAAACAAGAATATTGGAAAAGCTTCTTTGAAATTAAAAGCTTTGAAGGCCCACATAAAGAATTTGCAAGAAAAGCTTCTCACGTGCAGACCTTCCTTCTCCACCAATAAAGCCTCATTTTCTATTGAAGTTAATGCAGTATCTTTGTATCCTCTTAAAAATGATACTCCAAACAATTTATTTGAGGAATCAACAGGTATCTTTGTTTAGGTATGGGCAGAGAGTTTTTTCTAATTTAAAAACATTCCTTAGTTTCATAGAATTGCTGTGATTTGCTTCCACATCTTGATATCATCAAATCATAATTGTTGTTTAAAGTTTTTTTTTAATTAATTATTTATTTATTTTTGAAGTCTACTAATAATAATGCAGTACATAGATTCACTTGTGTTAGAAAAAATTGTGGTGATGATAGTGACACCAGAATCCTTCCTGATTTGACAATGAGCTATGCAAACTAAAGCTTTTGCTTTAAAGGCAATGAGATTTTCATTGTAAGATATCTTTGTTTGAAGGGTTTGTATATTTATATCACATAGATATCCTAGCATTGTCCCCCCACTTAATATTATTCTACCATTTGTAGCTTGAGAATTCATACTACATGTGCTTGATTACAGTTTCTTGTTTTCATTCACCATTACATGATGTCATCTATTGAATGGAACTTTAACTTTATGCATTAGTTGATCAGCTACCTGTTCCATTTTTGTTTTTTGATAACTTTTAATGGCCATTAAAGTTATCAAAAAGAATTGCTTATAAAAAAATGGTTATACACATTTCTATGGTTGGGTGACAGAACAATTTCTGTCAAACAACTGTTTCTTTTTGCTTAATATTAATGATAGTGTTATTTCCATAAACTCATGAGAATGTTTCATATGCTTTATCAGCCCATTTGTTAACCATTACTTTTGTCTTTATTAAATTTAAATGTAAAGAGCAATCTACACAACAGTAATCATCTTATCTCTCAGATTTTAAGTAGTAGTGTGCCTCAATAATTTCCCATATAAGTGCAGTCATACAGATTGAATATATTTGCAGTTATTACTAATGGTTATAATCAAGAATATTGATGGTTTATAAAGTCACTGAAACAATTGTGAATGCTGCAGGTGTGTCTATTGCAAAATATTTATCAAAACAATTTCAGCATTGTAAAGTTTGATGAAATATTGAATGCTAAAACATAGAGGTAGTTTCAAAGATACCCTACAATGGAGAATTTCATTGCTTTTAAGAGAATTAAAGCTTTCAGAACTCTTCATCAAAGTTCAAAGTCAGAAGGAATCTTGGTGTCATTACCTTTCTTCAGTTACATTTTCAATACCTGGTTATACACCAAGCTCCACAAGTTAAGGAACAACATGCTTTTCAAAACTCACCATAAAAATGACAAAAAAATATAATTTAATAGTTGATATTAATAAAAACAAATTTATGTAAATTTATGCTAAAACTCTAGCCACCATTTTTTTTATAAAATAGACATAAATGAGTAAGAAAAATATGCAAACATCAGACTTTTGTAATTGTATGTGTAACTTGTTAGCAGATATGTTGTGACAGTAGTCTGTAGGGTCCCACAATATCTGAGAGAAGCCATTTGCCCTATTCATTAAAGTCGTGGGAGGTTGGATGGATGGTAATGCTATAAGGTGCCTTAATGTGTTTCATGTATGGTTCAGCATCTCTAAAATCAATATCAAACTGAAGCTTCTATGTCCATATTATTGGCATGTATGGCCTTCTATGTCCTTATTATTGGCATGTTCCTGGCCAACCATAGGTTACGGCATCTGCAAAAGGCTGTTTTATAGCTCTTTTGCCAAGACTAAAAAGATGCATTTCTGTGCCTCAACTTGTTGCATACCACTCTGTAGCAGCAGAGAGAAGAATATACTTTAGTATGTTGTGATGATATCTTCACCATGGAGGTCTCTATGCAATTCATCCAATTCTATGTGTTCTTCTCACCAGATGACAGAAAAGAACCTGCTTATCTTGGGCAAGAGAGCATGTTTCCTGGACCAGACAACATTCCTGTATTTTTTTACAGACGAGGGGTCATGTACTTTTTATAGACGAGTGCAGATTCACATGGCAGAGTGATTCAGGACATTAGCTGGTCTGGAGGAACAAAGCACTAGATACAATCAATCCATCACTGTGGAAAGGTACAGTGAATGTGGTGATGGAATTATGGTTTGAGCAGATATCTCAGCGGTCTCCCTGTCTTGAATATGTTCCAGGCCAGAACTGTGATTGATGTGAGATATTGGGATAAGATCCTTGATTCTTATGCCTGCTCATATACTGGTGAAGTTGAAAACAATTTTATTCTGGTGGATGATAATGCGCAACCTCATCGAGCTATAGTTGTTGAGAAATATCTTGAGAGGCCCGGAATGGAGTGAATGTAATGGCCAGATCGATCTCCAGAGTGGAATCCCATCGAGCATCTGTTGGGCGTAGTGGACTGTGAGTAATATCTTTATACACAGGTTGCTGCTTTAAGTCTTCCAAGTCTGTAGGAGAGCTGGAAAACAGCTTACTATGTAACTGATCTTCACTTCTCATTTTGGTGACCAATGACTTAATTAACAGTATGGGAAGTCAATGTCACCATTGCATTCAAGCTAGGGGTGGTCCCTTATTAAAAATATTTTTTATTATGTTTCTATGACACTTTTATTGCATAAAACTGATCCTTTATTTCAAAACTGCACTTTTTCATCAAGATTGTTTTTTTTTTTTGTTATCTTATGTAAACTTCTATGTTGCAATCAATACGTATTTGTTTCGTGCATATGTCATTCAAATTTGGTGTATTTACATTCATTCATTTAAAAATTCGGTAAAAAAAACTGTTGTTCCTTAACTTTTGGAAGCCTGTGTATCTGTAAAAAGTAAAAGCAGCAAATGGTCTTTATATGGAATTTTCTATTCCTATACTGAAATTGCTTTAAGTATTCATTAATCTTATCTCTGTCTGCATTCTTTGTACGCATCAGTATTCATGACTTAATCAAAAACTTCAGAACTTATTGCTCTTAGTTACATTCTTCATTGGTCCTCTTTATTTCTGCTGCTGAAGCTAAAATATTTATTGTGCTCTTCAGTAAAAGCTGTAGCTTCACCATGTGAATGCAACTGCAAATCATACATTTTATGTCATCCTATCATCTAAAGAATTTTTGAAAATTTTTTCTTTGTTGCTGGAACAAGGGACATGGAATAATGTTGTTTTATAGTCATGTATATCTTGATCTCAATGAAAAGTCTGATGTAGTTGCTCAAACAAATTTGATATTTCTTAAATTTTCAAAATAATTTTTTTTCTCCTTTATAACTGATAATATATTATCGCTTATTCACATTCATATGCCCTAAATATTTCAAAATATTTTTATCTTTTTAAAATAATTACCATGAGACTTTTGTTTCTACAAACAGGAAATAAATTTTACTAAAATAATATCTCTCCTGGTATATTTTATTTTACTTAATATCTTCTTATAGTTGTATTTGTAATTTTGAAAGAAATTGAGTTTTTTCTTGTAAAAAATTAATATAATAAATAAAAAGCGTTTACAGAATAAAAATTTGATTCAAATCAAAATATTTTATTTTGATTATTTTACCACTAGTTAATAATATTAATATATTTCATAAAAGAAATTTATTATTTTTCTTAAGTTCAAATGTATATTGTTGCTTTATTGTTCCATCAATTTTCCTGTAATATAAATGCATTTTATTTCCATTACACTAAATATTTTATTTTAAAAATATTTGTGACAATGTTTATTTTATTAAATTTTTTAGGCTACTTCTAGATCTAAACATGCAGTTGAAGCTTGGTTTAAAGATTTAGCGGGATCAAAATCATTGCAAATACTTGGGAAGAAGGTAATTTAACCATTAATTATCCCTGTTTAAATGCTTAGAATCTTCCTTATATAATTATGAGTCTTTTTTTAGATACCAATTTTCAATAAAAAAGAAGACATTTTTATGACCCTTTATGAACATTCTGTACCAATGCTGAGAGCAGCATGGTTCATTAAAAATTTATCAGCTTATTATACAGCAATATCTGAAACAAAAAAACAAAAGCGTCAACAAACTGATCCATCTCAAGGTAAATAAGAGTAATTATATGTGGTAAAATGTACAAATTTATTAGTTTTTCTTAATAAAATATGATATTCTATAAATTTATTAATGTTTATTTTTCTTCATGATTTAAATCCTTTAACTTTACAGAATGGACCCAAACTTTGTGTAAATTTTTGCGAGAACAACTTCAGAAAGTGGCAGATCATTACCACTGCACACAAACTAGTAATAACAACAATTCTGTTGTAAGTTCTTCACATAACAGTAATTCATCCAATTCTTTGGGAAGTGGAAATTCACTTAATTCTTCATCTAACCTGATTAATAATTCCTTAAATGGAGTAACATTAGAGGTGGCTTATAAACAATGGCAATACTGTACCATGTTGGCTCGTCATTTATATGAGGTAACAAGTGTTTATTTTAACTATATATTTTTTGCTTACTTTAGTCAGTGTTTAATTAATATATTCAATGTTTATATTTTGAGCATTTGTCAAATTAGAAATAGGTATATCTTTTACCTTTGAACATAAAAAAGAAACTCATTTCAAATGCAAATAAATTATTTTATATATATATATATATATATATATATATATATATATATATATATATATATATATATATATATATATATATATAAAAGTGCAGATAAATTTAAATGTTACTTAATCTATGAGATGTTATAATTGGAGAACAAATGGTTATTTTGCAATTTTTATATAATAAGATTTCATACTGTATAGGGATTATTATTATTGATATGTAAAACTCACTGTCAAACTATACAAATAAAAAAATTACATTGAACCTTTAATGAATTATAAGTAAGTTTTGTTTGTTATTCAAGATGAAACTATGTTATATTGTTGAAAAATTAAAAACTATTATTATTGAAGAATTTATCACTTAATAACCAGGTTCATACAGATACTAGAAATTTTTTAAACTTTTGAATTTGATTATTTCTTTCAGAGCCCTTGAAATTCTTGGAATATTGAGTTAAATCCTATAGTAGGTTCTGAATAATTTTTATTTTTTCTTCTAAAACCCTATTTTTTATAAGGAAAAAATCATTGTAATGAATTTTTCCTTTTACTGAAATTTTCTAATAAAATGGACTGAAAATAATTTAAATTTAATTAAATAAACTGTATAGTAATTATATATGCATGACTTTAAACAAGAAGCAGAAGATATAATTTTTTAAAAATTATAAATTAATCTTAAAATTGATGAAAAAGAAATAGGTGTTCATTGAGCATTCTGTTGGCTCAAAATATTTCATATTCAGGTACTCAGACTAATAAAACTGAATCAATTAAATTAGTTAACTCTAGAACCTATTTTATGTTTAATTAATACATTAAAAATTGTAATATCACAATATGATTCTTTTTTAAAGCAATTTTATGTTTTTTTAAAAGTATTTAATCATTGTATTATTTTGAAATTACTTTAATGACTATTTTGATCTTATTAAAGGAAACTGTAATTAACATTTAATTTGATGGTAAAAAGTTCAAATTATCAATTGAATATGGCTAAGCATGACATTGATTTACATCTGAACAATCGAAGATGCCAATGTAAACAAAAACTTCTTAGTTCTGTTATTGATGTCCCATGAAATATTTATTTCATTTGTTATTGTTTTCCTCTTTTTTTTATTAATTTAAATAAACATCTCTTATATTTTGTTGTTATTTATAAACTTATCTGTTTGATAGCTATTTTGTTCATTTAATACATTCTGTTTCAGTGATAGTATTTTTTTAAAATCTTTATTTAGAAATTATTATTATTATTGTTATTTAAATTAATTTTTGTATTTTATTATTGTTATAAAATTGTATTTTATTATTGTTATAAATTTGTATTTTATTATTGTTATAAATTTTGTATTTTATTATTGTTATAATTTTAATTTTTAAATGATGTTGCTAAATATTTTTTAAAATATTTAGTTGAAGTTCTCAATCTATGTAATAAAGTTTTTTTATTTCAATAATCTCTATATAACAAAAGTTTTACAGCTTTATGAAATATCTGTTAAAATATGAGCTATTAATGATTATCACTTAATAAATTCAATAATGATTCAGCTTTCTCTTATTACTGAAACAATTTACGAATTTTGTTTGATTAATTTGTAATTTTATCAAATGCTGTCTGAAACAAGTAATTTAAGTAAATTTGATTTTGCCAAAAAAAAAAAAAAAAAAAAAAAAAGATTCGATTAAAATTACATTATATTTCACTAAAGATTGATTTAATGTGTGATCTCTCTTCTCAATTTATAGTGAATAGCTACAACTTGTTTGCATAATGATATTTTACTTTGAATTGTGTAAATTATACTGTTTTTTGGAATTTTGTATGCTATTTATATATTATATTTGATTTGTAAAATTAATTTTACAGGAAGGATTACTTGACAGACAAGATTTTTTAACTTGGATTCTTGACTTGTTAGAAAAGACAAAAAGCCCTGATGATCCTTTACTAAAAGTTATTTTACCTCTTGTTCTGCAGGTATATTTGCAAATGATCTTAAAGTTGAACTGTGTTTCTCAATGTTTTTTGTACTTTTCATTTTAAATCTATGTGTTCAGTGTTAAAATTATTATATAATAATTTAAATATTTAACAAAATTCATATATTAATATAGAAATAATACAAAAGATATTTTGTAGTAAATACAAAAATACATTGAAGTAGTAATTAGTTTTTTTGTGTACAAAAATCATAAAATAATTACACATTTGTTATGAAGTTGCTATATTTGTGTATTAAGGTTTTGTTTCATTTTATGAAAAGATAGTATTAATTGAACAACCTTCTGATCTGCATCATCATGTATAATATATTCAAATATAAATCATTTATATTCATAAAAAATAAGTGATATTTTAAAGAATTAAACTAATGTATTCATTTCATAAAATATCTAACTATTTGAAATTTGGTTATAATCTGATGATGTCTATATAATTGGGTGTTAAAATTTCAATGACAAAGGAACTCTGACCACTACTTTGATTTTGATTTGACATTTGTTCTTATATTTTTCCCTACACGAATTTGTATTCTTTTCATTATCTATATTAGTTTAATAATTCAGAAATATCAATATTTTGGGGAATGTGATGTATAAAAGTTTCAGTTTATATAAAATATAATATTTTCTAATCCTGAATGTAACACTTTTTCAATATATAGATATGCTTAACATTGTAAAGAAAATGTCATATTGCTCAAAAATTACATTTATATAAAATGCATAGATGTTGAAGCAATTGCAATTTCAAACTTTATTATTGTTGATTGAATTGATTATTGTTTGTTTTATTGCTGCAGGAGGACACTAATAGACACTTGGTTAAAATTTTTTTTGTTACATTTTATTCTCATGAATTATAAGATAAAAGATGGTACATTTGTTTTAATATTTTATTTATGCATATTTAGTTGTATTAAATGATTTTTGATTACAAAGAATTTTAATTGTAATTGATTATTGATTTTGCTGGATGTTATGCTTGTCTTTTTGATATTTATTGTTTTTATGATTTCCTGTTTATCTAGTTAATATATTTTCAGTTGATAAAATATTATATTTAATGAGAAATTAAATAAAAAAAAACCTTGCTGATCAAAGAAACATTGTAATATCACTTGAGGTTATGTAGAAGCAATTGCACTCAAATCAACCATAATTGAATGCAGCTTAAATATTCTGAATAGGAAAAGTTAATGCATTTGTTTACCAACCAAGCTAAAATCAAGTACATGACAACTGTTAGCTTTAATGGAAATTTTCTTGAAATTGAAGACTATAAATTCCAAGCAGTTAACAGTTTTACCTAGTTGGGTTCTGAATTGATAACATCAACATTTTTAATTTTATTAGGAACATAATTTTTTATTAATGAATGTATTTCAGAGCACAATGATTTATCCTTAATGTGATTTAAATCAATTTCTGATTCATCATTAAGATTTACAAAATTAATTAAGAAATTATCGATTTCGTTCTTGTTAGTGTGAAACGATACTCCATTAGTTGAAACTATTAAAGTACTTTGGTTAATAATGTCAGTTTCTACAGTTAAATCAAAACTTACAGAGTTATTATTTATAACAAAAGTATTTGCATTAACTTTTTAATTAGCAATTTCAACTTCTTCATGAAAGTAACCTAGTGGCTTAATTGATTTAATTCCTAAACCAGTCAACAAAATATTAGAAGATTATAAGCTAACAGTGTCTTTAATTTTATTAAATAAATTCTTTTTTAATATAGTTTTCTAACTTCCAGTATCAATTAACAAAGTTACTTTCAAAGTACCAATTTTAACATCCTTAAGAATTAAGTTTTCAGAACTGATTGTATTTATTTTCGATTGATCTTGATTCTTTTGATTTCAGACATTCCAAAGCTTTATGCCCAAAAGATTGACATGAAAAACACTTTAAACCCTTAAACCTTTAAGTATACAATACTTAGAAATATGTGAACGTGAACCACAATTATAACACACTCTATTTTTTTTAACCAAAATTACCATCAAATTTTACTTTATTCATATTTATATTTTCATACTTAGAATTAAATTTATCATTAGATTCATAGCTTGAATTATATTTATCATTACCATCATATTTTGATTTAGTTTTATATAAAGAATAAGATCTAAAATTTGCATTATGTTTTGTTTTCATATTATTGAAAGCATATTTACTCCTTGTTGAATCACTTTTCATTACTTCGTACACTTTAAGTTTATTTTTAAATTCTGTCAAGTTTTTGCATCCGTATAAAATAATTTTATCATGTTTATCATTAAGTCCTTTAATTCATAATGTATTAACGCAGCATCATCAATTTTTCCTGAGTGACAAAGTTCTTTCATTTTTAAAAATGTTCCTGAACGAATTCTGAATTTTTCATTTTCCTTTTACTTAGTAATTTATGAAGATTTGCTGAATTTATTTCAACAGAAAAGTCGTTGATCAAGGCATCTTTTAATTTTTCCCACGAGTTTATTTCCGGCTCTGTTCTTAACAAATAATAAGGCATTTCCACCAAGCAATCTTTTAGGAAAAAATAAAAAAAGTTTTTTTTTGTAAATTTGATAAATGGAACAGTTTTGATACATTTTCAAAACTCTCAATCCAGTTATTTATGCTTTCATGCAACTCAGTATTAAATTTGTTAACTGTGCTTTTGATAGCAGAATAATTGATATAAATATTTTGAGAATCATTATTTTTACTAAGTTCATTAGCAATACCACACACAATTAAAGTATTTTTATTTCCACATTGCATTGGAGAATCTGTTTCCCTTTCATTTTTGTTTATTCCGTCTACTTCCAGTTCCCACATACAGGCGTTATTCATTCCCTCAGCTAAAGAGTTCACTGAACACAATTGCTCAAGTATTCTTTTTCCTATTTCAGTTTTATTCCCTTTAAAAGAGATATTTAAGATATTAGAAATAGTTATTAATTCGTTCAAAGAAAAATTATCTTCTATAATTTTTAATTTCTTTTTAAATTCTTCTCTTTCAATAACAAAATTGAAACCAGAAAATTCTTTTATATGCTGTGGATTTGACCGATCTTCCTCAGATTCAAAAATCAATTTATGTAGAACTTTTAATTTGTTAACAAATTAATTATCTGCCATGCAATGCGTATCTTTTTGATATCATTTAACTTCATCTTGAAGTAAAGAAAATGTACATACCCTTTTCTAATGCTTGACTTGTAGGACAATTATTCTTGTAATGGTAGTAACCAAAGTAATAAAATATTTTGAGCATTTTCATAAAATAATAAAAATTTTTTTTAACTTTAAAATCACATAACATTCTATTCTTCAAAGGATGATCACTGTCAGTTCCACTTCCGACAGCAAAAATGTGGGTTTGGTGGATTTCATTGTCAGGAATTAACACATTTAAAGTTTAAATTATTTAATTATATGTTTAAAGAACAAGATAAAGCTATTTACATATTTACACATGAATATCAAAACACATTGTCCATTCTAACATCATTGTAGTGAATAATTCAAAGTTGATTGTCCTATCCGTCTTTACGTTTTTTTTAGGCTCTCCTCGTTGTTCTCTTCTCTTCGTCATCTCTCTTCTGCATGCTTGGCGGCAGACTGGATGAGAATGGCCCTCTGGTGGCGCTTTTAATCCCACACTAATTTATTTTATATTTGCTGTTTTAAAAAAGATACATTGTTTTTGTAAATAAAGAATTTCATCTAACAATTATAATTGTTAATTGATTATTTTATTTTCATTTCTGATTTATAATATTTTTTTCTAGTATGCTGATGAATTTGTGAATTCTCAGTTACTTTCAAGACGCCTTGCTTATAGTTGTACAAAAAAATTGAATATTCTTTTGTGTGATACTGCTGAAGCATCCAGGTGTTCCAGTCCTACAGTAAATTCTAAGTAAGACATGTGATTTCTCCTGTATTATTTATATCCTAATCAATTTATAGAGAAATATTTTAAATTGTAAAAATTAAAGAATGATGTTGATGTATATATTATTCATCTTGTTATTAAATATTTAATTACAGCATATAAAATAGCTGAACAACTTGTAATGATAGAAAGTCTCTTAAAGTTTTTTCATATGAAATTTTTCAAATTCCATTTGATGAATATTTACATTGTTTAAATGAACAATTTGAATTTTATTTTCTTGCTTATGTAAAAGTATAGTACATGGAAAATAAAATTTCTGAATTGTTTGTAATAGTATATAAATAATTCTTAAATGTAATTAAAAATGAATGAGGCAAAAAATCCTTCCAATTGTGTATCGTGCACAGCACTGTAGCAGTCAAAACATGGACTTGCCACATATAGTATTATCAATCAAGCAAAAGGTAAGTAAAAATGTTCACTACATACCACTAGGAAACATAAATAAAAAAAATATATATTAAGCGTTATCTGACTTAAAGTAGACACTGATTTTTATGAACTTATAGAGACTGATAAAATAATTAAGATCAAAAGTTCTCTAACTAAAACAGTAAGTCTTAGCTCTTAAAATATATTTTTGTTTATCAAACTGCTTTCTTTATAAATGTAAAACTGTTAGAGAAAAAAAAAAAAAAAAAAAAAAAAAAAACTAGTGTGCCCTGTATAAGAAACATCCAAATTCATTCTTAAAAACAATTTTTACGTTTATTTTAATGAAACAAACTAGGCTGAAAAATCATTTATTTTCCATGCTTCAGACAATATTTTTAAAGCTATTTTCCCATTTGTTTTAGATAGAAAAATACTTTACTGTTGGGTTTTTTTAAAGGATTACCTCAATTTTGTTTTGCTGTCAGATGCAGCATTGTGTTGTTTTTCTTCTTGTTTGATATCTGAAAGTTAATTTCCTTCATATTCATTATGTTCTCAATCATTTAATCATTTGATATTTTTATTTACAAATTACAAGTTAGTTCATGTTAAAATATTCTTAAATGAAATTATGGGCAACAGCATAAGTGCGAATGAGACATACCTAAATATACTGAATATAAATGTCCATTATAAGCAAAAAATATTTGGAAAAGTACTTTTTTAGCTATGAAATTAAATATATAGGAACTAATAAAGTTTTAAAAAGAACAAAGAAATATACAATATCCTCTCACTTTATAGTTATATAATATACTCTTTGGTAGTTACCATTATCTCATTGTTTTAATTTAATTGATTGAAAAGTACATAAAAATGGTTAACAAATGCCACTTGCCATGGAAATCGCAAAATTAACCTAACATTTAAAACATGTAAAATATTGCAACTTTTTTGGTGTACTTTCACAACTCATAATTTTAGTAGCTGAAGTTTCAGTTTAATTGAGATTAATAAGTAATAAAATTGTATTTATTTCATGAAAAAATATTCCTATTTGATATTATTCATCATATATTTATCGCAGATAGAGTGAACTACTTGATGGAATTAATGCAAGAATCACTTTTGAGTATTTGAAATATACTGAGGTTGTTAAAATTATATTTAACCAAATTTTGGGTGTATTCAAATCTATGCACACTTGCCTATCAAATTTTCCTAACATGAACATGCATCAAGCTTTTCATTTTTTTTGGAATTAATGAAAAAATCATTTTATAGCTCCATGAACCTTATATTTAGAATTAAATTGCCATTAATATTTCTTTTTAAGCTAATAAAATAGCCAAAAGTCATCCAAAGCTAAATCAGGAAAATAGGCTGTATGTTTCATTACTTACAATGTGTTACAATGTTCAATTCATTATGTTACAATGTGTTTTTGTTAAAAGAAATTCAATTGCTAATCTTACTGAATAAGGAAGTGCAGTGTCACGGTAGAGTATTACTTTCTTGATATTCATTTCTGAAATAATCGTATTGTCTTATAAATTTAAATAATAAAATTTTTTCCTTTTATTTTTAATACAACTTTTTTTCTTCATTTCATTTTTAGTCCTGCCATTACTGTGTCAAGTACACAGTCTTCTTTCAACCCCATAACTGCCAGCATTGTTGAATGCTTGAGTTGCAATCATCATCGAAGTGTATTATTTTATCTTTGTGCTATCATGCAGGTAAGTTTGTTTATGTGCCTATAAAAATATTTTTAGATATATCTTTTATTGGTGCTCATGAAAACTTGGGAAAATGATGTTCATGTTTTTCCTGAAAATTTTCAATCAAATTTTGAAAGTTTTCTTCAAAAGTTTTGTGCAATTCAAGCTGCAAATTAATTAAGGTCATTTTCAAAGCTTTTTATATCGGGAATATCTCATTTTATCCTATTTTCTTATTGGAAAGATTAAATAAATTTATATTTATTTTCTATTATATATATGTTGTGTGTGTTTGTGTACGTACTTAAAATGGATTATGCTGTGCGTTAAAAACATTTGCCATTTATTATAAACTTAAGAAAGCTTTTTTGTCTTCTGTGCAATTTTTTCTTTCAATACTTGACAAACTGTGATTATTAAGTTTAAATCAACAATGCTCATTTTGCTGTTAAAGTTATTAAAGAAAAAGCTCTGATTTTCTTTCACATTCTTATTTATGTTTCTTTCATTAATTTAAAAGGCTTTAATAAAGAATTTTTTGTCGCATACTTGAATTAGAATCAATCATATAATTTTACATTAAATTGAACTTAGTTTTGCTCAAGAGTACATAACTATAGCATTTTATTTTTATATTGTCTTTGAGGGTTATTTCTGGTCTAATTAGCCCTTGTGTGCAAAAAATGACTGTTGAGCAACAAATAAACCAAACTTGAGGGATATTTTTGCTGATTCAACTTTCCTGTTATTTTTAATAGTTCTGAAGACATTTATGATATATTATTAATTCAATTGTAGTAAACACTTTTTGTTGAAAAATTTTCTATTTGTTTCTTTAAAAAATGTTTACTTATGAATTCAACTTTTTGAAAACTTATTTACTGAGATTAATCATCTTTTTATTAAGGGTTTAAGTTTTAAGTTCTGTAAATAAAAATAAAATAAAGGTTTTAAAAATTAATTTTTAATTGAATTTAATGTTGTCTTAAGACACCATGGGTTAAAAGCATGAAAAATAAGCAAAAATTGAAAACCTATATTCAGATCAAGATTTCACATTCAGACATGTGCTTCATTGCAAATTAGAAATCAATTATTTTACAAATATCATTGATGTTATTATAAATTCATGTAGGTTGTATTGAAATTCTTCCAACACAAAAAGGGCAGTTAAATTTTAAATTTTACATGATGATTGTTGTGTTAATATCTGAATGCAAGAACATCTGTTCGTGAAAATGCATTACAAACGACCCATCTGAATAAATATTGTCCATCATCCATATTTCTACCAAAAAATGTCAGACATATGATGTTGGACATACCAAAAGAGAAAATTAAAAAAACCTATTGATAAATATGCAGGTAAAGAAAACATTATTTATTTGTGTTTTAAATACTAAATGCATTTGCACTGAAACATTTCTTCATAATATAGTTGCTTAAATGATTTGTTCATTGTTTTGCCCAACAATGTGTATATGCACCATTTTATTTCTTAAATAAAATATTTTTCATGCATGAAATTTCTTTTATCTTTAAATATATGTAATTTAAGCACATTTAGTAGAAATGATATAACATTTTTTATAATTTTTAGTGTTTATAAATGGGTTTATAGTTGTATGAAATGAAGTGAATGAAATTCCCTCCATTCTTTTTTTCATTGTATAATAAAATTTTAAAAATTTCAACTACAGCACATTTCTGATTTGTAAAAATGATTATTTTTTCAATATTTAATTCTTCTTTAACAGCGTAACAACATATTACAGGTCTTAGCTACTTCTACAGCACTCCGTTTCCATCTCAGTCTGTCCAGAGTAACAGTTTGCCAGTTCCTAACTTTCAGTATCTTGAAGTCATTTGTCAGTGTCAATGACCCATCTTGTTGATGGTCTTCCTCAAGCACTGGATTCCTTCGGGGTTCTTAAACTTTGATATTCTAGTGGGGTTGCTTTCCCAGCTTCTCCAGTCATGGTTAAGCTACCTTAGTCTATTGCTTCTGATAACCTAAGTAATCTGGGCCTGGTTATACAGCCTATGCAATTTAAAATTATATCTAGTTCGCCAGCAACCCTGTTTCTGTACAGGCTCATAGATAGTTCTTAATACCTTCCTTCCTTTCAAAGGTTTCCAGGGTTCGCTTTATATCAACATTTAGTGTCCACATTTCACTCGCATATAGCAGCACGGGTAGTATGAGTGTATTGTAAATTCTCACTTTTGTTTTTCTGCTGATAAGTTTAGATCTTAGTTGTTTTTTTCAGCCCAAAAAAAGTATTTATTAGCTGATTTGACTCTGTTGGTGATTTTATGTTTCATCTTGTTTTTATTAATAATTGTTCCTAGGTTTTTGAACTCACATACCTTTTCAAAGGTATGACCATCTATGTAAAAGGGAGTGTTGTAGCTCTCAGTCGAAGATGAGACCTTTATAAACCTTATTTATTTTCATTTATGGTAAATCCCATATTAGTGGCAGCTATTTCTAGGAATTAAAATATTTCTTTCACTGCCCTTTCAAGTCTTCCAATGATGTTTATATCCTGCATATTTCGAAATTTTTGTTCTATTCCAAAGAATGCCTCATTGGTCTAAACTACTATCTCAGATAAATTTCTCCAGTGCTAGATTGAAGAGAAAACATGCAAGTGAGTCAACTCGATGCAGAGCTCATTCAGTTGTAAAGTTTGCAGGTAAATTTTCTTGAATTCTAATGCTGCATCATACATTGACTAAGTTGGCTTTAGTGAAGTTAATAAGTTTTGCAGGTATACTGAATTCTGTCATAGCTTCAAGCAGTTTGTCTCTTTAAATCTGTCATAAGCACCTTTGAAGTCTATAAATAAATTAAAGTTCTTAATGTTGTACTCTTTGGTTTTTCTAAGATTTGTCTCAGGATGTGGATTTGATCGATAGTAGATCTTTGTGATCTGAATCCACTTGGTAATTTCCAACTACTTTGTTAGCTTAAAGTTGAAGTCTTGCAAAGAGCAGGCTGGAGAAGATTTTACATGCCTTATTGAATAGTGTGAGGCCTCTATAATTATGACATTCAAGCTGGTCTTTTTTAAATATAGGGCAAATGGAACCTTTTTCCCATTCAATGGGTATTTTCTCCATTTCCCAAGAATTGAGCTTAATCTTTTGCAGAGCATTAACAAGCTCTGGCTCATCAACCTTTAACCACTACCCTTTAAAGTTGAAATATTAACAAAAAAATTTGTAGGTTGTCTATTTAGGCCTTTATGAGTATACAGTGAAAAGTTTGTAAAGATTGCATGTACCATATCTATTTTGTGGGTGTTCCATCACATAGAACCCTGCAGCGCAAAGATCATAAAAAGCAAGCATAACAGTGAAGCCCATATATGTGTAAATGTTTTTGCATATGAATGTAAAAACAATGCATCACACATGCGTAGCAGATTTAGCGTTGTCCCAGGTGCATCACAAAGCCTGCTACTCTACACCAAATTAAATAAATAAATAAATAAAATAAAATAAAGATTTCTTTTCAATTTTTTTAGTTTTGGTAATCCAAGTAATGGCTTGGGGTTGCATAGAGGAGCTTGGTTGAGATAAATCATCGCCATCATTTTTACTGGCATTTGACTCAACATTATCAAACTGAGACTGATCTAGTGGCTTATGACCATATTTCTCTGTATCACTCTCACTATCCATATGTTCTGATTCTCTTCCAGAGGGCAATATTTGAAGCATTTTTATTGCTGCAGGAGGACTCTACACGCCATTTATTCGCAATTAACAAATTAAAAAAAATTAGCTAGAAATTACAATTATATTTGCAAAAAGTAAACTAAAAACGTATAAATTCAAAAATATATATGCACAATATTATAAAACGAATAGCAGCGAAAAGAAAAAACAAAAATAATTCTTCGCTAACCTGAGAGAATTCGAACTAACTGATATAATCCTATACCACCATGAAGCTTCCCAATTCAAGAAGCCAATAAGGGTAAGTAAGAATGAATTAATTCAATATGATAAAAAAGATAATGCATATAAAGTTGAAAAGATAATAAAAAAGAAAGGAAACAAGTTATTTGTAAAGTGGTTAAATTATCCTGAAAAATATAATAGTTGGATAAATAAAAAAGATTTAATACAAAATTAAGAGGAGTAAATCACCCACCCTTTAAAATGATAATTTTGGGTAGGGAAAATTCTCACCCAACAAGAATTGTTATTAAAAGATAAAAGATCATTCTAATTTCATAAATTATTTTATTTCTGACAACCAACTGAATTCGGGGTGTTGTGAAAAAACTTAAAAATACAAACCTCTTGATTAGTTTTTATTTTATTTAGTTTTTCGATATCCATTATGAATTGCTCAATTGTATAATTATTTAAAAATTTTATACCATTGAAATATATTTCTATGTTATCTATATGTTCTCTAATCCAATTAAATAAATTAAGAGAATTTGGATTATATTTTATTTCATAAATTACTTTTAATTTTGGATATTTTTCTTTTAATTTAGTTATATATTGATTTTTAGATTTCCTTTGACTTCTCATTGCATAATATGGATACTTACATTTTGATTCGTTTATTTCAATTAATAGAAATGCATGTCTCTTTGCCTCATTAATTGTTTTAATAGATATATCTTTTTTTAATTCTTTATATTCTAAATTTTCAATTTCTAATTCAGCATTTTTATTTTTTATTTTTTCTGTTTCAATAAGTATTGTATCTAATCTGTTTTGAAGTTTATTAATATCATTTTTATATTCTTCATTGAATTCATTAATATAATAATTTTTAACTATTACATTCACTTTCATGTAAAATTCAGGATATATCCAACAGACAATATTAGTAATCAAATCTTCATAAACATATGTACCTCTAATTTTCCCCTCAGGGGGTTTACCTTCTTTAGGTAAACACGGGTGTCACAATCCCGAGGTACCCTAGTGATCTTTCCTCTTCTTTCTTTTCTTCTCTCCTCTACTCTTCTGCTTTTTCTTCCTTTTCTCCCTCAATGTGGTTGCCTCGAGAGAGGTTGAGGGCTCCCCTTGAGTAGCTTTCGCCGCTCTGTTGCTATTAGCTACTCTTGAGGACTAAATCACCCACTTGTTTGCCGTGCGTGGAGACCCGTGTCCCTGGAAAGGAGGATCCTGGTAATTGAGGCCTCCTGAGACCAACACATTGCTTTGGCCTCTGTTTCAGGTAAACGGGAGGTGTGTTGTGGTCCTCAGCACATCAATCGGCTTTATGGATCAAGTGATCGGTACATCTACTGGGTGATTCGTTAAGGGTGGAGACCACTTCAGGGATGTACCGTGAGCGTATAGGGACTGACTAGCACTGGTACAATAACCTGTATCCCCTCGTAGGGCTCCGTGGTGGGTGGTGCCGTCTAGTCCCTGAATTTTATGATATTCTATATGAATAATTCTATCAATTCTTTCCTCCCTTTGGAGCAACAATTGTCCATGATGAATGCCAAATATTATATTGTTAAGAGAATTGAAGGAGGTTCTTTTCAATTTGTGTCACCTTTTCTCATTGAAAAGAGTATTTCATCTTGTGTAGGTGAAGTAAAAAATATTCGAAGACTACGAACTGGGGATATTTTAGTTGAGATTGCTTCCGAAAGGCAAGCAATACTTATACAATCACTAAAATCAATTGGAAATGTGGATGTTGTCGTTCAACCTCATACGACATTAAACTTTACGAAGGGAGTAATTTCTGCAGCGGATTTGATGTATACATCTACAGACGAAATATTGGAAAATTTAATATCTCAAAAAGTCTGTGGTGTCAAACGGATAACTCTTAAACGAGATGGTGTTTCTATCAACACAAAACATCTGATTTTGACATTTTCAACACCTGATTTGCCACAACATATTAAAGTTGCCTATATGCGATGCTCTGTAAGACCCTATATACCAAATCCGCTTCACTGCTTTCAATGCCAATGATTTGGTCATTCAAAAATAACTTGCTGAGGTAAACTTTCATGTGCCCGTTGTGCTGACGTTGGCCACGATAGTGTTACCTGCAATGCTAAGGAGGTTTGTGTCAACTGCAAAGGCGACCATCCTGCCTATTCACGATCTTGCCCATCATGGCAGTTGGAAAAAGAAATTACTTCTGTCAAAATCAAAAATAGTGTGTCTTATCCGGAGGCTTGACGAATTGTCGCCGCACGTACACCACAGCCAGGTATCAGCTATGTGACTGCTACTAAGAAAGTAACTCGGTCTTGCTGCACACAAACTGATTGTATTTCAGAGCCTTCAACAAAACAATCTCCCAAACCAAATGATACAAAATCTTCAACCGCTGTACACAAACTGACTCTTGCAAAATCAAGAGCATCTCAAGCAAAAAAATTAAAACTTGCCAAATAAGGCGTTCGTAGGTCTTCCTTGACAGAAAGAAAAGCCAGGCTAGCGTTGGAGGAAGATACTGTTAAACTGTATCCCTCAGATAGAGATAGTTTTGAGGATTCATCAGAAACTCAGATGAGCACTGCTGGTGAATAACATTCATCCCATTAATGACTTCCTTTGTTTCATGGAATTGTCGAGGTTTCCGTTCTCGAATTGACGACGTCAAATCTGTTATCTCTCGCTACAACCCCGCATGTGTGGCTCTCCAGGAAACATTCCTGAAGCCCACTGTTAGCACCAAACTGTGTGGGTTTCAATGCTTCAGAAAGGATAATGGTGGTGATGCGTCTGTATCTGGAGGAGTTTGCATATTCACATCAAACTCATAGGCAAGTACAGCACATCAACTAAGAACTACATTACAAGCTGTAGCAGTGAAAATTCACGTAACCTGTCTGATCACTGTTTGCAACCTGTATTTACCACCACATGACGTCGTAAATTCGGAGGAACTAGATGATTTAATTGACCAACTCCCAGCTCCATTTCTGCTTCTAGGTGATTTTAATGGTCATAATACTCTGTGGGAGTAGTGAAGATCACAATTCGCGGTCGTCAGATAGAGCAGTTCATATCCGACAATTGCCTCTGTCTGCTGAATACCGACGAGAAAACTTATTTTCACGAACCTACACGGACATTTCACTCTCTGGACTTAGCTATATGTTCTCCATCACTCTTGCCATTGCTGAATTTTGAAGATGGAAATGACCTTTACAACAGTGATCATTTCCCTCTAATCGTGTCTCAAGCTGGAAATAATAGTGTGTGTCACAACCCACTTAATTATGTGTACAGTCGAGCCGATTGGTCACTTTTCACGCAATTGGCTGTGATCAGTGAGACAAGAGTTAAGACAGATATGATAGATGATGCTGTTAAATATGTCACCGACACAATAGTCAGAGCTGCGGATGTTGCTATCCCTAAAAATTCCATCATTCCACATAAACACAGGAAAACTTGATGGAATGGAAAGTGTCAACTCTCCTATAAGAAACAAAGGAAGCAATGGAATATATTCCGAAGATACCCTACTACGGAGAATCTTGTTGCTTTTAAAAAAGCCAAAGCTCAAGCTAGAAAAGTTAGACGTCAGAGTCAAAGAGAATCTTGGATTCGCTATGTGTCATCAATCAATTCAAAGACAACAAGCAAACAATTATGGAGGAAAGTTAAGGCAGCCAAAGATATTTATCAGGATTATTCCATTCCTGTATTAAAAACCGGAGCTGCAATACACTCCTCAGCGGTAGATATTGCTAATGTCATTGGTGAAACCTTTGCTATTGTTTCCAGCTCTGATTCATATAATCCTACTTTTCTAAGGATTAAAAGAATCGCTGAGTGGACACGTTTCAGCTTTCATGATCGACATAATCTACCCTATAATTGTGATTTTCAATTGTCAGAATTGAAGACTGCATTATCTAAGGCAAACGACACTAGCCCAGGACCAGATGGAATCTCGTATCAAATGCTCCGTCATTTAAATCTTGATTCTTTGTTAAGCATACGATACTTTCATTGTTTAATAGAATCTGGACTGAGCATGCTTATCCTACATCATGGAGAAAAGCGATAGTGATTCCAATATTGAAACCTGGCAAAGATTCAACTGACTCTCTGAGTTATCGTCCAATAGCTCTTACGAGTTGCTTGTGCAAAACGTTTGAGCATATGATCAATGCTAGACTCATTTACATCTTAGCGAAGAATAATTGCATATCTCTTCACCAAAGCAGATTTCAAAGAGGATGATCCACTATTGACAACATAGTAGATCTGGAATCCCAAATTCGAAATGCTTTCGTGAGAAGAAACCATCTTGTTTCAATTTTCTTCGATATTGAGAAAGCGTCACGATAAATGACGTGGCATTATGACGTTCTCCGTAATATGCATAATCTTGGATTTAAGGGTAATCTACCAATATTTATACAGAATTTTCTAGCTACTAGGCTTTTTAAAGTACGTATTGGAAGTACAGTTTCCAATACTTTTACTCAAGCTGAGGGTGTCCCTCAAGGTAGCGTTTTAAGCGTAACACTTTTTGACCTTTTTATCAATAACATACTTCATCAATTACCACCTTCTGTTCATAGTAATTTATATGTTGACTTGCAAATTTCATATCAAGGATCAAACATGAATATAATTGAGAGACAATTGCAAACAGCTGCAAACAATTTAACCATTTGGTGTGAACGAAATGGTCTTAGTATATGTCCTAGTAAGAGTTGCTGTGTCCATTATTGTAGGAAAACTAGTCTTCATCCAGATCCTGTGCTTCACATAAGCAATAGACTTATTCCTGTGGTGACTGAGATAAAATTCCTCGGGGTAATTTTCGATAAGAAGTTAACTTTCCTACCGCATACTTTATATTTGCGGAAGAAGTGTGAGCGACTGCTCAACATCCTCAGAGTGCTTTCGAATACATCTTGGGGTGCAGATCGCACATCACTCTTAAGAATTTATCAGTCTGTAATTTTATCTCGAATTGACTACAGCTGTGTTGCTTATGGATCAGCTAGACTCTCCATCTTACGTAGATTAGACACCGCCCACCACTCTGCTTTAAGGATTTGTTGTGGAGCATTTCGTACATCACCCGTCCAGAGTCTATATGTAATCTGCCAACAGTTACCATTAGACCTTTGGAAGATACAGCTATCTCTTAAATGTTATTCTAAAATCATATCCACTCCTCATCATCCCTTACGTTCCACGATTCCAAGTGCTGCTCTTAAGAGATTATATAATGCTAGACCATCAAACATTCAATCTTTTCTCTCTCGTATTAAATCTATTATTTTGCTTTCTGACCTATGTGATGTCCGAATCGAATCTGCCGACCTTTTCGCACATCCCCCTTGGTATGATCCACACATTATTGTGTAAAATCCCTTTGGAAAAAATAAGAAATCAGACACAAATACTGCTATTCTTCAACAGCTTTATTCATTCCATCGCTGTCAGTATACTATGTACATTCCAGTATTTACGGATGGATCCAAATGTCCAGGATCAGTTGGTTGTGTTGTGTATCTTGATGATACCTCCTACAGTTATAGCCTTCATAAATCCTGCTCCATCTTCACTGCTGAGGCTACGGCTTTATACTGAGCACTTCAGCTGCTACAAACTAAAAATGAACGTAAATTCTGTGTGTACACTGACAGTATGAGTGTAAAAGGGTTCAAACATTTCATATATTCACTTTGGCATGAATCCTGGAACCTGCAAGTCAGCAACAAACTCCATTCCATATTTTCATACATCATTCCATTATCTGTTTTATCTCCACAAAGCTCAGATGTCAGACTGACTCGCCTTCGAATTGATCACACGCGTTTCACCCACAAGCATTTGATCTTAAGTGATCTCCAACCATGGTGTGAAAAGTGTGATGAGCCATTCACAGTAGATCATATTTTAATTGTGTGCCCAGATTTTAACCATCAGCGTTTTAGATATTTTAATAGTAACATTTTAACATTAGAAGATCTGCTTGGGGAACCACCCCATCGCAACCTATTTGCATTTTTAAAAGACATAGGATTTATGAATTTTATCTGATTTAGAAATATTTTATTTAAATATCAAGTTTTTAATTTTAGTCATGTGTATATTGTATGTTTACAGACTTTTAATATACCTTTTAAATCTATTTCTATCTTATACCTTTAATATACATTTTAACTATATTTCTATTTTATACTTTTAGTGTACATTTTAACTATATTACTATTTTATACTTTTAATGACTGAAAAATCCGGTGTATAATATCTTGTGATTGGCGCAGCTTGTCCTTATCTGGACCATGTGCCATAAATACCAACCAACCGTGTCGTCAATCAATTCATCGACAACAAGCAAACAATTATGGAGGAAAGTTAAAGCAGCCAATGGTATTTATCAGGATTATTCCATTCCTGTATTAAAAACCAGAGCTGCAATACACTCCTCAGCGGGAGATATTGCTAATGTCATCAGTGAAACTTTTGCTAGTGTTTCCAGCTCTGATTCATATAATCCTACTTTTCTAAGGATTAAAAGAATTGCTGAGTGGACACCTCTAAGTTTTCATGATCGACATAATCTAACTTATAATTGTGATTTTGAATTGTCAGAATTGAAGAATGCATTATCTAATGTAAACGACACCAGCCCAGGACCAGATGGAATCTCGTATCAAATGCTCCGTCATTTAAATCATGATTATTTATTAAACATACTTTCATTGTTTAATAGAATCTGGAGTGAGCATGCTTATCCTACATCATGGGGAGAAGCGATAGTGATTCCAATATTGAAACCTGGCAAAGATTCATCTGACCCTCTGAGTTATCGTCCAATAGCTCTCACGAGTTGCTTGTGCAAAACTTTTGAGCGTATGATCAATGCTAGACTCATTTACGTTTTAGAGAAGAATAATTGCATACCTCTTCATCAAAGCAGATTTCGAAGAGGACGATCCACTATTGATAACCTAGTAGATCTGGAATCCCAAATTCGAAATGCTTTTTTGAGGAGAATCCATCTTGTTGCAATTTTCTTCGATATTGAGAAAGCGTACGATCGTACGTGGCATTATGACGTTCTCTGTAATATGCATAATCTTGGCTTTAAGGGTAATCTTCCAATATTTATACAGAATTTTCTAGCCACTAGGATTTTTGAAGTATGTATTGGAAGTACAGTTTCCAATACTATTACTAAAGCTGAGGATGTCTCTCAAGGTAGCGTTTTAAGAGTAACCCTTTTTAACCTTTTCATCAATAACATACTTCATCAGTTACCATCTTCTGTTCATAGTAATTTATATGTTGATGACTTGCAAATTTCATATCAAGGATCAAACATGAATATAATTGAGAGACAATTGCAAACATCTGTAAACAATTTAACCATTTGGTGTGAACGAAATGGTCTTAGTATATCTCCTAGTAAGAGTTGCTGTGTCCATTTTTGTAGGAAAACTAGTCTTCATCGTGATCCTGTGCTTCACATAAGCAATAGACCTATTCCTGTGATGACTGAGATAAAATTCCTCGGGATAATTTTCGATAAGAAGTTATCTTTTCTACCGCATACTTTATATTTGCGGAAGAAGTGTGAGCGACTGCTCAACATCCTCAGAGTGCTTTCGAATACATCTTGGGGTGGAGATCGCACATCACTCTTAAGAATTTATCAGTCTGTAATTTTATCTCGAATTGACTACGGCTGTGTTGCTTATGGATCAGCTAGACTCTCCATCTTACGCAGATTGGACACTGTTCACCACACTGCTTTAAGGATATGCTGTGGAGCTTTTCGCACATCACCCGTCCAGAGTCTATATGTAATCTGCCAACAGTTACCATTAGACCTTTGGAAGATACAGCTATCTCTTAAATGTTATTCTAAAATCATATCCACTCCTCATCATCCCTTACGTTCCACGATTCCAAGTGCTGCTCTTAAGAGATTATATAATGCTAGACCATCAAACATTCAATCTTTTCTCTCTCGTATTAAATCTATTATTTTGCTTTCTGACCTATGTGATGTCCGAATCGAATCTGCCGACCTTTTCGCACATCCCCCATGGTATGATCCACACATTATTGTGTAAAATCCCTTTGGAAAAAATAAGAAATCAGACACAAATACTGCTATTCTTCAACAGCTTTATTCATTCCATCGCTGTCAGTATACTATGTACATTCCAGTATTTACGGATGGATCCAAATGTCCAGGATCAGTTGGTTGTGTTGTGTATCTTGATGATACCTCCTACAGTTATAGCCTTCATAAATCCTGCTCCATCTTCACTGCTGAGGCTACGGCTTTATACCGAGCACTTCAGCTGCTACAAACTAAAAATGAACGTAAATTCTGTGTGTACACTGACAGTATGAGTGTAAAAGGGTTCAAACATTTCATATATTCACTTTGGCATGAATCCTGGAACCTGCAAGTCAGCAACAAACTCCATTCCATATTTTCATACATCATTCCATTATCTGTTTTATCTCCACAAAGCTCAGATGTCAGACTGACTCGCCTTCGAATTGATCACACGCGTTTCACCCACAAGCATTTGATCTTAAGTGATCTCCAACCATGGTGTGAAAAGTGTGATGAGCCATTCACAGTAGATCATATTTTAATTGTGTGCCCAGATTTTACCCATCAGCGTTTTAGATATTTTAATAGTAACATTTTAACATTAGAAGATCTGCTTGGGGAACCACCCCATCGCAACCTATTTGCATTTTTAAAAGACATAGGATTTATGAATTTTATCTGATTTAGAAATATTTTATTTAAATATCAAGTTTTTAATTTTAGTCATGTGTATATTGTATGTTTACAGACTTTTAATATACCTTTTAAATCTATTTCTATCTTATACCTTTAATATACATTTTAACTATATTTCTATTTTATACTTTTAGTGTACATTTTAACTATATTACTATTTTATACTTTTAATGACTGAAAAATCAGATTGTATAATATCTTGTGATTGGCGCAGCTTGTCCTTATCTGGACCATGTGCCATAAATACCAACCAACCGTGTCGTCAATCAATTCATCGACAACAAGCAAACAATTATGGAGGAAAGTTAAAGCAGCCAATGGTATTTATCAGGATTATTCCATTCCTGTATTAAAAACCAGAGCTGCAATACACTCCTCAGCGGGAGATATTGCTAATGTCATCAGTGAAACTTTTGCTAGTGTTTCCAGCTCTGATTCATATAATCCTACTTTTCTAAGGATTAAAAGAATTGCTGAGTGGACACCTCTAAGTTTTCATGATCGACATAATCTAACTTATAATTGTGATTTTGAATTGTCAGAATTGAAGAATGCATTATCTAATGTAAACGACACCAGCCCAGGACCAGATGGAATCTCGTATCAAATGCTCCGTCATTTAAATCATGATTATTTATTAAACATACTTTCATTGTTTAATAGAATCTGGAGTGAGCATGCTTATCCTACATCATGGGGAGAAGCGATAGTGATTCCAATATTGAAACCTGGCAAAGATTCATCTGACCCTCTGAGTTATCGTCCAATAGCTCTCACGAGTTGCTTGTGCAAAACTTTTGAGCGTATGATCAATGCTAGACTCATTTACGTTTTAGAGAAGAATAATTGCATACCTCTTCATCAAAGCAGATTTCGAAGAGGACGATCCACTATTGATAACCTAGTAGATCTGGAATCCCAAATTCGAAATGCTTTTTTGAGGAGAATCCATCTTGTTGCAATTTTCTTCGATATTGAGAAAGCGCATTTATCGCACGTGGCATTATGACGTTCTCTGTAATATGCATAATCTTGGCTTTAAGGGTAATCTTCCAATATTTATACAGAATTTTCTAGCCACTAGGATTTTTGAAGTATGTATTGGAAGTACAGTTTCCAATACTATTACTAAAGCTGAGGATGTCTCTCAAGGTAGCGTTTTAAGCGTAACCCTTTTTGACCTTTTTATCAATAACATACTTCATCAGTTACCATCTTCTGTTCATAGTAATTTATATGTTGATGACTTGCAAATTTCATATCAAGGATCAAACATGAATATAATTGAGAGACAATTGCAAACATCTGTAAACAATTTAACCATTTGGTGTGAACGAAATGGTCTTAGTATATCTCCTAGTAAGAGTTGCTGTGTCCATTTTTGTAGGAAAACTAGTCTTCATCGTGATCCTGTGCTTCACATAAGCAATAGACCTATTCCTGTGATGACTGAGATAAAATTCCTCGGGATAATTTTTCGATAAGAAGTTATCTTTTCTACCGCATACTTTATATTTGCGGAAGAAGTGTGAGCGACTGCTCAACATCCTCAGAGTGCTTTCGAATACATCTTGGGGTGGAGATCGCACATCACTCTTAAGAATTTATCAGTCTGTAATTTTATCTCGAATTGACTACGGCTGTGTTGCTTATGGATCAGCTAGACTCTCCATCTTACGCAGATTGGACACTGTTCACCACACTGCTTTAAGGATATGCTGTGGAGCTTTTCGCACATCACCCGTCCAGAGTCTATATGTAATCTGCCAACAGTTACCATTAGACCTTTGGAAGATACAGTTATCTCTTAAATGTTATTCTAAAATCATATCCACTCCTCATCATCCCTTACGTTCCACGATTCCAAGTGCTGCTCTTAAGAGATTATATAATGCTAGACCATCAAACATTCAATCTTTTCTCTCTCGTATTAAATCTATTATTTTGCTTTCTGACCTATGTGATGTCCGAATCGAATCTGCCGACCTTTTCGCACATCCCCCTTGGTATGATCCACACATTGTTGTGCTGAATCCCTTTGGAAGTAATAAAAAATCAGACACAAATACTGCTATTCTTCAACAGCTTTATTCATTCCATCGCTGTCAGTATACTATGTACACTCCAGTATTTACAGATGGATCCAAATGTCCAGGATCAGTTGGCTGTGGAGTTTATCTTGATGATACCTCCTACAGTTATAGCCTTCACAAATCCTGCTCCATCTTCACTGCTGAGGCTACGGCTATATACTGAGCACTTCAGTTGGTAACAACTAAAAATGAACGTAAATTTTGTGTGTACACTGACAGTATGAGTGTGTTAGAATCTATGAGGAATAACAACTATAATTGCCATCCAGTTGTGTCTAAGATATTCAAATTAATTGATACTGTTACTAACAAGGGATTTGAGATACTGTTTAGTTGGATACCAAGCCACATAGGAATAGATGGCAATGAGAAAGCTGATGCTGCCGCTAAATCTGCAGCTACTTCCATTTTGCCTTCAATACCATCAATGGACATGAGAAAAGGATTCAAACATTTCATATATTCTCTTTGGCAGGAATCCTGGAACCTGCAAGTCAGCAACAAACTCCATTCCATATTTTCACACATCATTCCATTATCTGTTTTATCTCCACGAAGCGCAGATGTCGGACTGACTCGCCTTCGAATTGGTCACACACGTTTCACCCACAAACATTTGATCTTAAGTGATCTCCAACCATGTTGTGAAAAGTGTGATGAACCATTTACAGTATATCATATTTTAATTGTGTGTCCAGATTTTAACCATCAGCGTTTTAGATATTTTAATAGTAATATTTTAACATTAGAAGATCTGCTTGGGGAACCACCCCATCCCAATCTATTTGCGTTTTTAAAAGACATAGGATTTATGAATTTTATCTGATTTAGAAATATTTTATTTAAATATCAAGTTTTTAATTTTATACATGTATATATTGTATGTTTACAGACTTTTAATATACATTTTAACTATATTTCTATTTTATACCTTTAATATACATTTTAACTATATCTCTATTTTATACTTTTAATGTACATTTTAACTATATTACTATTTTATACTTTTAATGGTTGAAAAAATCTGGTGTATAATATCCTGTGATTGGCGCAGCATGTCCTTATCTGGACCTTGCGCCATAAAAACCAACCAACCAACCGTACCTCTAATTTTATTATCTAATTTATTTTTTTTACCTCTTATTTCATAAATTATTTCATTTCTGACAGTGGCCCGAATTCGGGCTGATTTGTCAAATCATTTAAGAATGTTATGAATTCTTTAGACTGTTTATTTTCTATCCATTTATGAAATCTTTTACCTCCAGATTACAAATTTAGTAGCATTAAAATAACCAGTATTTTTATCTATTATCAATTTAAAATCTCCAAACAATCCATACCAATAATTATCTTTAATTTGTTCATAACATATGTCTTTTAAAGAAGTCATTTATAGTAATTCACTTTTATAAATACTTTTTAAAAATGATTCAAGTCATTAAATTCTATTTATTTTAATAAATATATACTACAGATTTGTTCATAAAAGGGATGGGGGACGTTTTGTACCCTCCCTTTAAAATTTATTATTTTGTATTTTTATTATTAATTTTTTAAGAGAACACTGTTTTATATTTAAATAAATCTGTTTGAGAAAAATATTACAAAAGCATTTCTATTGAATATCAATCTATTTACATTTAGAATAGAATTAGAATATGATAATTTAAGACATAGATACCATCACATAGTTGTATTTTTTGGAAAACCAGATTTTAAATTAGGTAGTTATGATAACATGAGGATAATGGAATTACATATAAAAAGGATATTAAAATTACATTATTTCAAGCGATTAATATTTAAAGATATATTTGAAGAATTTGAAGATAATTGTGATTTGTTAGATGTTTGGGTTTATAGATTTAGAGAAACTTTACGAATTAAAAAAATTATAAGAAAAGAAAAAGATTTATATATATTTATATGTTAATGACTTCAAAAATTATTTAATGAGTATATTAATATTTTAAAATTAGTTACTTGAAAAATATATTAAATAAATATTAATTATTAAATATATTAATAAAAATAAATATTAATATGTTTAATAATTAATATTCAATTAATAAATTTAGAAAAAAATAGCAAAAAGGCCCTTTCAGTGTGGTGGACTTATTTGAAATTATAATATTTATTTTGGGGGATGCCAGCATCTCCCAGAGGGCCATACAGTCCACCACACTTTTTACATCTCGGCCCTATCTTAATTGCATCAACTCATGCTAACTTTTTTTTTTCTAGAAGAGCAAGCAGGGCTCAAACTCAGGACTAATTCATGTTATTCAGTTACTCTAACCACTGTACTAACTGGAACCTGTGAGACTTACTTTTTTTTTTGGGTTTATCTAATAACTTTATCTAATAAACTTTGTTCTCACAACTGATAACAGTCTTTCAATGAATAGTGATTCCATCTATATTTTTAAATTAGAAAATATATAAATGGATGATTTTATTCAGTCTGAAAAAATATATTATTCTAGTGATGAAGAAAATAATATTTCTGTACCAAATGAATTTTTAAAAGTTTTTAAAAATATTCAAAAGAAAGATATTACTTATGACAGTTCAGAAGATGAAAATTATTATAATATAAATATTCAATCATTTTTGAAACAGAGATATGTAAGTAGTATAAATTTTTTCAAACAATAAAAAAGAAAACATAATTTTAATTTTACATTTCAAGCTGATGAAATGTTTTACAAATATTTAGATTTTAACTATTACAAAAAAACTATAAAATATTTGTATGTCATGAAAAATATTTGTGAATATTTTGGAATAGAAAATAATTTAAAAGTTAAAGAAAATAAAAATGAATGGAATGAGTTTTTAGCATTTTTAAATAATTTGAAATTTCTTATTTTATAGATAGCTCCAAACTAGAGCTACTTAAAAATTATTCAAAACATAATTATACATAATTAAGTATTTCTACTTAACATAAGTATTTCTACAAAACATAATTAAGTATTTCTACTTAAGAAGAAAAAAAATAAAATGACAATAATTTTAATATCATTAAAATTATTATCAAAATTACAAATTCCATTTAAAAAATAAACCATAATAAATGGATATGATTTGCAAGATTGTAAGATAAAAAAGAATGAAGAAGAATTTTATATGCATATAAAGAAAAGAATGACTTGTTATATTTCATGTACTAAAGCAAAATATTTATAATGTGTGTATTTCATGTACTAAAGCAGAATATTCATAACGTGTCATCAAAAATCAAATAAACATAAAAGATTATTAGCAGCTGTTGTAGCTACTAATGAAGTTTTAAATATTAAATTTTAATGTCCTTAAAATTATTTTATCTTTTTCAAAAGCCTTTATAAAAATACTTTCTAAATAAATTGATAGCTCTAGTTGTCAATTTTTTAAAATTCTATTTCTAAAATCACTTTATAAAAATTACTTTCTAATAAATAGAAATAAAAACTCTTCCATTTTTACTTCTATTGAATTATGGCTTTTGTTCATATTGAAAATGCTTTGAATACTTTGAGTATTCAAAAATTGAGAAATGTTATAAAAGATTTAAAAATAAAAAGTAAAAGTAAATCTAAGAATGATATTAAATCTATATTATCATATATTAGAAAAACTGGAAATTATAAACAAGTGTTAATAAATCTATTAGATTTAGATACTTCTGATTATTTAGATCATAAAAACAAAATATTTATTAAATATCCAAAGAGAAGAGAAAATATTAAAAAATTATTTGATTCATATAATTTAAAATTTAATAAAGATACTAAAGATTTTGAACATGTGAAAAATAAAAAAAAATTAAAAGAGAAGTAAAACTGAATGAGTTATTTAAACCTGATTATGAAATTGTAGAAATTAAAGGTAAATATATAAAGAAATATATGACTCATAGAAAATCTTTGATTGAAAAATTGTAGAGATTAATAAAATTAAACCTGTACAATATTTTAATATTTTATCAGATTTATTTAGAAAAGCTATAAGAAATATAAATGGTAAAGTTGATATAATAGTGCATAATCCAAAATTAAGTGCTCCTTTTCATCCTAAAATGATGTTTACTAAAGATGCTTACAAAGTATATTTAGAAACATTAAATAAGATTGAATACAAGGAACTTGATATAACTGAATGTATTTTTGATTTTCATTGAACTACCAGAAGGAGGTAGACATAAATCATTAAGAATGTATTCAGAAACAGATCCTTCAAAGAAGAGAAGTATTTGTCAGATAAAAAATAACGATAATATATGCTTAGCTAGATCTATTATCACTGCTTTAGCTGTTCAAAATCCAAAATTATTATGTGATGAATTAAATCATCAAAAACTAACAGAAAATGATATAACATATATTAGAAAAGGTCGTTTATTACAAAAAATCTTTATCTGTAAAACTACATAATTTATGTAATATTCCTTTAGAAATATGCAGCTTAAAAGAGGTTAAAATATTTGAACAATTCTTAGATATTCAAATTAATATTTACTGTAGAGAAAACTGTAATCAAAGTTTATATTCTGGAGAATATAAATCTACATGTATTTACATATACAAGATTCAAAATCATTTTAATGTCATTACCTCTATTACAGGATTTTTAGGTAAAGATCATTATTGTAATTACTGTAAAATAGGATATAAGAAAACTAATCGTCACAAATGTCCTTTGAAATGTAATAGATGTTTTGTTCAAAATTCTGATTGTAAAGGAGATGAAATATTTTGCAATAAATGCAATAGAAAATTTATAGGTAAAGAATGTTCTGAAAACCCCAAAACGAAAGATGATAAAGGTTATAGCGTTTGTAAAATATTATGGAAATCTTTAAAGTGTAAAAGAAATATAAGTAGCTTAGAAAGAAAACGTAAGGATCATAAATGTGGTGAACTGAGATGTAAAAATTGTTGAAGATGGGTAATGAATGATCATAAATGCTTTATGAAACAAAAGAGTTCAAAAGGAGGTATGTGTAAACAGAAGTGTCCTACTTTCATAAGAGATCAAAAAGATTGGTGTGAAAAATGTAAATTTGATTTCACTGAAAAATATATGTTCTTTGATCTTGAAACAATTCAAGAAACTGGAATTTATGAAGTTAATTTATTAATATGTCGTAATTGTAAAGAGAAAATATTTAAAGATGAAAATGAATTTTGTAGTTGGTTATTTAAAGATAATCATTATGGATATACATGTTTAGCTCATTATGCAAAAGGATTTGATTTTCAATTTTTAGTTAAATATTGTTTCAAAAATAACATCAAAGTATTTACTATATACCAAGGTAATAAATTAACTTATATGCATTTTCCTGCTTACAATATAAGATTTATTGATTCCATAAATTTCACAATGATACCACTTAAAAAATTTTCAAAAACGTTTGGATTAACTGAATTAGCTAAAGGATACTTTCCACATCTTTTTAATACCAAAAGTAATCAAAATTATGTTGGTAAATATCCTGATAAATATTACTATGGATATGATACAATGGTTACTAATGAAAGAAATAATTTTAATAAATGGTATAAATCTGTTAAAAATGAAACATTTGATTTCTAAAAAGAATTTATAAAATATTGTGGATCAGATGTAGATATTTTAAGAAAAGGATGCTTGGAATTGAGAAGATTATTTTTAGAAACTGTTAATGTAGATCCTTTTAAATATATAACATTAGCATGTGTATGCATGGGTATTTACAGAGATAAATTCTTGAAAAAAGATATTATATCTATTGATAATGATACGATTCATAAAGATCAATACAGTAAAAAATCAATTGCTTGGTTAGATTATATTTCAAAAAAGGAAAATGTTAAAATTCAACATGCTTTGAATGGAGGAGAGAAAAAATTGAAATTAGGAAATAAAACCTATAAAGTTGATGGATTTCATGAAAATACAGTTTTTCAATTCTATGACTGTTATTGGCATGGATGTAAAAATTGTTTTTCTGGTACACAAATAAATCTTAAAAATCAAATGTTGATGAAAGATTTATATGAAAGAACTAAGAAGATTAATAAGAAAATAATGAAAGAAGGATATGAATTAATAACTATTTGGGAATGTGCTTTTGACAGTAATAAAGATATGAAAAAATACATGAAAAAAGAATGGAAAAGAGATTTCATCGAACCTTTAAATCCTAGAGATACTTTTTATGGTGGTAGATGTAAACCTACTAAATTAAAATATGAATTTAAAATGAATGAAAAATGTAGATGTAACTTCTTTATATCCAACAGTTAAATACTTTGATTATTATCCAGTTGGTCATCCTGATAAAATATTCAACCTTGAAAAATATAATAAAAATTGGTATGGTTTAATAAAATGTAAAGTACTACCTCCTCGGAAATTATATAATCCTGTATTACCTTATAAAGGAGAAAAACTGTTGTTTTCTTTATGTAGATCATGTTCCGAAACCCTTCATTGTAAACACTTCAAATCGTCTCTTAATAAGAAGAAATGTAAAGATTGTTACGTTATCAGAAATTCAGAATGTAAACACAGCGATAACGAAAGATGTTTTATAGGACTTGGACTACAAATGAAATGAAATTAGCTATTAGAAAAGGATACAAAATAATGAATATTTATGAAGTTTGGAACTTTGAAAAGAAATCAAATGAATTATTCAAAGAGTACGTAAAACCGTTTTTAAAAATTAAACTCGAAATATGTGATAAATGGAAACATAATTTTAAAAATGAAAAGGAATATAAGAAGGTAGTTAAAGAGAAATTAGGTATAAAATTGAAAAACATAGAAGAAAATCCAGGTTTGAGATTTATATCTAAAATATGTTTGAACTCTTTATGGGGAAAGCCTGGATAGCGAAAAAATATGAAACAAACTGAATACGTAATGGAGATTGAAGATTTCTATAGAATTATACTAGATGATACAATAAAAGATTTAAACATGGTATTTATGAATGATTGCGTAGAAATGAGTTACAAAATGAAAGAACAATATGAGAAAAATAACTTTAACACAAATATTTATATAGCAGCATTTACAACCAGTTCCGCTAGAATACGATTATATAAAATGTTAAATAAATTAAAAGAAAAAGTTATATATTATGATACAGATAGCGTTGTTTATATAGATGATGAAACCAAGGATATTGAGACAGGATGTATGTCAGGAGATTGAACAGATGAACTTGGAAATGACAAATATATGAAATATTGGATATCTGGAGCTAGTAAAGATTATGAATATATACTTAATGATGGATCTGCACATGGAAAAGTAAAAGGATTTAAAATGTCTTATCAGAGTGAAACAATATTAGATTTTGATAATCGAATGAAAATAATTACAGGTGAAACTGATTGTATAGATGTTGAAATTAGCCAATTTTAAATACAAAAAAATAGAGATATTTCAAGTACTAAATCAAATAAGCGATATATGTTCGGATTTGATACGTAGAATCTTGGATGATTATAACACAGTTCCCTTTGGATATTAATATCTTCAATATTTTATATCTTCAGTATTTTATATCTTTAATATTTTATATCTTCAGTATTTTATATCTTCAGTATTTTATATCTTCAGTATTTTATATCTTTAATATTTTATATCTTCAGTATTTTATATCTTTAATATTTTTTATTCTCCATTTTTAAAATTATTTATAAAAATGCATTTAACATAAAATGACTGATATATCATTGATATTCAATATTCAAGGATTTATCCTTCCAGATAAAAAAATCATCAGAGAAATTAGTTGGACACATTTAACGGAACCAATTGCTGAAACAATTCAAGTATTTACATCCAATTGTGAATTAACAGAACAAGAAATGAAAATTGTTCGTAAATGCACTCATGAAATTCACGGTGTAAGATTTAAAAGATATTCAGATGATAAAAGTTTATGGATTATTAATGAAAATGTTAAAAATTATATTCAATGTTTATATGATGAATATGGTGATAGATTTGCTTATAAAGGAGGAACAATTGAAAGAGAAATATTTGAAGAATTAAATATACCAGCTGTTGATATTGATGTACCTAAATATCCTAGAATATTAGGTCCTATGTGCACTCTATATAAATGTTGTCAGTATAAGAAATCCATTCAGAAAATAGTTTTAATAAATGAAAGAAATAAAATACTTAGATAATAGTGAAGAAATATTTTTATAATAAAACAGCTTAAAAAACACAATTTTTTATCAAAAAAAAAAAACAGGTTAAAAACATAAAAGTAATGCATTTTTTAGTGATCATTTTTTCAATGGAAGGTCAAATTTTTTGTTGAAATTTTGAAATCGAAAAAAAAGCTCTATTTTTCATCAAAAACAGCTTAAAAACACTAAAAATACTGTATATTTTAGAAAAGGCGTCATCTTTTAGTGAAAAACACACTTTTTTGTTTAAATTTTAAAAATCAAAAATGCTCTATTTTTGCAAATTTTTATTAATAAACAGCTATAAAACATGCATAGATCTTTTTGTAAAAAATTTTGCATTTTTAGAGTGTCCTTAAGCCCCCCCCCTATACTACTTGTATACATGCAATACCTATATTAGTCATCATTTTGTCAAGGAATGCAGTGGTAGTTTTCGAAGTATGACTTATAGCTTTTGTCTTGATGAAGTTTCTCTCTTTGAATGTCATTGAGAAGTGCAATTTGTTTTGTAAATATTGGGAGTAAAATCTTTTCCTGATAGCATGATGAGTTGATTTTAATATTACTTTCCACTCTTTTTATTTTTAATTTCCCATTGTAGGGGAAACCTGCAACAATCATAAACCCCTTACTGAAATTTTCTTTACATTGATGGAAACAGATTTGTACATTTTTTCTCCTCATTTTGTAGTAAAAAGAACTTTTTTTGTTACATTCATTTAGGTAAACCCATGCTTCATCAAGGGTTACAATGTTTTTCTATTTATCTCTTGCTAAGTGATTTTCATACAGGATTTTACAAAATGTTTTGCGTTGAGCCACATGTCTCGGCAAAAGCTGGTGAACATTATGTTTATTAGCATTTTAAGTTGTAAATACTGGTTTATTATTTTATTTATTGTTGCTACAGATGTATCTAAAGACTTTGCAATTGATATATGTGTTATCGGATTTTCTCTTGTTACCAGCGATTTCACTTTAGATACTTTTGAAACAGTACGTACCTTTTATGGATATTGGTTTGAAATTTTCTTTCTATGTAGAAATAATGATTGGCAGTTTTTAACTGTCTGATTAATATTATTGCTTATTTTGCACTTTTAAATTTTAATGCCATGCATTTCACAACGTTTTTGAATTCTAAAATAAGAACGTTTATCTTCGTAATTCGCTAAAACATATCCTTCAGTTCACAGCATGTTTATATGTGACTTTTTGAATGAAGAATAAATTTAAAAGTAGCAGATGATATTTTTCCTTTCAAATAATAAGCTGTTGCCAAAGCTTTTTATTCTAAAGCATTTACTTTTTTAATTCGTTATCAAAATCATTATAAAAATGTGTTAATACCCACTGTATATGTGATAATTCTTGGCTTGAATTCACTTGTCATTTTATTATTGATTTATGGAACATTCATTTTAATTGTCCTAGGTCTCTAAATTTTTTAAAGAGTTTCCATGGAAGGTTTTCATTTTCTTTCTATATAGTTTCTTTTCCACCTTTTTCAACTCTTTATATATTTTTTTCAGGCATTCTTGTGCTGTGCTTTTGTAACATCAACATGTAGGCTTTACTCTTTTCTTCTATGGCCCTTCTGTAATCGTTGTCAAACCACTCCTTTCTGGTGCGACATCCCAAACAAGAAACAGCTTCAGCAGCAGATTTCAGAATAATTTCTCATATCAATTTCCAATTAAAGTCATAGTTTGGTTTTGTCTTTTCTACGTTCATGCTATTAGACAGATTCAGTTTGTATTCATTGAGAATATTTATCCATAAGAATACTCAATAACGATCTTCATATATTTGCTGGACATGTATTATAACACTTCATGAGTAGGTCATAGAATAAATCTTTTTCAGTGTCATCTTTTTTGTCAGTTGGTGCATGTGCACAGACTAAGGTAGTATTGTAATGCTTTCCCTTCAATCTGATTTTACAAAGTCTCATACTAAAAGCCTGAAAGTCAATGACAGCATTTCTCAATCTTTTACTTACGATGAAACCCACACCGAAATGGTGAGCTTTGTCTTGGCAGCTGTAATACATTCTACATTCTTTTTTTTTTTTTTTTTTTTTTTAACTAGAATTCCTATTCCCAGCTATCTTATTCCCTGCATAGCTTGGAAATCAATCCTTTTATTTACAAATACATCAAGTAGGTTTTCCAAAGCACAACCTTTATGCAGGGTGCGAACATTCCCAATTTCCAATACTCAAGTCCTTTTGCATTCCAAATCGTCTGGGTAAGTTTAAGCTGGTTTTAAAGCATTCTGTATAGGTTTTGTAACAAGAGTTTTTAACAAGGTAGGACAGTTAACCCTACCCCCAATCCTTTTTAGTAGCCTCTTACAACATACATTGGGATACAGTGGGACTATTCTTATCCCTTGGTTGCCTCATGGTCACCATATGGGCAGCCTGGTCACCACTCGGGATTTTCAATATTTTAATGGTTTTAATTTTTCCTTATGTTTTTCTTGTAAATAATTTCATCTTTTAGAATTTTACAAAAACATTAACATTTCATTTTTAATATTTTCTAAAAGAGTCATTATTTAACTATTAATTATCATGTGTAATAATAGTTGTGGGATTTTGAATTAAATGTATGTTTCTTAGTTTTTTTTTTTTTTTTTTTTTTTACATTGACAGGTTTGTAAAGTATTTTTATTGATTTACTGCTTAGAAATATAGTAACAGAATAATGTTTTCATGCATTTATTATTCATTTTCTACTTCTGAGTTATTTGTTTCTCCAGTGCTTAAAAGCATTAACATTTTTGCTAAATACAATTTTAAATTGAAATCTTGGGCTGTCATATATATTAACTGTCATATATTAAGTTGGTTGTTTTGATTTGTTTGTCACTCAGTAATCATTTTTGCACATGAGGGCTAGTTAGACCAGGATCTACTATCAATATACATTATTGATACCAATACTATCAATATACAATAAACAGTTGTACTTTATTACATAAAGTATATTTTATTATATTAGGATTTGAATATATCAATTTAAATTATAATGAATTAAAAGAATATTAAATATAATTGTTTTCATGACTGGCAGTGTGTACATTTACTTTTCAGTTCTTCTTTAAAGAATGTTTTCATATTTTCTTTTAAATATTTTGTGCACTAATTTGAATAAGAATTAGATTGGTTTTACCTAGTATATTTATTATAAACATTTCTTTAATACATGTTTTTTACACTCATAAAAAATTTCTAACTAATTCGTTTGTTAATTGATACTAAGCAAATAGTTTCACTTTTTGATCTGAATATGTTTTTTCCATTTTAGATTATTACATTAGAATGCCAAAGTGCTTTGGTATGGAATAATATTGGCGATGGAAAGAATTCTTTGATGAATGGATCTCCTTTGGATTTATTACCATGCCCACCATCTAGTCTTCCAATGCCAATGCGCCCTTTCAATGCTCAAGTAAGTTTAAATGAATTTTATTGTATAAATTATTGTTATACCTTTCTTAATTTGAGTTTTATTTTTAAAAATTTTATCCCTTCTCAATTTCCAATTTTTTCTATACTTTTTTTTAAATTGTAAGTTTAAAGAATCCATTCTAGTAGACATTAATCTTAAAAAAAAAAAAAAAAAAAAGCATTAATTTTGTAGAAATTTATTTAATTTACTTTTGCTCAGTTTGACCTTTTAGGTGTATCTATGAAAATAAAAAGTCTAACTGAAAATGTAGAAAGTAACAATCAACAAATATATTTTTGCTAAAATTAAAGTTATATTTTGCTCACATTTTATTCAAACTATTTTACTGTCACAAAATTTTGTTTTGGTGTTTAGTTATTAGAAGGATTAAATTATAATTCATTTAATGGAAAAATTTAAGTATTTCTTTTTTTAGTTAAAATCATAAAAAATAACGAATTTAACTGTAAAACATAATTTGTTTCTCATAATAATATAATTTCTAGTAATAATACATTCCTCTATACTATTAATTTTATTCATTGTCTTTTTATATTTTTATATATATTTTTTATAAAAAATAAAATGAATGATAAAAATGTAATTGTGATGAAATTTTAATATTCATGCAACAGATGTCATGAATATTAAAATTTCACAACAACATTATATGAATGAAGTACTTTCAAATATTATTTTAAAATATTATCGTCAAAGCTAATTTTCATTACCACCCTATCAAGTTTTAAACTGAATAATATTTTACCACATTTTTTTGTGAAAGGTAAGGCTTGATTTCAATCTTTTCTGTATTAAAACAAAAATGCTCTTCAATTAGAAAGAAATAATGTTATATTCTGTATATATTATTGTTATTTTGAATATTCTACCTATCTATTTTGATATGTAAGGAAATTCTAGATTAAAACAGCAGTATTTATTCTGTGAGATAACTGATGATTTAGGGTCATAATGTAAACTAAATGCCAAGTTGGACATTTGTGATTGACATTGGACACATTAAAATAAATATCTGGGGAAACTTTATTGTTAATTGACATTTTATTAATTTTTACAGTTTAAAACAAAGCATTGCTAAATTAAGAATTTTAAACAAAGCATTGCTAAAATTAAAATTTTTAATTTTAAGAATTAAACAGTTGTTTGCTTTTAAAAAGATAGTTTTGATGAATATTTATTATTTCCCTGTGATTGATTGTTTTAATTCATTACAACTATAAATTTTCAAGCTATATTTTTGAATTTATCATGAACTTTATTGCTTTTGGTTGTAAAATATTTGGAAAATGTTTTAACATATTTTCCTGTGATGATTTTATTTACACCCCCCCCCAAAAAAAAATTAAGCATGGATGAAGTAGCTTTTAAAGTCCAGCTTTTGATTAAATGCATTGTTTTTCATTCTTTGGCTTTTCATTTCATTTCTCTCTCTCTCTCTCTCTCTCTCTCTCTTTTTTTTTTTTTTTTAATAAAATCTTGTATATATAAATTGTTTCTATCTATTTTCTAATCTGTTAAATATTTTTATAAAGCTGTTTAATATTTAAAATAAAATTGAAAATTAAAATGCTTGAATGAGCTTTTATTTATGAGAGCAACAGTGAATGTGATCATGTATAAAATCTTTAATAAAAAAGGAGTTTATATCAAAAGAAAAAAAGATCAATTTCATCATTTTGAATTAATTGTCAATAGTTCATATTTATCCTGAATATTTTCAACTTCATAGACAAGTTAAAGGAGTTCTTCTGTTATAACAGTATTATATATTTATTGATATTTTCCATGTTTCAAGTTTTCTTTCTACTTTTTCTTTTACTTAATTACTTAACTTTCTTACTTACATTTGAGATAAGAGAACTTACTACAGAATAAACTCATATATTTGATTTCTCAGTATGCAGTGTTCTTCATCAACGAATTTATATTTATATTCTTACATGTATATAAATTTTGATTTCAGGTTCGTGCTGAATTACGCCAAGCTGAAGAACAAATAAGACAAAGAGGACGTGCAGCAGAAGTTCGGTGGTCATGTGATAAGTGGCAGCAAACTGCATTAGGTGGCACGTTTAAACATTTTTATTTATTCTTTCACTTTTATGATGCAATTGTCTTCGAGAAATAATTAACTTGTTTCATTTTGGCATTGTATTCTACTTAATTTTGAAACTTTTATTTTAGGGTCAACTATTCAACAGGTATTAAATGCGTTAGATGCACTTGATCGTTACAATTTTGACAGAGTAGATAACAACAATACATTAGACACATTGTATCCTAAAGTTTTTCCTACACCTGTTAATAAAGAAAAATTCTATAGCAATTGGAGTGAATTATTGGCTCAAGATGAGGCCATTGTTAGACTTCTTTGTGAATGGGCTGTTACCACAAAAAGGTCTGGGGAACACCGGGCTCTAGCTGTTGCTAAACTTCTTGAGAAAAGACAAGCTGATTTGACATCTGAGGTATCAAACGAATTTACTTTCTAAGAATATTTTGAATAAAATGTGGCATTACTAATAATTTATAGCTATAAAAACTGCAAATATAAATGCTATTTTATGGAGAAGAAATTGATTTAAAGTTTATAGAGAATTAAAACTTCTGATGAACTAAATTCCAAATAAATCTTTCTATTTATATAAAGAAAATTTTAAAATTATAATATACTAAATGAATAAGGAAGATCTTGCTTGTATATCTTTTAGACAAAAACTAATTTCAAATTGGTAATTGTAATGATTCAAGCATGAGACTGAAACAAAGTGGGAAATAATTAAAAATTTAATTTTAAGAAAATTTAAAAAATGTTTTTAAAAATAACCAAGATTTTATTATATTTATGCATGTTTTGGTTATAAATATTTTCTTCTTGCAAGAATTAACGTTTTTTTATTCCTTGATAATCAAAGATTTAGTTAATTTAAGATTGAAAAAGGAACAAATTTTATTAAAAAGATTATTTGAAATTTTATCTTATTATATAATGACTAATGCATTAAATTTTTGTTATGACAATTAATTTAAAATTTTTTTATATTGTCTTCATGTATTGTGTTATTATTTTGCTTTTATTCTTGGAATATTTCTTGAATATGTAAATATTAAAAGAATTTTACTTTGAAATTATGTAATATGATATCAAAATGAAAGATGTGATGGAAAATTAAAAAAAAAAAAAAAAAATCATGATGTGATCATTTGTTGCACCACCCTTGGGTTTTAATGCCCAAATTGCTTAAAAATAAATTTATTTTATAAAAGTTTGTTTCTAAGTTTTTTTTTATTATTGCTTTACTTCCTATCAATTTTGAATATTGCAAATTTGAATCTGCCTAAATTTTTAAATCACAATATATGAGATAAATATTTAATGAAAATCATTTTCTAAAATTTCTTTATAGTCTTAATTTTGGAAGGATGTTTTATTTTTAAAAAGTTTATAAATCTAATGTTGTCTAACATAACAAATGTATTTCATATCAAAGATTTTTGTCATAAAAAATTTTATAGTAAAAAAGTCAATAAACATGTAAAATTATTGAAACTAATTAAAATATCTTCTTTAAGTATTTGGGCACATTTATTATTGTGACAATCACAGTATATTGATTGTAATAATATTGAAAAAGACAATTTAAAAAATGTTTTTAGTTTGGTCCAACTTAATTCTATAATTTTGTTTGTCTGATATTTAAAATTAGACATATGATAGTTGACATATGATAGGACTTATGATAGTTGAATAAAATATTTTATTTATACATGAATAAAGTATTCATCTACAGATATTAATCTAAATAAAGGAAACACCTTAGATTTTTAAAATATCTTTCGTTAACATTGTTTTAAGAATGACTTTGCTGTAATACAGCTTGTATTCACCTCGGAATCAATTCATGCAAGTAGTGTGTATTGTTTAGAGCAGCGTTTCCCAACCTTTTTTGGCCAAGGCACACTTGTCGCGGGGAAAAAAATCACGAGGCACACCACCATTAGAAAATGTTAAAAAATTAACTCTGTGCCTATACTGACTATAATAAAGTAATTCTCTTGAATAGGAATCAAATAAGCACAAAGAAAGTATTTTATAATTACTTTATTATGAAATATTAAGTAAACAGAATAGTGAAAAATTATAAAATACTTTCAGTGCGAAACCTGGGCCTGTTTGGCTGAACACAAAGCTGATATTCTGGCTGGAATCGAAGAAAGACACACACGTAGCTCTTCGTCAACAGTTCTCAGTCTCTCTCTGTATTTGGTTTTCATAGCAATCATGCTTGAAAAGCTAATCTCACACAGATATGTAGTGGAAAAAGGGAGCACTGTCAAAATAGCTTTGTTTGCCAGAAGGGGGAACTCCATGGCAGTATCCAACCAAAAACTGTCCAAAGGTAGATCAGCAAATCTTAGCTTGCAACCACGATTTTGTCTCAGTTCAATTAGTTCCTCCTGCTCCTGTAAAGTCATTTCCTTTCCAACAATTGATGCTGAGCTATAAGGGTCCCTAACCCAGTTAAGGCATTCAGTGGAGACTGGAGAGAAATAAAATGACAACTTCTCCTCAAGAGTTTTTAAATGCTTAACTATTATCTCACACAGTGCAGCAGTGTGAACACCTTGCCATTGCATGGTGAGTGTGAACATATCAAGATTGCCACTTTCCACGTGTTGATGCCAGAGTTGCACCTTTGAACGGAATCCATTTATTTTATCTGTACTTGTAAGCAGGTTTTCATTTCGACCTTGCGTTCGGGTGTTCAATTCATTCAGATGATGAAATATATTTGCCAGGTATGCCAGCCTTGCACACCACTCATCACTTGCTAGCTGCTTTGTGTAGTCTGACCCCTCATTTGTCAGAAACACTTTAAGTTCCTCCCGCAGCTCATACACACGAACCAAGACCTTGTCACGCGACAACCACCGGACCTCCGTATGAAACAGCAAGGTTTTATGCTTTGCTCCCATCTCCTCACACAAAGCTGCAAATATGCGACTTTTCATGGGTTGTGACTTTACAATGTTTACCATGCGCACAACATCATCCAACACAGGAACTAAGGCTGATGGTAAAGTCTTGGCTACGAGGGCCTCGCAGTGTAAAAAACAGTGCATAATAATCACATCTGGATTTCTTTCCTTCACTCTGCTTACAAAGCCTTTGGTGCGCCCGACCATGGCTGCAGCTCCATCGGTGCAGACACTTGTGCAGTTTTCCCACTTAAGTCCTCCTTGTTCAAGGTATTCTGATGTGACCAGAAAAATTTCTTCTACTGTTGTTTTTTCTGGCAATACCTTGCAAAAAAAGAAGTTTTCTCTAATTGCATCACCATCAACAAAACGCACATTAGCTAAGAGTTGAGCATGTCCACTGATATCAGTAGACTCGTCAAGTTGCAATGCAAATTTCTCACTGATACGGAGCTTTTCCAAAACCACACTTTCGATGTCTGCAGACATGTCATTAATACGTCTGGAAATTGTGTTGTTTGAGAGAGGGACTTTGGCTATTTCCTTTGCTGCTTCAGGTCCGAGCATCTCCTCTACAATAGCTTTGCAGGCAGGAAGTATTAATATCTCTGCAACAGTGTGTGATTTTTTTGTCTTGGCTATAAGTTCAGCAACTTGATAGCTAGCTTTAAGAGCTCTTTCATTTACCTTTGTTGTTTTTCTCATAAAAGTTGCCTGTTTCTCCATGTTGTCACGCAGGCGAACAAAATAGTCCGCATTCTTGTTTTGAAGCAAAGGGTGTTTCGTTTGGAGATGGCGTTTAAGTTTGCTTGGGACCATAGCACTGTTAACTAGCTTTTCACCACACACCATGCACAGTGGAGTTGGTTTGCGTTCATCTCCAGTGAAAGTAAATCCAACTGAAATATAGCTTTCGCTATATTGCCTTGCACCAGAGAATTTAACCATCTTTGCTTTCTTTTGACCCCCACTCATACTCGGACTCTCTCCAGGTTTTGTTCAGAGTCCAGTTCTTTCCTTTTCAAAAACTTGTCCATAACTGCAGTATCAGTGTCTCTCTCCTCACAGCAGCCGTTGTCTCTCTGACACTGTGTGAGGCGTTTGCCTGCGTCTCATGGGGAGGGAGGCAGGGGGAGGAGTTATAGCACTGCACAGCGCCATGACCACCTATGACACAGACGGGGGGAGTGACGGGAGGAGTTATAGCGCTGCACAGTGCCGTGACACCCATACCCGGCGGCACACCACAGTGCTTCAGACGGCACACTGGTGTGCCGCGGAACAGCGGTTGGGAACCGCTGGTTTAGAGGATTATTATACCCTTCTTCCTGGAGATATTGTGAAAGTTATGGGAAAGATAACAGTTGGATTATATTGATTCTGTGTTAAATGCTCTAAAATAGACTATAACTGCTCAATTATATTGAAATTGGGTGAATATGCAGGCTAAGGTAGACATTTAACTGTGTTTCTGCATGTTCATCAAACTGGAATTGGATGACAAGTTCTGCTGCATAAGTACATGCATTATTATCCAGAAAAATACGAACTTCTGCAGGAAACAAAGTTAGTACCATAGTATAGAACTGGTCAAATAAAATTTCTCTGTACTTCTTCCCAAAGATCCTTCATTTCAGTGTTAAGATTGATATAGCAGAAAACCACGACATGCTGCTGCTGTTATGACAGATTAACCTTCATACCACAGCAGCATGTCGTGGTTGACAGTTGGAAGGGGGCAATCATAATCATGCTTTTGCAGGTGTCTTCCAGAAAGCATTCATCCTGATGTAGGAAAAAAAATTATTAATCAGACCTTATTTTTTCTCCTATTTATCAATTGACAAAGTTTTATGAATGTTAACCACAGTAGATTAAATTTGTCATTAAATTCTGACAAGTGTCTTAGAAATTACTGATCTGCTATAAAGGTTCTGTCTATGAAGATGCTTTCTAATTATAATCATTGATGCTGCAGAATTCAAATGCTGATTGATCTCTGCAGTGACATTGCTGATTTGCTTGTTTTTTTAGTCATTACATTCTACTTCAATAGCCATCAGACTATTTCACTAAGCTTATCTTTCTGTCCACTATTTTGCTTTGCTGAATTTGTAAGCTTATCCTGCTGTGCAATAGATATGCTGCCATGACTTTAGAGATACTGTACCCCTAGAAGAGTCTATAAGTTGTGATGTTTAGTTCACACTTGATATAGTTTTGGCCTCTGATAATCAAAAAAAATCCAACAATTAACATTTTTGTAAAAATCCAATTTCAGAATTTCAATAACGTACCACATACTTAAGAATATATAAATTTCTATTCATAAAAAAAAACAAAAACTAGTAGCTATTATTGTTACTTTAATGTTTATGAAAAATATTAAAAAATGTAACTTACTGTCAGATGTTTTCATTTTGGTAACCATCTATAGTGATTTAAAATCTTATCTATGAGCATTACTTTTTATTCGCTGAAATATTGAACTGAAAACATTGCACCATTAATCTTTGGTTCTTTTCCTAAAAAAGTAAATAAATAATAAAAATTAAAAATTTAAACTGTCCTTGCCTATTTAAATTAACTGCAAAGTTACTCTTGTCTTCTCCATTTTGTACTTTCTATTTTTGATGTGTGCAATTTTGGAAATAGCATCGCTAAAGATTAAAAAATTTGAAAACTAAATGTTTAAAACAACAGGTAATTTGCATGATTTTGAAAACTTTAAAAAAAAAATAATAAATAATATAATTAGAAAATACTTTTTTTATTATTGTGTCTCTTGCAATAAATATCTTTGTTTATAGCAAAATTAATTATTTTTCTTTTAACACAGTGTTTTTATTTTTATCAATATATTTCTTATACTTGTGTCTTTTAGAAATTAAATGATGCTGATGCTGTTGATGAGAAAGACTCTCAGGATTCCTTGGGTGTGCTACCCTTGGGCTTGCCAATTTATCAAAATCTTTTAGTAAATTTTTTAGACACTCAAGCTCCTGTTTTAGGTAAAAAAGCTATTTATGATTGTAATCACTTTGTGTACAGTCACAACATAAATTTTGTATTATTTCTGTAATAAATCTATTAGATTGATTTTCCAAAACTATTTCTCATGAAAAATGTTTTAACATTCATTCTTAGAAAATATATGCTTTAGATGTCTTTTTTGTTTATGTATTCAACTAGTCAACTTGGTATTTATAATAATTTCTAATTTACATGTAATTACTTTACATTTTAGAGAAATAATCAAATTAGAAACTGCTTCATACTTTAGATTTCTTTAGCATTTGTTTGTATATGCTGTATAAAATATTAAAATATATTAGAAAAAAAATTCTTATTTTTCCATAGTTCTTTACACCTATATAAATCATTCAATTACCTACTCAGCCGCTATATAAGTGAGTTGATCAGTAAATTTGCAATTATATTGCTCAGCAATTTATACATATTGGTCAATCACTTATTTAACATTAGTGTGTGTTCATTTGCAAAATTTAAAAAGTATTCATTCATCTTGGCTTTTAGAATTATCATGATTCAGTATTATGACATTTGCATGTTCACATTCTTATTGGTGGCATAGCCTGTTAATAGTATTTTTTGCATTGCTTCTTAAATTTAATTGTTTTTTAAATTATACAACTAGTGTAATAAATTATATTTATTTCTGATGATTCCATCTTAATACTGCAATTTTCACATCTGTTTTATGTACATATGCATTTTTGATCTTGTGTCTTTCATATTTATGGTATAAATTCCATTAAATATGCATATATTTATGAGAATGATATCATTTGAAAGATTTTTTTGTACTTAGCTAACTTTTAAGTATTCTGAAATATTCTTATAATAAAGTACTTTAATTATTTTTCAAATTTTTTATTTTGTCTAGTTGTAAAAGAGCTTTTTTCATTTTAGGACTTTATGAAGTCAAGTTTTTAAAAAGTCTCTTTATTTAGTTGAGTTATTTTCTGAAAAATTTGAATAATATTTCTCAATTTATGGTTTTAGATAGTTTTTATCTTTTGATGAAATTCATTGATATTTTTAAAAATTCATAAGCTGTTTCTTATTTTGTACTCTTTGCTCCATTTAGAAATGTATTATATACAATTGAAAAATTGAAATTTTCTCAAATTTATATGAGAATTTTATTATACTAATAATAGAACATCAGCATGATTTTCTAAGATTAAACGTTTTTGTGTGCCATTTTTAGCTTTTATTTAGCAATCTATGACAGGGGTAAACAGATGTTTCTTTTTAAAATATGCCCAAGTCAATCATCAATGTTGACAGGCTTTCTGCTGTTATGTCATGGAATTAGAGACGAAGAGCCAGATCATATATTACCCCTCATGGTAAAGAATTGTTTCAAATCTGTTAACCTTCAGAACATTGCAGGTCTTGTCTGTACCACTTTGTGTGTATTACATTATGATACTTTGTCATGGGTGTGGCTGAACTAGAATATTGCAGATACATGCTTTGTCAATAAGGGAGCACAAATGGAATATCTACAGAAACTTGGTTAACTGTAGTTTCTTTGTAAATTTGATCTATTAAAATAATAAAAAAAATTACGATATTCATAGATATGCTTTCCTTTTGTCCCATTTGTTCTGAAACAAACTGTATTTTAACTGCTCTCTTGGCCGTTTAATTTTTTTTTATCAAAATTGCATTACTTAGATAAAAATGTATTTAACTCTTAAATTTTTCAATACTTCAAATGAAAGTAATCATTTTGCTGAATTATTTATCTATGAAATATTTGTAATTTATAAATATTTGAAAATGATGTTTATTTTGATTATTTTTCTGATTTCAGATGATCGACCTACTGTTGAAAATAAAACTGCATTTGCAAATCTTGTTCTGCTATTTGCTGAACTGATAAGATATGATGTTTTTTCACATGACGCTTATATGTGCACCCTTATCTCCAGAGGCAGTTTCACAAATGTCTCTAGTGGACAAATAGGCACATCATCTGGATACATACCTCATTCCAACAAATCCATATCCACTCCAGAGCCTTCACTCATGGGTTTCATGCCAGATCCATCCCGTGGTCTTTCTCCGGCCTCTGGCAGTACCAGTTGTATAGGTATTACCAGCATGTCTAGTTTAGGGATCCCTTCTATTGGAGACAGCAGACAGCCTGAATCGCTTCCTATGTTCGAGCCACCTGACAATCGACCTGGATCTGTGAAACATGATGCAAGTTATCTTAAAATATAGCATTTTAATTGTTTAACCTATTTTTTTATCCAACATAGAAATTTTATAAAAACGTGATATAATATTCATAAAATGTGTTTAAAATATATCCATTAAGACACAAAATAATTTTCTGTCATAAAAAATATTTTAATTAAGAAATAAAAGCTGATGTGAATGCATATTTTTGACTAACTCAATAAGCAAATAATCTATTTGAACAATTGTATTATAATCAAAATTTTGTTATTTAGTATTCATTTTGTATTAATATTTTTATATCACTCAAGGAAATTTTTTGGACATTTTCAGTGAAAAGAACATTTTATGTTTTTTGTAAGTTTTTGTTAATTTTAATTTAGTTTAAATGCTTACACTGAAATAAATGTTTTATTCAAAACATTATACACTAATGCAATAAAGTTTAGCATTAATTTATATTTTCTTATTTTCTATATTATTCAAAACTTATAATAAAGTAGTAAAATATTAAAAGTTTTGTTAAAAGCTTGTGAATTGTATAAAGTTGGTTTATATGTTACTGATATTGATTAAAATTTGAATTTGTTATGTATGTTTTAATATAATGCACCAAAAAAACATTATTTCTCTATATATCTGAGCAAAGTTCTTTCACAAAGTGTGCAGTTTCACTTTGTGAAAGATATTCTTTCACAAAGTGAAACTGCATATCTATCATTTGGTATTCTCATTCAATGTCTTAAATATTGAACTGAACTTGATTTTATAATGTTGTGCTTTAGTTTTTCATATTCTTTCTGATTTTGGTACTTTGATTTCTTTTTATAAAAATACAAAAATCATAAAAAAATTGAGATAATTAAGTTTATATTTTGGTTGGTATTTAATGTCAGCAAATTAATTTAGTATTAAGGAGAAAACCCTATTGAAAAATTAATGAAGTGAATGCAAAAAATTGTGGCTTTTTCTTGTAATGTTGTCAGTACTACAATTTGATTGCATTCTATTGTGAATATTACTTTATTAATGTTGTGACATGTAAAATGAAATAGTATTTTTTTTTCATCTTTAATTTATGTAATATTTTGACAAATTTAAAATATTATGTGATAAATCTGAGAAAAACCAAAAAAATTTTAGTATCTTCTTACATCTAAGAATAGAGTAGTAAAAATATTACTACTGTATTAGATATAAGAAGGAAGACTGTAGAGTTCAGAAATATTGGAAGGCTAGAGAAATAATGATGTCATAGCCTTATTTATATGCATTTTTAATAAATAAATAAACATAAAAAGGAAGCTAAATGTAAATCTTATTTTAAAATTTTCTCAAAATTTACCACACACAAATGTAAATGCATCTATGTATATATTAAAAGTTTATAATGGAAGCACAACTGTTTACATTTGCTTTAAAAATTTTTTGATTAAATTTTTAAGAGCAATTAATTTATTATTAATGCAAAATAAAGATTAATTTAAAACCAATTATATATATATATATATATATATATATGTGTGTGTGTGTGTGTGTGTGTGTGTGTGTGTGATGTCAAAACTTGAAAAACATAAGCATAACAGTTAATTAAAAAATTAATAAACTTCTCCATAAGAAAAAACTAAATCTGAATTTCACTGTTCTTAAAGAAAAGGAAATCATCTTTTAGTCAAATAAGTCTTTAGCATTTCAATTCTTAATTCCACACATTAGCTTAAATCATCGGTAGACAGTAAAATATAAGAAAATAAATCATAGCAGTTGGAATCTAATGCTAAAATATGTATTTGTGCTAAGAAAATTGCTTTATTTTAACAAAAACTACAGTATTAAAGAAAGTACAGGACAAATTAATTGTACTTTAAAATTGCACATAACTGTCAATAAATATTTTAATTTGAAATTTTCCATGAAATTTTATTTTTTAAAGTAGCACGACTGTATATATTTTCATGCTAAGGATTTTTTTTTCACTTTGATTGCAAAGACAAGGAAATACAGAACTAAATTTTTAACTTAATTGACAATGATCTAAACTAAAAATTGGAACAATATATGTTGCAATTTGACCATATTACCAATTTTATCTAAAAATAATGAAGATATTTCATTTGTAATTATGAAATTTTAATTCAAAATTTGATCAGATTATGATATCTTTTTGATATCCTAAATTTTAAAATGCTGACTACTATTCGGATATTATCTACTATAAGAATAAATATAAATTTATTTTTTAATATTATTTCAAATTTATGATTTATGTATTAATGAAATGTAACAGATATACAGGTACTTAATGATAAAATAAAATTTTTGAACTATTTAATGCTAACCTTTACTTTTTAATATAAACTTTTTTATGTCAATGAAAACAACATGTTCACATGAATAGGTTAAGTTTACTTTCCTATTTATAACTATGCTATTACCTTTATGTTCTTAATCAGACTTTTCTTTTTCAGTATTTCATTACAATGCTTATTAAAATTTAAAGGGATTTCATTTATGTTTGCTTATACAGATATTTCATGCTAGACTCTGATCTTACATGGTTACTGACTTACCATCTTCCATATTATTTTAAAAATTGCTATTGTAATATATATATATATACATATATATATATATATATATATATATATATATATATATATATATATATATAATATATATATATATATATATATATATAGATATATACACTACTGGCCATTAAAATTGCTACACCAGGAAGAAATGCAGATAACAAAATGATATTGGACAAATATATTATACTAGAAATAACAAGTGATTAAATTTTCAAAAAATTTGGCTGGATAGATCCTGAGAAATCAGTACCCAGAACAACCACCTCTGGCAGTAATAACAACAGTTATATGCCTGGTCATTGAGTCAAACAGAGATTGGATTGCATGTACAAGTACAGATGCCCATGCAGCTTCAACACGATGCCACAGTTCATCAACCATAGTGAATGGCGTTTGGTGATGAGCTAGTAGCTCGGCAACCATTGACCAGACGTTTTCTATTGGTGAAAGATCTGGAGAACGTGCTGGCAAGGGCAACGGCCGAACAGGTTCCGTATCAGGGAAGGTCCGTACAATGCCGGCAACATGCGGTCGGGCATTATCCTGCTGAAACGTAAGGTTTCGCAGGGCTCGAATAAAGGGTAGAGCCACAGGTCATAACACACCAGAAATGTAACATACACTGTTCAAAGCACCATCAATGCGAATAAGAGGTGACTGAGACGTGTATCCAATGGCACCCCATACCATCACGCCAGGTGATGGGCCAGTATGACGATGACGAATGCATGCTGCCAGTGTGCGTTCACCACGATGTGACCATCATGATGCTGTATACAGAACCTGGATTCATCTGAAAAGATGATGTCACGCCATTTGTGCGCCCAGGTTCGTCGTTGATTACACCATTGAAGGCGCTCTTGTCTATGACGCAGTGTCAAGGGAAGCCGCAGCCATGGTCTCCGAGCTAAGAGTCCATGCTGCTGCAAACGTCCTCGAACTGTTCGTGCAGACACTTGTCTTCCAAACGACCCTGTTTCTTGACTCACGGCTCGTGACGTGGTTGCACAATCCATTACGGCCATGCGGTTAATATGCCTGTCTTCTTGGCTGCTAGTAATAGGTAGCCGTTGAGATCCCACATGGCATTCCGTATTACCGTCCTGAACCCATCGATTCCATATTCTGCTAACAGTTATTGGATCTCGACCGATGTGAGCAGCAATACTGCGATAAAATAAACCGCAATCCCGCTACACTACAATTCGACCTTTATCAAAATCAGAAACGTGCTGATACGCATTTCTCCTTCTTACACGAGGCATCACAACAACTTTTCACCAGGCAACAATGTTCAAATGCAATTTGTGTATGAGGAACCGGCTGAACAATTTCCTCATTTAAATACAATTTAGGTGTTGCTACTGGTACCTGCCTTGTCTGTATGCGCTGAAAAGCTAATCATTTGCATATCACAGCACCTTCTTTCTTTCGTATAAATTTCATGCCTGTAGCATGTTGCCTTCTTGGTGTAGCAATTTTAATGGCAAGTAGTGTATATATATATATATATATATATATATATATATATATATATATATATATATATATATATATATATATATATATATATATATACGCTTACTTGCCATTAAAATTTTCCTTTTATAAAAAATTATAGGCATCTTGGGAAGAAATGGACACGGATGAAGCCAGAATTGATGCAGACTTAGGAAAACTTTTGCAACATATCAAGGAAGGACAGCAGAATATGAATGATCAACCAGGTAAGGATGAATTTAAAGAAAGGATAATGTAAACATACATTATTTCTTAATGCATCATCATTCCATTTTTACTTGCATAATGTATAAATCCAAAAGAATATTGTATTTAAAGACCTATATTTGTTTTTGTTAAGGTAATTCATTATCTCTAATAATTTTTACTGAAATTCTGGTTGCGTATTTTAAAAAATATGTGAAATAATAAGAATAAATTATATTTATAATAACCTAATAAATGTATATATATTTTGAAGTACATGGAAGTTTATATAGATTCTTTTATTTAATTATGGAAAATTATTTAATTTTAGCTCTGAGCATAACATTTATCATAAAACTTGTTTAAAATAATGCTGCAGGTTTATATTTGCAGTATTAAATTGATATTTTTTAATTTTATCTTTATATATTAATATTAATGTAGTTTTTTTGTATGGTGAAACTTTAATAACAATTATATGCATTTATATTACTTTAATAACTATATAAGAAATAAACAATCATTAACCAGTTTTATTTATAAAAAAGTGACTAATTTTAAACCCATTTATATATTTAAATTTACAAAGCATTTTTATAATGAAATTAAATAGCATTTGTTAAACAGTTTATTAATATTATGAATATGTAATGAATTAATAAGTTTAAAGAAAAGCTTCCTATTAATATCTTTTACTTATGTATCCCTAAAAATGTTTAATCTTGTACATTAATGATTTTTAAATTAACCTTTGCAGCATTTCTTTTCTTGAAAAATTGTGGCTGTTTTTGCAGGATTGAAATATAAGACGTCTGTTTTTAAATTATTGAAGTAGATTAATACTGAATAAAAAAATGGATTATGACATGTAAATTCATTTACTAATGATAGTAAGAACAAAACATAGCAATACACAGTTATGCCAACCAGTACCACAATTACATAAGCAGAGGGGGCAAAACAAAATTACAATGCTTTAAATATCTGAATGATAAATGATATACCTATAAGTTACTCCTGATTGGGTTGTTATCATTAGTAACATCCTTCCTCTTTTTTATGAAGTTAATAGCTACTCAAAAACATCACTCAAGGTCCTAATTTAGTCTTTCTCTCTCTCTTTTTTTGTATGGCATGTCCCTACTTGTTGATTTGAGATTGGGTAATCACTGCCAACTCTTGAGACAAAGATTTGCAACTAGATTCATTTAATAAAATTTTATGAAGCAGTTAACTTAAGCTTTTTATTTCCACTTTAAAGTGAATACACATGTTGAAGGGAACATATTAGTGTACCAGACTGAATCTTCAGTTTAACAATTCTGAGGTAACTTTTTCCAATAATTGATTTTAACTCTCAAGCCAAAGGCCATTATAAATGTCTTTTTACATTGATACCCAATTAATATGTTTCTGGTTAGTATTTGATGACTGATTTCTTTGTTTTTGTTTTTGCTTATCATGGTTCGAAAGCTTAATCTTTTGTGGAAGTGATTAACATCTGCAACTGTTCAATCTTGATTGATCAAAAACATTTCTAATGTAATTTATGAAATCCAATCTTTGATATAATATATTAAATGATGTGAGTTAATCACTTTTTCACATTCACATATGATAGTTGCCATTCTTTACTGGAAAATATAGGTTTGCCCAATTTTCTCCTTAATTCTTTTATTATACACTTGCAATCTTACCAAGAGGCTATCAGATAATATGAGTTTCATGTTATACGTTGTACTTTTACATAGTGAGATTTCCAATTGGTAGAGGTAAGTTCACTGAAAACCTCACTAAAATTTACTATTGTCCTAGTATATTACTTGAGATCTTCCTCCTTGTATCACAAACTGATAAAAATATAATAAGAAATTATCAATAGAGGGAAATGACACTAATTCAAGATTTATTGCTTACTCAAGTATACAAAACTGCCCAAAATATATTATTACCCCACTTTAAATACAGCTGTATCTTTTACTTGATTTGCAGGTAGTAAAACTGATTCCATCAATGGGGTTTTACTTTTAAATCGTTGTTATTTAACACAAACATTCAATAATTTCCAGGCAACTCTCCATCAAGTATCCAACATTTTTCATGTATTCTGCAATACTAATAGGTTCCAACATTTTTTGGGATTGGAAACATTCAATAAGTTTTCATGTAAACAAGCTATGATTACCCAGTAAGTAAAATTGGTGACAGAAAATAAGAAGCAATACACTTGATGATAATTCGTGTTTTCACATGAATGACATTATTTCCATCTTAGATCATGCATAAATTAGACTTAGATTTTTCAATTTAAAACTTGAGCTTTGAATGCCTCAGATCTCAGCATTCTCTGTTTTCTCTAAAGCTAAATTCTCACTTTTTTCATTTGCACTAGTTCTGGCATTATTAACGAACGTTAGAAGCAGGCTATTAATCTTAAGGTGGAATGAAATGTCGGAAACAAATATTTCATTGCAGGCATTTTTTCATATACTAAATTTAAGTTTCATAACTTAAACTTTTTTCTTTCAAAAAAAATTTCTTAAGTTTCACAATTAACTAATTTAATTGCTGAATAGGAATCTGTTAACTGTTAACCTTAATTTACTCTTTTCACCAATGTGATTTAACCAACTAAATAGGAGAACATCCTTGGGAAGTTAAAGTAACTGGTTAATTTCTTGATTCTGTTTGTCACAAAAATTGACCAACCTCCCATTTTCCTCAACCAGTATAAGGTAAACATAGAATCACTCAAATCTATGGATCAGATATCAAGTTCACTGCATTTTAATACATTTTATCTAAGTTCCTAAAACATTTATTATTCATTTACTTTTAAAAACTTATTTACAATTGAATTTACTTCCCCAGTTTTTTAAATTAAAGCAACATAGAGGCAAAATTTCTCTTGATTTAGAATTTTTCTTATTCTGAAACTTGAATACATTTACAAAAAAATTTTTAGATAGCTCTATTTAAAATATTCTTCCCTGCTCTCACTATTACAAAATAATTATTTTGTAATTTTAACTTGAAAGTTTTAGTTGGTATTTTTTGCATTCAAAGTATTTTGATACTTTATGTGAATTGAATAATTCATTAAATTTTTTTATTAAAATTCAAAGTTAATGTGATAAATAATTTATTAATTTAGTATATAAAATAATTTAATTTTTGATTATTTATTTTCATGTATATAATTTCACAGCATCATATTATCCACAAGATCTTTTTTTGGGTAAAAGAAAAAAGTGTTGCATAAGCCTGAGCTGGCAAATAGTCGAAAACATATACTGCTGATAATATGGTGTCACATGAAATAAAAAATTCACAGTTTGATTATATAATAAACTGTACTAAAAACATTTATTATGGATACATATCATCACAAAATGCGATAAAAAGCACCAGATGAGTGATGAAAGCACCAGATTGATCAAGAGCAATAATTTCCAAAAATTCTAGTTAAACTTAATAATTTTTCATTGCTTTTGAAATAAGGTTAGACATATTTTAAAAATAAAATATTTGTTTTGTTAATAATTAAATGAAAGAAATGTAATATTTTAAAACTGCAGATTGGATCAATTTTTCTTTTGTACTGACATACTATGTTTTTCTCCTTACATTAACATATTTGTCTGAAGTTTGTTTATTTGTCATCTCCATAGCTTTGAATTTAAAATATGCTATGTAACTTATACACTTTTGCTTCCACAGGATGATTTATGAACTTGAATATTTTCTGAATGAATCTGCTTAGTTCAAGTCAAAATGTGGAATAACAATTGGCATTAAGCGCAATAGTAACTATAATATCTCGTCTATGAACTGAATTCAGTATTGAACACAATTGGACAAAATTAATTGTAGCTGAAGTAAATCAGCTGAGTCGTGGTGCTACCTGTTATTTATTTTCTAAAACATAAGCACCCATTTCTTTCAAAACTTTTTTGTAAGCTTGTCTTGCGGAGAATGTTTCTTTTTACCAGATTATACGCAATAGTGTATAATATACTCAATGAAATTCTTAACTTTTTTTAACACATAATCTGTGGATTATATATAGGAAAATAGAGTAATAAAAATTTTGAAGTAAAATTTTTAATGTGGATTTAAATTATCACTAAATAGCTATATATTCTGTCAAAAACGATTGGAATTAATTTTTTTACTTAATATATTCCACTAGTATTTATTTTACATAACAATGTACATTTATATCTTTGATTTACATTATTTAGATTCTGTTGGTTCTGATAAAGATGAAGCTCTCAATGCTCCAACTCCTCTTGGTCACCCACCTCTTGTCTCCTGCTGTACTCCAGGAACTCCATCCAACAATAGTGCTCCGTCAAATAACATGAGCAACACTGCTCGGCATTTGCTCTATACCACTCACTTTCCTCTTTCACAAGAGGAAGCTGCATTTCATGATTGCAATCAGCGCCAAATTCTTTTATTTGGTGTGGGTAAAGTAAGAGATGAGGCACGTCATACAACCAAAAAAATGATTAAGGAAATCATGAAGCTCTTCAGCAAGAAAACGTGTATGGATATAGGAGATGGTGCCAAAGTGAAAAAAAATGCTAAGGATGGCTTTAACTTTGAAGCTTCTATCAGCCGATTTCAGAGCTTATCTTACTTTGATCAACATGTGGTAACCAATACATGTGCTACTTCTGTAACTGAGATGTTGAGTGCCTTTTCTACTGGAAACTCTAATTATCTCCCTTTAGTGGAATATATTTCATATTTATTTGAACTGATGGAACTTGCATTGAATATTCATGGATTAATTAAATTCACTATTCAGGTTAGATTTTCAAATACATTTACTCAAACTTTTTCTCTTGGTTCTAAACATTTTATTTATTTCTAAATATGATGTTTAATTCCTTGTTTTCATTTTATTATATATGGATTATCACTTGATTTTATCTAAATAAAATAGAAATTATTGAACCTTTTTATTTTATTTGATATTGGACAATTTTTTTCTAAAAATTAAATATAATAAAGAAAAAAGTTATTTTTTATTTTTATGTGTCTTATAAAATATTATTTAACATTATATTATCTATAATAGTATTGATGAATGTAATTAATTTTGAAAACTCATTTTCATGTAAACTTCTTCAAATTTATTTCACACTTAGAGTATATACTAAACTATATAAAACTATTTATTAAACTTTATTAACTTATTTTTAATTTTTTCATTTTAATTTAAACTTTTATAACAAAATATTTTAAGTTTTTAATTAACATTAGAAATAATATTTTGATAGATTGATTTGAATGAGTAAGTTAAAATATCTACATATTAACAGTTTTATTTATATTGATCTTAATTTCTTTGCCTTTTTACAAAGTGACATTGTTATTTTTAGCACTTAGAAATAGGAAAATATCATTTAAATCTAGTAAGCAGTTTTCTTCAAAATTTTTATTTTTTCTTACTTAATTTAGGTTGCATACTTTGTAAAAATACAGTCAGATTTTATATTCTTTCTGAACTAAATCATAATATCACTAAATACTTATAAAATTTTATTTTTGCTTATTTCACTAGAAAATATTTGCTGAACAAAATCTTCACAAAATAAAAGCTCCATGTGTTTCATTTTTAACTGTATTTTCACATTGAAAAAAATAAAATAATTTTCAATAGTTGAGGCTGTGTTATTGTGAAGTTATAATGATTGGGAACAGTATGAACATGAAGAGTATGACAATTTCAAATGGAACTGAACTTTTAAAATGCTATAAATTATTATCATTAGATTTGAAAATTGTTTATTTAAATATGAAGATAATTTTCTAATTATGCTGTGAAATGCATGAAATGAAATTCAAGAAATATTGATCAATATTAACAAATTAATCATGATCAAAGTGTTATAAATAATTTTAAAACTTTTACTTTATTTAGAAGTTGTTGTAAGAATTGAAGGAAAAATTCTTTGTGTTACTACTATTTATATGATGGTTAAAATTTCAGTGCAAGAGAGCAATTTATTTCTGAAACATTTATGAATTAAATAATGACTAAGATTCTGTTTTGTCATTTATAATGCAAATGCTTTATTAAATCCATGCTTAACGATAACATATAATTCTTTTGAGTGTGAGTTGTGTCTCACCTTTTAAAATACAATTAAAACTTTTGATCAGACAAATAGATTTAATTAGCTAATGAAATTAATCATTGAATGACAAATTGAATCTAAAATCATGTGGAACTCTTCAATAAATCAAATTTTATTATATACATTAAATAGTGTTGAAACTAAATATAAAATGTGCATAAAATAATAAATGATGTCTTTAAAGTTTTTGTTGAGCAGAATGAATACATTTACTTCATATTTAGGTTTTAAAAAAATTTGTTTACAGCAAAAATATGTATGCTAAAATAAAAGCATTTTAAATGAAAATAGTTTTAGTAATATTTGTATAGTGATAAGCTATATACTTGATATTTACTCAACTACATTGATGAAATAATGGTTCTAAAAGCTTTTCCATGATGAACACATCATTTTTATAGTAGTTGCGGATTTCGAAACTGATGGGAATTTGGTTCATAAATTGCATAGCTTTTCAAGACTTCGCTTTTTGATTCATAAATACTATACAAATCTCTATGAACAACTTATCAGGAAGCAATTGCATATTTAGTGAAATACTTAATTTTGCATAATAAATTTTATATTTTTATGATTGGATCCAAATGTAGAAATTAATATACTTTTATGAATTTAACTCAATTCCTACCTTTGTGAATTGTTGGTCTCCTTATTAAAAATAATTCAAGATGGTTTTATTTTAAAATATAATTTTTTTTAAATTTTAAGTGAAAGCTTTTAACTGGATTTTCAAGGAGATTTTTTCAGTTTTATGGATTTTATGTGATAGTGATGATAATAAAAAATTTAATTCAGAAACAGTCAAGTATTGGTCTTGACACAATCAAGCAATATGTACAAATCAAAACTGTAAAAGCACAAAATCAAGATTGGTATTAAATCAAGATTCTGTAAGTTCAGATTTACTAAATGTATGTGAGCTTAAGAATTTTGTTAAATAAAAAATGCTAATTGAGATAAAATGTTAAATTTTATTATCGTCACTATTTTGTATTTCTCACAGCTTTTGAAAGAATTAGTGGATGTTGAAGCACAGTTGGTACAGAAATCATCATCTTTAGCTGGTAGTTATGCTTCCTCAGTTGGCTTGTGTATTGTTGGAGTATTGTACACATATCATTGTTGGCTACTGATTTCTCAAGAACAAACATTGACTGTTTTTGAAGGGTTGGTATTCAGTTCTTTTGGACCTAAACAGATATTGGAAAATGTATAATATGATGTTTAATGATGTTCAGATTAATATTAAATTTCTAATTTTAGGTTATCAAAAATTGTCAAGCATATAACTACTCCAACAGATTGCAATTCTTCTGCTGAACGTTGTATTTTATCATATTTAAACGACTTGTGTTCATGTTGTTATTATTTTAAGGTAATTATTTATATTTCTTATTTTTTCAATGTAATAATTTAATTTACATATTATATGGATTAATTTAATGAACTTCTTTTTTAATTTTTTAAAAATTGATTCTATTATTAAGTAAAAAATCTCATTGTTGTTAAGAATAAACTTAAATTAATTGTTTAAAATTGAAATTATTTTTTATTATTTTTTAACATTCTAAGTTTAAAACATAATTCTTATTACTATCAATATCCATGAAAGCATATTTATTGATTTTTGTTCTTAATAGAAAATAAACATTTTAGAGTAATGAAAAATTTTTTTTCCTATATTTCTTATTAGTTTTCTCTCAATTTATTAGGAATTTCTAATAAAAATGTGAGCTTATTTATTTGTCTATAATTTAAAAGTTACCTTACAATTTTGTAATTTATCTCAATAATATCTGAATTACTTGGGCTGTATTCACACAACCCTTTTAAATACGTAGCTGCTTTGGAAGAAAAAAAATCAGTAGATTCTTCTGATTTTGAGGGAAAAAATCAGGAAACACTACTGGTGACATTTTTGCGTGTAACAGAATGTTTAAAACGGTAATACTGCAAAACGACTATTTTATTCTTCAGATTAAGCATTCTGAGAATGACTTACGTTAACACATTGATTGCCAGTCTCTAGAGATGAGTTTGATAGTTATTGCCTTGACATTTAAGTAGATTGTACCCAGAAACCAACATACTAATTATTGGAAATGTGATTTAAAATTATGAAGGAAATAGATTATTTTATATATAAATATTAAGCATTTACATATGAATTTCTTAACATGATAAAACTGCACATCAATTTTTTCCCCCAGATGCCAGATTACGCGCTGACACCTGATTTGCAAAAGTGAATCAAAATAAGTAAAATTAGTGAGAGTATGCATTATTTTTATATAAATCGCTATTACAAACAAATATACATATTACTGATGAGTTTATTTTATGATGATTATAATGGTATTATTACAAAACTTACATTTTACAGTGTCATTTGTGTGTAATCTTCGCACAATCTAGGCAGTATCTGGGAGATCCTTCACAAGCTTTGCATACATATATGGTATCTTTTCGTTTTCCTTGTGAATAACAGCTTTTACACTGCCTTTGCAATACTTTTCCACCTTTTTTCTCTTCCCTCGTTTGTACTACATGCTCCGATTCAGATGGATGACACACAGAAGCATGAACAGATGGCTGTTTCAATAAGCATCTTATCACAGATAGATGATAGTCATAAAGTTACATGGTTCCATTGGAATACTTGTTGTAGATAAAGTGGGAATTGGCCATCATTATTTGTAAAATATGTACAAAAATTTTCGTGGGCCACCTAAACGTTTTTCTTTTACAAAGATAATAAGCAGCATCAGGATAATAACCAGTAGTTTGGTCCTGCTTATCAATACCTGCCAAGAATTTATTATACTGAATTACAGGTAGTGGTTTTGTTTCAACTTCACCTCTTTTGTTTTTTTCCACCTTATCATTTTTATATTCATTGGAAATATATGTGATGTCTCTCTTATCCTTCCACTTAGCAATCATCACACCATTAGTATATTTTGCTACAGTTTGCCCTTTTTTCAGTTTTTTTCTTTTACCTCTTTCAGAAATGTGTTCCTGTTACGTTGTTCTGACGTTGTTTCTAATTGTTCCAGTACAATGAGTTTTTCTATCAGACATTTTGCCAGTTCTTAGCTATTATAATAATTGTCCATAAATACGCTATGTCTTACATCCAACATTCCCTCAAGTAAATTCATTACGATTTTCTGTGCATGTCCTTTTCCGCTAGAATCATCCAACATACATATATACCATAAATTTGAGAACCATTACCATCAGGGGTTGTGATACTGTACAGCTTGATACCATATTTGTGATGTTTATTTGGTATATATTGTCTAAATATATGTTGTTCCTTCTGTAATACCATCAACTCATCTAAACTAATCTCTGGTCCTGGGTAATATATTTCAGATACTCGTGTGTTGAACAAATTTACCATGCTTCTTATTTTATATAATTGATCCTTTGGAATATCTGTATTCTGCTCTGGAATTTTTGCGAAGTGCAATGCCCTCAGTAATAATAAAAACCGATTCCTACTCATGTTTTGAGAAAAAACATATAAACCAAACAGTGAATTTGTTTTACAATAATCTTGTATGTGGTTGATTCGTATAGTTCCCATATGTTAGATCAATCCCACAAATGTCAAAAGCTCCTCTTTTGTAGTGTCTTTCCAGGCATTGATTCGGTAATGTTTCTTTTTTCATGGTGAGTAAAGTGTAAGAAAGTACTTTATGAGCATAATCATTAGTTTGAGCAATTACTTCCTCCAAGATACTGTTGGTGAAAAAATACTGAAAATAATCTATAGGATTGTTATCTGAAACAGGTTGGAGCAAACACTCAGGTTTTATGAAAGAAAACTGTTTCATGGATGTTGAATCATCTTCACAAGTTAAATTTCCAATCATAGTGGAATTATCGCGCTGACATGCTGCACCTTGAACAATTTGTTCATCATCTTCATCTTCAGAATCCGAAATATCATGGGCATCAATGTGAGGAATGAATTCTTCATCACTGTCACTGTCATAGCCATCATAACTAAATTCACTCATCGTCTGATAGCTCAGCCAACAAATTTGCAATTTCATCATCCGTTAGATTCTTATTATTTTGAATTTTTCTTTTTTTTGTGGTGTGAAGGCTCTTCAGAATTATCATCTGCATAATTCATATCACAAGATTATTTTTCAATCAAAAGTTAAATATTAAATTTGAAATCACAATCAGTTACATATAGTTTCTAATCATAACTCCATGCCAATATCAGCAGAAATACCCTGAAAGCAATGCCAAATGAACTAGAGAATGAATAATCAGAAGTGGATTTTCCCGCTCCATCGTGTGACTGGCTACTGAGACATCACCCCACATCACACCCTGGCGCGTGATTGGCTCTTCGGTGATAGCGCCACGCCATGTCAATGTGTTAAACAACGCGTGCTAACAGTCAATGTGTTAAACATATTTTGTGTTAATCTTAATATTTTAATATAAATATTCATCAACCTCAAAGGAACTATGAGAAATAAAAGAATATACTACACGTAAAAAATAAACATTAACATTTATGTCACAATATTTATTTCATTGGGCAAATTTTACTACACTAGTTGCAATTCATAAATATTACATTGCAATTTTTACATTGCATTTACTACATTGCAATTTATAAATATTAAACTTATAAAATTACATAAAATACATTTCTAAATAAATTTAATTCAATGACAAATACTTATAAGAATATAGAAATTATAAAATACTTTGTCCATAAAAACATAATACATTTCAAATCTGTTTATTTTTTTCATATGTTGCTGACTAAGGATTTTTCAGAAATGAAATGGTGAACTGCTGTTCAAAACATTTGTTTCCTATTTTCAGTATCCTTAAGCTATTTTGAAACTGTTTAAACTACTTAAACAACTAGATTTTTTTCCGAGATTTCATCTGTTATTTAGTTTTCAATGAAATTATTAAAAAACAGTAAATTTTCATACATTATCGGAAAATTAGGAGATGTGATGAAAAATCAGGAATTTTAAGATAAAATCAGTAGATTTGGCATCTATGTAAATATAACATTCTAGGATCATTTACTTGGATTGCTATGAAGGCATGGATGACATTCAATTTAGCTGCAAAGCCATCTGTTTGCAAAAATTAGGAAAAAGTTTTATTCTTACTATTCATAAAAATGAACTATTTATAAAAATTAAGGTAAAATTTATTCCTAGAACATGGATACTTCTTTACTCCACACCAATAGATAGTTGCACAAAACAGTTTTGAAGTTCTGTTAAATTTACCTTAGCAATTTCTGTTTTATTAAATTTACCCATTTCTGTTCCTAAATCCCCAGACCACTGAAACAAGTTATGGTGGAACAAATTACAGTGTAAGTCACAGTTAATAACTTTGGGATTTAAGCCCCAAGCTCTCATCCACTCTAATACACCTTTTTGCTCTTACAATATAAAAGTTGGAATGCCTTTTTGATATTGGAAGAACAAAAGAGGAATTGCGTGCTTGAATTCTAATCAAAAAGTAGTCCCAAAATTTCTTTTATTTGGAGCAAGTTAATTATTGATCAAAAAAGGTATCTTTTTCAGATTGAAATTTTTATTCTTACTAATTCAAATGGTTTGCAAAACATAGTTCAGTCTGTTTTTATCATAAGTTATCATTTTTTTTGCCAAAAAAATATTTTTTATTACAATTGGATGTAGAGAATGTAAAGCTGAAAATTCCAATTATTTTTATGGAACTTGTAAAGTAAACTCTGAAGAATTCAGCCAGGGTCTCCCAGATTCAAGAAACTTACCATTCATCTATTTAAGAGAGTTTAGATAGCAATTCCTTTATTTAAATTTTCTTTTAATTAGTCTCACAGTAGCAGACACATTCTTAATATCAGTGCAGTAGCTTTTCCAGGAGTTATTTTAAATTACTTGATATATTTATTAAAAATGATCAGTATCAATTTGTATTTATTCAACTCACTATTTGTTTTTGCTCTTTATAAGAGCTTTAAATATTGTTTTCGTAATTTGCTTGGCTCTTTAGAGTATCAAGGAATTAATCTTAAAAACCTAGCATTCTAACCATGCAATTTTCATAATAAATTTGGGTAAGAGTATTTTGCAGCTGTTCCGCAGCCAATCCCATATCTGCTTCTAAAGATGAGTTGCTATATTTCTCTTTCCTGATCATCACTTCCAGGTCGTTTCTTTAAGAATCTCAATTCAAGTTTTTTTAGTTCCTAGTTTAGTTTTTTTAGTTTCCTTGTCTGTTTATGCCTTAAACAGAAATGCTAATATATTTGTGGTTAGTTTACTTCATCTGACTCTTCCTTGTTATTTGCAGTGATAAAAGGTTTATTATCTTTATTAAGAATGAGTAGATTATAATATAATACTTTTTCTGAAAGATCAGTATCACATTTGTTGCCAATACTACTATCCTACAGAATGTGGTAAGCATTTTTAATAATCCAATATCATGTAGAGGATAACAATATACCTCAAATTATATGGTGCATACTTTAGAACAAATTTTTTATGCAAATTTCTATGATCTAAAAGCTTAGCAATTTGTGTATTCAATGATTCATTATCTTCAAAAAGAATATATGCAAGCATGAAGATGATTTCATCTATGATTTCTTGCAATAAATATGCTTTTATAAAAAAAACAATATCTCTAGTTAATTAACATAAATAAGAGCATTCAGCTTGTTGCTAACAGCAATAAAAGCTCTTGGTCTTAGGCAGGATGCAAATTTTGTAGAAAATCCAATTAAAATTCTGTCTCATAGTGTACAAATATTTTCTTGGCTTTGACGTAGTGTGACATAGATAAAACATTATCCAACATCATGGATATATTAAACCAATGAAAATTTGTTTACATTTTGGTTTCATTTCCGATTGTTCTATTATTCTGATTACTTCAATTGCTTAACATTTATTTTTCACTTTTTTTGAGTATTGGATATCTACTTATAAAATGGATAGTAAATTAATTGCTGCAGCTACTGTTATAGTGTGTGTTGTAAATTATTTGCTAAACAAAAACGAAAACAAAAATTCCTCAAAAACAAGAAATAATAACAATAAATTAGTAATGTTTAACATTTCTTTATCAAAGAAAATTTGAATTGCAAAATAATTTATTTCTGCTATTAGTGATTGCAATGTATATAGACACTGAAAGGAAATATAAACATAAACTAATGAAAAATTATATTTCAATTATGATACGATAGTTAATCGTTATGCCATTCATTTAATAACATTCAATGCTGAACATTAAAGATTTTGTCATATCATATTTTATAATTTAGCTTATTCTGTAAATCAAATTAGTTATTTAAATATTTATTGAATATTTAATATTCTAAATGAAGTAAATTTTTACAATGGGCCAAATTAAATATCAAGTTGCATTTGTAAGAAATAAATCATCACTATTGTGAAAATAAACAAGAATGTAAATGAACATAAGGTATTATAGTTGATTGTTTTTTTGAACACAACAAAGAGCTATTCTTGAAAAAGAAAAGAAGAAAATCAGCGCTGTCTCGCGGAACATTGCCTTTGAACTTGTTCGAAATCTAGAATGATTTCGCGTTCCATCCACTTTTTGATGTAATTCAGACATCATTTGGTTTGATGTGATTCTTGCAAGACACTTAGCTTGACTCGTGATGCATGTCTCACATGATTATCTACCAATTTGCAGACTGCCTTAAGCAACATTTATCATGTAAGTTGTTAAAACTATTTACATGTAGATCCAAAACAGAATTATTACAAGTTCTTGGCTCCTGCATTAATACAATGCCAGTCTTTTCTCTAGTTATCTTCTTAGAACATGAAGCTGATGATAAAAATTTATTTGTACTACTTTTATGCTCATTATGACATCGAAAGAAGCTAAGAAGGAATTAGGCTCTTTGTGTGACCACAGATTGGAGATTGCTTGGTTCTCTTGAAACCACCCATGCTTAAGTCTGACTTTATTCTAAAACGTGACTATTTTAAATTAAAAGTAATTGAATATATTTGAAAGGAATTTACTTCCTTCCAATATTAATATTCAATTGTGAAGATATTTTTATAAAATTTAATTTACAAGTACACCATTGATCTGTAAAATAATTAATTTTTACAATCACTTTGTCTATTTAAAACTTGTCAAATTTATTTCATCATAGCTTTTCATAAAGCTAAAACTAAAAGCTTTATTAACTTTTTGATTAATAAAACTTTATTACAGCAGACATAAAATGGTTATTATGTGTTCTCTAATGGGCAGAAGTTATAAAAAATCTATAATTTCTGATGATGCATATATTAATCATCACCATGTAAGATTACATTATATAAATGATAAAGGTAATATGTTTTAAAATTATAGCTATAGGAAGCCTTTGTTGTAATTCTGCAGAGATGAACCTATGCTGGAAACATTATATTGTTTCAAATTTTATTTTACATTAAACAACTTCTAGTTAATTGTCAAATATGCAGCTGAATCAAGGTGATGATGTTCAAAAGTTAAAATGGCATATGATCCTAGAATAAGAATTCTATGATTTCTTGAATTTTGTGATTAAAAAATATCTTTATTCAAGATCAGTTATTCAGAAGATTAAAGCTTTTAAAAATAATTAAAAAATAAAGTAGTAAATAAAAATTTAAGAGGTTAAAATTTATTATTTTATTATACATCATAAAATGCTATTTTAAATAAAAACAACTTTTAGGTTCATAAAGAATGAATTTCTTATAAAAATGGCTGATTTCACAAATTAAATTTAATCAAAGGAAGTATGTTGCTGTTATGCATAAAAAATTGATTCATTAGAATTATAAATATTGTTTAAATTAGGTAAAATATATGCATTATAGTATTTTCTATAATATAACAATGTTTTTCTATCACATCCAATGATTTATCTTCAGCAAAAAATTTATGTTTGAAGATTGATATTAAGAATTTATGCTTAAGCAAATAGTATAACTGTATATATTCTTGTTTTATATTTTTTTATTAATGAACACTGAATGCTTTGATTTTTCTTCTAGTCTCGCCATCAAGAGCAATTTTCTAACATGTATCCTAAAGCAAAAAATGTGATGCATGGGCTGGTTTCTAATGCTTGGAATACTAAATTTATGATGGAATATCTCTCTGATCCGAGGTAATTATTTCTTATTTACAAGTAAGAAATAATTACTTACTTGTAAATAAGAAATAAGTTTTTCTTATTGTTACAAGTATACATAACCTTGTATTTGTATAGGATGGGGAGGATACTGTCTATATAAGAGGAATGGTATTAAATTGCTCTGAGTTTTCATAAATAAATATAAGATACATTATTGTAATATGATGAAAAATACATCTTAATCCTGTCTAGCAAATTCAAATACAATACAATATGAGTATATATGCTCGATAAATTTAATTGTTGACACCTAATGGTTAATTGAATGAATTACCTTTATGTGTAAAGATCAGTAAATTTTTCACTGGGGAAAATTTTTAATTCAATGGAAACTTCAAAATGCTCTTCTTATGCACTATGAGTAATTTATTTGCTGCATTGTTGAAAATATCAGATTATGTATTTATAATGAAAATGAATTATTCTTGTATGTTTTGTTGCGATTGTTAAATATATGTAAATCACTTTGATAACAGTTTATTAGCTTGATTCTCATTTTCAGCTTGGATGTTTGTAGTGATTTGGAAACACTTCAAATTAATTGGAGTGAAAATTCTTCAAGCTAGGTCCTGGCCTAATTTGCCCTTTTGTGCAAAAATTAACTATTGAATTTTTTCAACAAACCAAACTGAATCACTATTTTAGCTTCATGTTTGCAACATTCTATCAATATTAATCTAATTATAACTAATATAATTATTACATAATCTGAATAGTCTTATAATTGTAATACTGAATAATACTCATAATCACACACATAATCTCGTAATACTGAATCTAAACAGTCTCATAATAATTTATTTTAACTAGAAATGTTAATTGTTTCATAATATTTTTGGCTAATTCACACAAAAATATTTTAAATTTATAAACTTTTTATTTATAAATTTAAAGTCATTTTTATCTATTGAATATATAAAAACTTGTATACAATATTTTCTTCGGTATGATAATTAATAATTAGTGATTTTTTTTTGCTATAATTTTTGCTTAATTGGGTAATTATAAATGAAAAAATGATTGACACTTTTATTCTCTATTTGTTTTTGTGTACAGCTTGCTGGTCCTAATATCATTTATTTGAATAATAATTTTATCTAATGAATTGCTTAATAATTAAGTTTTATATTATATCTGATGTATTAAATTTGGTTGTTGTATTTATTACATGTTTAATTTGCCTTTTTCATTTATAATATAAATAAAGCATGAACTCTTCATTGTGCTTATTTTTTTATCATTGACATAAAAAGATGTTCTGATTGTTAAGTGCTTTAAATTACAGTTATTCTTTTATTTTAAATTTACTTATTTTATATAATGTCTATTTCTGTTACAAATGCTTTACTAAAATCAAGAAACACTGCTATTGTGTGCCTGATAGGTTTCATATTATGTGCATCTCTGACTCTTTGAACGAAATAAAGTATTTAGTCAATTTGTACTATGTCTCTTATGGAATTCATATTGTTCTGAAATCATAAGCAAGGATCTGAGAGCATAAGATTATAATCCAAAAAGTGAAAGGTAATTCTTAAAATGATTTTCTCTACGAGTTCACATGTGGTGCATGTGACAGAAATTAAGCGATAACTCCCAACACTACTAGCATCTTCATTAGGCTTATAGATGGGAGCAACAATAGCCTTTTTCCACTGCCTAAAAATCCTGCCCAGCTTCAAAGATAAATTAAAAATGTGTAGAAATCTTTCTAGAGCATATTGTCCAAGATTGAAAAAGTTAGATTTATTGTCCAAGATAAAAAAAGTCCATAGATGCCTCCAGGTCCTGGGGATTACTTAACATTAATTTGTTGAATGGCAAATAGTAATTCAGAGTAGGTAACTGGATCATATAGTAAATAAATGGATCATTGACCTAAGGTGGCACTGCAGTTAACAGTGGCAGGGCTCGGAGTTGTCCTGATATTCCTGAATTTCCTGATTTTTTAAAAAACGTCCTGAAATGTCCTTATTTTTCAAAATAAATCCTGGAATTCCTTATTTTTTATTACATTCTTTTCAAAATTTAATTTTAATTAATAATTTTATATTTTTCAGTAGTAAACTTTTCTTCCAGTGGAATATATTTTTTCTTTCAACTGCTTCCTATGCAAGAAGAAAGGTAAACTTCCCCCCTTTTTTGTTCTCCTTCAAACCGGAAATAGGGTTGCCATACATTCGTCCGCCTCGTTTGCATCCATTGCTATAGAATATCTGACGTCAAAAAAAATTTAGGTTTGGATTTACCATTAAATTATATTTTCTGCCTTTACAGACAAAGATTCTGGTTTTAGTAGTGCACAACTGTTTACAATGATGGCGAAATTGCCAGAATTATTCGCCTACGTTTATGCGCATGCGTGAAATGCTTATCGCGCCATTTTGAAAGATTTTGATGGGTGTTTTGAAGAATGTTTATTAGCAAGCTCAAAATTTAATTTTTTGAAAACAATTAATTTTCTTTTAAAAATGCCAAGGAAAACGAAATTTTGCGACAAATGGTGGGAACTGCAAGATGGGAATAAATGCGTAATTAAAACCTGTTGACGATGTTCATTCTGCGGAGTGCTTCATATGTAAAAGCAAATTCAGTGTTTCAAATATGGGTTTTAGACAAGTGCTTGCTCATGCAGATGGATTAAGACACAAAAAAGCTGTGAACTGTTACAAGAATCAAACACTATTTACTATCAAGTCATCAACTTCATCTGATTCCTCGACATCGACTGTAGTAGTGAATAACAAATTATGGCTTCCCAAAACGATATCAGAGAAAACCATTAAAGCTGAAACCATTTTAGTTTTGGTGGCAATAAAAAATAATTATTCTTTTCCATCTTTGAATGATTTAGCTAATATTTACGGAGAAATTTTTGATGATTCCTCCATAGCAAAAAATCTCAAATTATCTGACAAAAAAGTCAGGTATATGATTAATTTTGGATTAGGTTCGTATTTCAAAACACTTTTGTTTCGGGATGTCGGCATTTCATATTTTGTTTTACTTTTCGATGAAACTACTACAAAACAAATAAAGAAACAGTTGGATATTTACATCTCATACTGGTCTGATAAACAAGGTAAAAATGTCATTTGTTACCTCGAATCACATTTTTTAGGGCATGCTGAAGCCAATAAAATTGTAAGAAATTTTTTTAAGTTTTATTCAAAATAATGGTTTGAATTTAGAAAAATTAATGCAGTTGTCAATGGATGGACCAAGAGTTAATTTAGCTGTTTTAAAGCAAATAAATAGTGAATTGAGTAAGCAAAGTTTACCAGTACTAATTGATTTGGGTACATGTTGCTTACACATAATCCATGGAGCACTACGTAAGGGTATTGATAAAATTGATTGTAATATTGATGGATTTGCAATAGATATTCATCAATTTTTCAAACTATCTCTTGCAAGAAGGGAAGATTATCATTCCTTACAGTTAGAAATACTGGAAGAAACTTTAGCTAGACATAGTTTCCTTCGTCATGTTGAGAGCCATTGGTTAACTTTGGGCTCAGTTTGTGAGAGAATTGTTGAGCAATATGATGTTCTAAAGGAATATTTTATTGTTAAAGTACCTAAAGAGTCAAAATCTCCTCTTTCTGATAGACATCTTCGGATTATAAAATATTTGAAAGACCCTAAGACTCTGGCATATGTGCATTTTGTTTCATTTTTTTGTAAAACTTTTGAACCATATTTACTTCTAATGCAAAAAGCTGAACCTTTAATACATGTGGTATACAGTAAGTTAAATGAACTTGTTCACAGTATTATGTTTAAATTTTTAAACACAAAAAAAGTCTGTGAAAAAAAATGGAGTAAAATTGCTACAAATTAATGTTGATTCAGGAAAAAATTGGTTTAATTTAAACAAGATTGAAATAGGTCATGGTGCAACAGCAATACTGGAAGAGCTTACTGATAAAACAACATTTCTACAAAGTGTCAGAAGCTGCTACATAGCAACTTCAAAGCATTTGCTTCAAAAACTTCCTATAGCAAATCCTTTACTCAAAGATCTCCAGTGTTTGTCTCCTTATAATAGAAAAAAAGGAAGAGTCTAGGAGTTCATTTAGCAGATTAATTCAACATATTCCTCATGTGAATAAAACTTTTTCAGATATTGATAAGATGAATGAAGAGTGGATTCTTTACATGTGTGAAGATGTGACTTTGATTGTGAATGATTATGATAATAATCAAAATATCTGTAAATATTGGAATGCAGTTTTCAATGTAAAAGATGCTGTCTGTTATATAAAATATCCTACTCTTTCTATAGTGGTTAAAGCATGTCTGTCGTTATTGAATGTAAATTCCCAACCAGAAAGAGGTTTTTCAATTAACAATTCAATTGTGACAAAGGAGAGAGCTTCTTAATCGGAATTAACAGTTCAAAGTTTACGGATTTGTCATGATGTTATTTGAATGCGTGGCAATTCTGTTTCCTCCATTCCATATACCAAAGAAATGATGCATTATATTCAGAAATCTCATGCAGAATATGCGTCATATATGGAAAAATCAAAAGATGTAACACAATTAGAGAAGAAAAGAAAGGATGAGGAAAATGTAGAAGCTACTTGTGAAAAAAAGTTTAAACAATTGCACATATTAGAAAAAATTAATGAACTTGAGAAAGAAAAGAAAAATTTGCTTGATAATCAGTGTGTAGCTCAAAAACTTTTGGATGATGCAACTAAAAAAATAGCATGTGCTATCAGTGATGATAAAATGAGTATGTGAAAGTTGGACAAATGATGGTGTTTGCTGCTAATGCAGAGATTGCATCCATGAATGATAAGTTAAAAAAGTGCAGTATTAAGTTATCGGAATCAAATGTTAATGCATCCAGTTCAAAATGAACATTATTCAATTATACATAAATTAATTGTTAATTTAAAGCATTTATCATATAACTTATTAATTTTCAAAAAATATTCAGTCTAGAAAGTTTAAATTTCTGTATCATTTTTCATATTGTTGTATTGAAAATTAGAAAACTCAGAATTTATTAAATCGTGTATTCCTTTCTAAAATGTGTTTTATGCAAAAAACAGAAATTAATATGTAAAAGTAACATTGGTTTTGTTTAATTATTAGAATATGTCCTGAAAAATGTCCTGATATTTCTTGAAAATAGTGTCCTGAAAAAAAAAGTTTCTGTACTCCTACCCCTGCAGTGGATTTCCTTTTATGTGGTAATTTATGGAAACAAAGTTGCTGACCAACTTGCTAATGAAGGTAGCAAACTCTCCACTGCTTCTTTCACCAAATTGAGTATTCTTGGGGTCTAGTTTTGGCCAGTGCAAACACCACTTGGTAGACTTATCATCATCATGCCTGTTATGCTGCTCTCCCCTTTCAGTGCTCCTGCCCAATTTACACCTACTACTCTAGCTAGACTTAGGTCTGGTCATATAAAGAGTCTTATGTTCAATAGAAATGAGAAGAAAAATGTACCTTTCTACTGTTCTGCTATTGCTTTTCCCTCTGATATCGTACTCTGTGTTATTTTCTTTGTGACACAATTGTTGAATAAGTCCCGAAATCATCTAATTGTGCGATGTTGTTTCTTGGACTTTGTTTAGATTATCTGAACCAAGGAGGAAAACTACAACTATTTTTTTGTCACTAATGTTTTAATATTAAATCTTTCCATAAAATCTAAACATCACTCTTTTCTTCAATTAGGTTAAAATTAGATGTTCAACTTTTGAAGCAATTAAATGACCAGCAGCAAATGCGATACAGCTTTGTATGCAATGCTATACACTGTGTTACAGTTTGTAAGGATCCTGATAGGTAAGAAAGTTTCATAATTTTATATTGCTTTAAATATTTTTAGTATACACTATGGGTAAAATTTCACTAAAAAATTAGCTAATTTTTTAATACTTTGCAGTAACCCCCAATTTTGCAGTTGCTAAGACAATATATAATTATGAAAATTTATTAATTTCTTAATTTTATATTTTCTAATGGATTTAATTGACTTTAATGCAAAATTAAGAGCTAGAAACATACATTGAGTAATGAAAATAAAATGATGCATGTTACTGCTGGTTAACTGTCAACTCCCAAATTTACTAGCCAAAATAACTTATTAAAGTCTCCTTCCCTGACAAGACCTTCAAATCTTTTTGTAGAAATTCCATTTGGTATTTTTGGTTCTTACCCAATATTTCTAATCCATTTGCTCATGAAAAGCTAATAACACAGTGGAAGTCTGATAAATTTATTTAATCTGACACCTTTTAATCCTTAAGAAAGTTATATTCTATTACATGCACTGTTCTTGTTGCCGATCAACAGCTGAGAGATAAACTTTTCTGACTATTCGGCTGTTGGTCCTGGGTTTAAATCCCGATTTGAGCATGGATGTTTCTTTTGCTCTGTGTTTCTCTGTCCTTATTCCTGAGATGATGTATGAATGTTGCCCACCATATAAGTGGGTTGGGTAGTATAGCATGGGTAATGCTACTCTCCTTCTTGACTTAGCTCACAGATACCCACTGGGTAGTAATAAATGAATTGCAGTTTCTGATCTTGTTTTGGTGAAGGCTGCTTGTCATTATTAAAAAACGAAATGTTGTTCTTTCTTATGGTAATAGTAAATGAATACATGATTTTTTGCTATGACTTCATCTCACAACACACTATTATTTGCATATTAACATATATATCACATTATTTACTTGGGTGAAATCATCTCTAAACATGTTATAATTTCTGAAATCATCATTGATTTTAAATTTAAAATCTAAAGTATTAACTTTATTTTTATGAATATTTATTGTTATCATTGGTAAGTATTATAAAACATTATGCTACATAATTATAGATATATTTGACAAAAATTATTGGTATATTTATTCATAGTATAAATATCATCTGCAGGAAAAATCATCTAATTCTTGAAATTCACCTTTGTACAATGAGAATTTGTATATTCCTGTCAATGACTAATTGTAAGAATGAACCACAACACTAAGTGTCCATTTTAAAGTTAAAGCACCTTTATAAAATGTTATATTTATATTTTATAATTTGTTTTTGCTCTAGAGATTTCAAACATTCTAATAAGAGGAATTTGAGAATATTTTAAGCAAGTTACAGAAAGGGAAAAATATCACTCAACTGACATGATGCTGCAAAGTATTCAACCACACATTCTGTAGCACTTAAACATTTTCAAAATGTCCTTCATCAATGTAAAAATATACATTATGTAGATAAATAATTCTGAGATGTAATTTAATTGAAAGAAATGTTTATAATAATAGTGCTCATGTTTAAGTTATTTTTATAGTTATTATTAAATTCAAAATAATATTAATTAAAACTAACAATATTTGAACATGCACTTTAATCCAGAATTTGTTGTAACAAGCTTGTTGATTCATAGTGACCAATAGACTATTTTTTGTCAATATTTTGTTATTGAGAAGAAAGTTAAAAAAAAAAAAAATTGTATAATATACTTGTTTGAATTTTAATGTTATTACTTTCCTTGAAGTTATATATTTTTTACAGGTTGAATGAAATTGCTATATTTTGTGCTGAAGTAACAGCAAAATGTTATCATCTTTGCTCAGAATGGATAGCTGCTCTCAAAGCTCTTTGTGGATCATCAAATCATACTATTGGCTTTCTTGATTTGGTTACTCAAGTTGATGTAAGTATACTTATTATAGAGTAATGTTTTTATTTTAATATTTTATAGCAATGATTAAATAAAAGTTTGAATTCGAATAACACTGCAATGTATTGTCTGAATGAAATTGACAACCAAATCTATTTTTATTTTAAAATTATGCACACAGAAACGTTACAGAAATGGTAATAAAATTGTCACTTACTAAATTTAAGTTTTAAATATTATTTTAATAAAATTAAACACTTTATCACCAATTTTCTGGAACTAAGTTTTTTCTTATAACAAAAAATAAATTTTTTTATTCACGAAATAATGTCCTCTAGACTTCTACTATATTACAACACAATTACCAAATTTATTTACAAACTAGAAATTTCACAATGATTGTAAGTGTTTTATTGTTATTTTATAACATAAATTCTTCAGCTATTCAAAATCTAATTTTTTTGAATCTTTCAATTATAAATGAATTCTTTAAAAGAGCATTTTTAGAGAGAGTGTAGCATTACTTCTAAGTTGCAATTATATGATCGTAGTTGATTTTGCAATCTATTTGTCAAGACATTTTTGATGTTTTCATTAATTTCAATGCTAATTGATTTTTTCTGGTTACTATTAATGCTTACTGTATACTTCTGGAATATTGATATAGTACATATAATATTAGTACATATAAAAAATTGTGAGAATTTCATTGTGAGAATTTTTTTTTAATCTGAAATTTATGGTTTTTAGTGATTCGCAATTTCCTAAGTAAGTTGGTAAAAAGATATATTCTAAATATTTATCTCTAATAGAAAAAATTGCATTAAAATTAACAATTTTTTAAAAATTTTTTAGGAAAATTTAATTTATTGTAATATTAATATAAAATAATCACGTTAATGTTTTAAAATAATTTACTTTGCAAAGTAAAAGGTATAAAATGTAATACTTATTGACAATATTAATAGCTTGATCGCATTTTGAATTTATGGCCACACATTTATCTAAAAAGTTTCTGTTCTTACTAAGAATCAAGGTAAATTGAACGAAATTTATGAAGTTATTTAAATAAATTTCCAAATTCGAAGGCTTCATACTTAGCATTTATAATTTGTGTAAAAAAATGGTGTTTTACATGATCTGTTTTCCTGCAATTGCTTAAATATTCTAATTTATGAACAATTTTCTGTAACAATTTATTTTTGATTTATTTATGTTATAAAATGATTATAATATTAGATTATATTTCTTTGAAATTAATTTGTGTTTATTTATTAACATTATAGTAACTTTTTTTATTATAAGTAATGTTTTATAAAAATGCTTTAAAACTATTCTTAATTTTTGATTTGAGCAATTCTAAAAAGGAGAACATTTTTAGAAAAATTATTTTAAATATTAAATTATATATTGTGTGTGAAATTAATTTATATAAAAATATTGCACTGAGATTTATTTTATTAAGTTGATTATTTTTTAAATAATATATATTTTGATTGTTAAATCATTACTAAGTTATTATATGAGTAAATGTGTAAGATAAAATATTTATAAATATTCAGTATTTCTAATTTTTCATATTAAAAAATTATTTTGGTATTAAATCATAAACTTTTAATCAAACTTAATTTCAAAGATATTTAAAATGTGAAGATATGCTTTAATGTTTTTCTAGGAAAAATGTTGTATAAAATATTCCTTACTATTCAAATATATTATGTTATAATTCAAATATGTTATAAATAGTTGTCAAATATGTAATGAATGTTAATCTTGTGTGGAATTCTATGAGATTAGTTTTTCAAAATTAAAATTAATGAAATATGATAAAAAAATTATTTTACATTTGTCATATTTTAAAGTAACATTATTAAATTTCAAACTATACACATGGTCTAATTAACTTTCATGTGCAAAAAATTATCATTGAGTGACAAACAAATCTATCAAACTATATGCTCAAATGTTTTCTGTAACTATTATGTGTTTACATACATTGTTACCTGTATTTGAATTTAATGAGTGTAGGAAGCTTATAAATTAATCAAAAAACTACTTGTATACTAAACTTGGATAAATAACTATAAAAAAATGTAGAATTTATTATGAATAACAAGAGTACATTAAAATTAATCAATCTGTATTGAAATTTTTCTTTGATACAGATTGATTAATTTTAATGTATTTCCATTAGTTTCAGTGGAAAAAATAGATTATTAAGTTAAAATTTTTATTTGAAAATTGGTTTGAGATCAAATGTATTTTGCTGTACAAATAAATCAATTTTCTTCTCCTACTATATTATTATAAAATCCATTAATCAATCTTAATTATTTGCTATTAATCTTTTAAGTAATTTTTAGGAGATAGTAACAATTAATTTTTTTCAGTTCCCTTATTTAATTTGTTAAATATTTTCAAATTTCTAAATGCTTTGCATTGCAAATCAATAACTTACAAAATATTAATTTTCAATTGGTTAATCTGTAATACATTGAGTTTTAAGTATATATATGTTTTAAATAAGAAAAAGAATAAATATAAAGTTTCTTTTTAGTAAAATACCTTTAATTTAAAATCAGGGATGAAAATTCATGTAAATAAATCAAGTTACCATATTTTCTTGTATATAATCTGCTGATTATGTGTGAAAAAAGTTCCGAATTTTGTTCTGTGTATTTTACACTGCCACTGATAATCTGACAAAAAAGTATTTTTCATTAGAAAAGTTTTTAAAAAACGCCGTTTATGTATAATAAATCACAGATGCTGCCAATATTCAGTTGAATTATTTTAACTATAATCAGCATTATCCAATTACGTTCAAGAACAAATTCAGTTTTGAATGGTTATTAAAGTTGCAATTCATTAACGTCATTTCGCATTCTGTTTTAACATGATTTGTTTTGCTCTGAAACCATTCAAATTGATATATTATCAAAGGGAAGCGAAAATTATTATTTCACTGAGTAAATTTTAAATTAAAAGCTATAGGGTAAGGCAAATGAAAAAAAATCGACAGACGTGTAATGTAAGGTGAAGAACAAAACCTGCGCTGTACAAAAGAAAAAAATGTATTCCATGTGCAGTAATCCATTTCTTTCATTTAACTATTAACGAAACAAATATAGTTTATTTTAAAAATATTTCTAAACCACGTTTTGAAAGTTATTAAAATCTAAAAATCGATTAAATTTTACTAGAATCTTCTCGGACATAAATCTGTATCAAGCTTTCATCCCAATTAATCACACTTTGCGTTGAGGTAGATAAACATATCTTTATAAATGTTTTTTTTCTGTAGAATTTATCATATTTTTAATTATATAAATATGTATTTTTATTTTATTTGGCACCAAATTATCAGCAGTATAAATTTTCGACTATTGGTTTTAAAAATTGCTGCGGATTATGCGCTGCTGTGAATAATGCAACACTTTTTTTTTCTTTTGCTCAAATAAAGGAGCTTGCGGATAATACACCACTAGGGATTATATACAGGAAAATACAGTACTTAAAATCATTTAATATAATAATGATTGTAACTAAGGGTGCATAGCTGGCAAATTGTACCATTTTTTTGATAAATTGTGAGGTTTTACATCATAGCAATTTATTATATAGATTGTTAAATTAATCTGAAATTATAAAATTTCAATTCCAGCTTCTTTACTGTGATCAGATAACAATTTGTGTAGATATATACTGCATAATAAGCAAATATAATTTATATAGAATAATATATTTCTTTAAAGAAAGAAAAAAAGAAGAGGATGAAAAAACCTTTATGCTACTAATGTGTCAGTTTCTTTTATTTTAAAATCCATTTTCATCCACTTTCAATTTAGCCTAACTAACAACTAAACAATTACGGCTTTGGTATTTAGTTCAGTAGTTCAAATCTCACTTTGTGTGTAGATGTTAGTTGCTGTTCAAATATTCTTTGAACGAACAAAAATTCACTAAAAAAATTCTTGAACATAGTCTTTGTTGTTATTTTACAAATAAACCTGATTTCTATAAAAGTGACTTCCTTTGATGGTGGAATGATGAGGCGAAAAAAAAAATCACAGAACGAATGATGTGTATGTTATTCAATGAAGTTTTAAGTTTTTGTACTGCTATATTGTTTATCTTTGAAAACTATAAAATCTTTTATATATGATCCAATATATTTAAAATGTAATAAATTGTATGAAAACAAGTGACTGTATTTTGTATAAGTCTAATCTTTATTTGATTGATTAATATATATCTGGAATATTTTTAAATAATTTTAAAAAATATGAGAAAAATTTTGCTGTTTGAACTGGAACTCAAAGATAATCAAGTTAAAATTATAAATAAACATTAAAGACGATTTGTGTACTCTGGGATACATCTAAAACACTTAAAATTTATAAATATTTCCAGGTCTCTGGAAACTAAAAACATATGATTTGATTCCTAAAAAATTTTTAATTTCTTTTTCACATATTTTTATTAAGAAATATCAACTTGTGAGCTTAAGAAGTCAGTAATTGAATTCCCCACTTGGACTTAAATACTTGTTGCGCTTTAAAACCAAATTTAAATTGAAAATTTTTAATCTAATTAGATTGGATTTACTTGTACCTTTCTAAGCAATGAACAGCTGTAGTGCAGCAAACAAACCAAACTGATGAATTTCATGCATATGTCATTATATTTAAAAAAATTTAATAAAATGAACCAAAATTATATTAAACTTTTAATATTCTGTGTGACATTTGTCTTCATTATAATTTTTGTCATAGGTTTTTGTTGAGTGTGTTGTGTAAATTAATAATAGATATACCAACAAATTACACAGGACAATCATTTATTAACGTCCAATTAAACAAAACCACAAACAGAGATGAGCATAACATATTTACACTCATTTATCATCCTTATTTTTTACTATATCTGATTAATTATTCTTTTCTTTCATATCTAGATTGCAGCACCACCTTCAACTAAAATTAAAGTTTCTAATTAAAGATTTCTCTCTAATCCTGACATCCACATCAAATGTAATCAAAATGTATAACATAAACAAAATTTTCGCAAAATAGAAAGTAAAATTTATTTAAATCGTAAATCATTTTCAATATTAGTGACAAAATAAATTTTGAAGAAGTGTTCCAATTAGTTGATAAACTACATCAACAGTAAGAATTAATTGATAAACTACATCTACACTACTACTCATGTTACAGTAAGAAATTGAAATCTTCATCATATTCTCGAATTTTGCTTTTCAAGTGATAGTTACAAAACTATCAAATTTATATTTATCCTAGTTCCTCCTTCCACAGTTTAGATTATATCAAAATTCCAGAAGTTCCAGAACACTCTCTGAATAATTGTTAATGCTCCTTAAATAAATTTGGATTTAACTGTGACAAGTGTAATATTTTTGTCTCATTGATAAGTTTCTGAAAGAATTTCTTAAAATAACTGTTTAAAATTAAAATAACATATTTTACTCTTACATTTTTTGTGTGTTATTCAAATTTCTAACTAAACTTCATTCTTAAATAAATTAAATTGTATGAAAATGTAAAATAATTTTAATAGTATTACCAATTACACTTACATTCAGCTATTGTTATATATAAGTTACTGAATAATTATTTTCTAGATACGTGACCTGTCTATTCATGACAACATAGCCTTATTAACTTCAATATTGATTGCACGACGATGTTTTCTTCTTCAAGACTTTGTTCTTAATGTTGCAATTCCTGCTGTGATTGCTGCCTTTCCATGTATGTATAAATTTCACTCCAATTAGTTAAAAAAATGTGATGCATCCATTAAAAATTTGTATGAAAGTACGTTTTTAAAATCAATTTATAAAAAATATCTTTAATATCATTTGTTTATTTTTTATTTATTTATTTATTTTGTATTTTACTGCATGATTTTTAAAATCTTTTCGCAGAATTCGATTCATATATATTCTTTTTAGTGTCTCTATTATTTTTCATATTTTGTATACTATTTTTCATAATATTTATGAAAATGTATTGAATTCATATATTGCATATATATATAGTTTTAGAAATATAATCAACATTCATTGTAGTTTATGTAAAATATTAAAATCTTTGTCCATATATACAATCATTAACAATATGAAATTATTCAATGTAATCTACAGTCTTTTGTTAAAAGTACGCTAAATTTACATAAAATATAGCGTCAAATGATTTTACCTGTTAATTATCCAATCATGGTATTATATACACAACTGCTTTTCAGTTTACTTATTCTTTATTGTAGGAAATCTATAGAAATTTTTTGAAGTACATATTTCCAAAAACTTCTTTAGTATTACAAGTGATTTAATATCATTGTTGTGGTCTTAAAGCTAATAATTAATTAACCCCTTTCTTTTAGAAAACGTTTTTACTTTTAATAAAAGTATATGTGTGCACAAAATTATTTGTGTACAATGCTGATTTAAAATTCAAATAACTAGCTGAATAAAAAATATTTATACATTTATATTTTCTTTTCCGGTTCAATATGTTAAAGCAAAAAATCTTTAATAATTATTCATCATGTTGTAAGGTGTGTTGTAATAACTGAATTTTTTATTTATGCATTGTTATTTCAGGTAAAAATGTAAAATTTCTAAATGTATCAAAATTTTCGAATCAATTACATTAATAATCTCATATAGTGTCTTTATTCATCAACTTTTATTGTAGAAATTACTACCAAATTTTATTTTCTTCAATGCAAGTTATAACTTTTTTTGGTGGCAGCTCTGCTATTAAATTTGAACAATTTACCAAAGAAATATCTTTAAATAAATTATTTAAATTCTGTTCGTAATATTTTAACAAAAATATTCTTAATTTTGCTTCATTGTTAATAACTTATCTAAAATATTGTTAGGTTATAACTGATTACATTTTAATGTTGACAAAAATTGCCCATAACATCACTCAAAATGAATAAACAAATTCTGCATCAAATACTACTCTGATATGGAACATTCACATTTTTTATTGGGTGATAAGTATTGAGGAAAAGTTAAGATTTCTTTTTAGCTGAAAATAATTAATTGGTTTTTATGAAAATAATAATTTGAATCAGAGCAATTATTTGTACTTTTAAAATAAGTTGTCTTTAAATTAGGTTTCTTAAAATAATAAATAAATTATGCATCTAAATGATATTGAATAATTTAAAAATATTAGCTGATATTAAAAGAACTTTTTTCAAAAATATAATTAATTTCAAAGCTTTTTTTTTTGTAGAAAATATAGCGGATATTTTAAAGTTAATTTAGAAAAGGTATGTCGAGAATTTTCGTTTATATATTTTAAAGCCCTTACAGTTATAGAGTAAATATTTAAGATAATCTTGTAAAATGGGCAGACTTGCCTTCTTTCTTCTTTTATAGTACTACTGTTCAAAATCTTCTTTGTTTTCTAAATAGTGTGATTCCAAAACTTTCTTATTATCGATGCTGAATTTTCATAATTAAATCCTTGGTTGTATTATCTAACCATATTTATTTATTTTTTGGAGGTAGGGAGACTTTCTTTTGTATTTATGATTCAAAGATCACTAATTTATAATCTTTCTCAAAACCTTTTTTTCATCTATTCTGTCAATATTACTCAATCTTAATTAAATACCAATACTTAATAAACTAAGAGATATTTTCTCACTTGATTTAATGATACATGTTTTTTATCATTTTTGATTCTCCTATGAATTATTTAATTTTATTGATCCAACAATTTCGAAGTTTTTCAGATTTGACTGAAGTTTTTTTCTTATCTAAATTTAATAAGTTAAAGGTTTTGTTATTTGTCAAAACCCAATTTTCTCCATCTTATATTACTACAAGCTTGATGAGACTTTTGTAAATCATTTTGGTTGAAAAAAATATTCTCAAATGAGTATTGGTATAAATATTAGGATTTAAATCCAGTCAACTAAGTGATTATGATCAAACCACTTGACTAAGTGATTTTTCAAGTGAACTGTATGTGTTGAAAAATAGCAAAGTTAAATGTTAAAGTTTATGGATCTGTAATTTTCTCGTATATTTCTATTCCTTGTAATTAATATTTTCAATCAGTATTGGTTGTTACATGATTACACCAACCATTTTAATCACTATAAAGAAGTATGTAAAAATAATAATAATGTTAATCTAAGTTCATCCTAGGAAATGGAAAAAATTGTGAATATTTTGTTATGAGAAAAGTATTTTATTTTGATATTTTTCGGGAACCTCTCTTTTGGAAAAATGCAATCATTTGCTCATCTCTTTGATTTGTATTAGAGTTACATTAGTCATCTTTGAATTTTACAAAATGTCTACCTTTATTAACAAAACATTTTTGAATATAATAAAATTAGAAATATATTTTTTCTTTTAATTTTTCATTCATAATAATTGGCATGAATTCATTTGGAAAAAAATTACCTATTTATGTAGGAAATTATATTTTTCTTAGTAAATTCATAAAAGTTTATTTATATTCTTTTGTGTCAATAATTTTTAAAATGATTTAATAATAGTATTTATACTTAATAGAATAACTGAAGCAACATATTCTTAAAGTATAGTATATATATAATTGTTAATATTTAATTGCATACTAAGATTTTTTATTCATTTTAGAAACAACACACGCAAAAAATACTTAAAATCTATAGTATTATTAATATATATACTCATAGTAAATTTAAATATTGCTAACACATTTTTATAATTACTTTGGTAGATTTCCAATTATTTTAATTTAAAAAATATATCTGAAGTTATCGAGTATTATTTAGGTATTGATTTGTTACTGATTTTTAAATTATTCATTCTGCATTTCATATTTTTAAATTCACTTTTTTTGCTAAAGTATTACATTTCAAATAAATAGTACTTCATACATCAGATAACATAGTATGAAGCCATACATCAGATATTATCTGTGCTTATATATTTCTGTATCAAATTTTAACATACATTAAAATTAACTTTAGATTTTTAAGAATATCAAGCAATTATTTAAGTTTAAAAAATGAAAAACAACAAAAATTATAAATAAATTTAACTTATTATGTAAAATTGCTATTTTCTAAGTTTTTATATGGATAGAATATTTTATATAAAATATAAAAGTATATATATATATATATATATATATATATATATATATATATATATATATATATAATTTGATATCAATTAAATAATTTTTGTCAATTGCAATGAGAAATCTATTTTAAATTATTTAATTCTTAATATTTTTTTTAAAGATTAATACAAAATAGTTTATTATCTGTTGATAATGCTCTAAATTTTTATATTTTTTAAATATTATGAGAATATATTAAGAATGAAAATAAAAATAATTGGTGCTAGATATGATTAATGTATAAATTGATTCTAAACATGAATAAAAATTTTATATTTGCTTTATTTTATGTACCATGAGTAAACTATGTCTCTTTATATAAACAAATTGCAAAGCCTAACTTGTAATTCAATCATGAAAAAGTTTTAATGAATGCAAAATGCTTAAGAAAATTAACACAAATATTCTATGTTAATTACTATTTGCATAATTTTCTATGCAACTGAATCCCACATTGGATATTTTTTATTTTCTTGTAAGAGAAATAATGATTACACTTTTACTTTATATTATTAGTTTGTTAAGTATTATCATATGCTGATTCATGCTTTAATAATTTCAGCTAACAACGTAGCAGCTTTAGAAGCTGAGCCAGGAGCTCGACTTACTTGCCACCTCCTCCGCCGTTTGTTCAAGAAGCCATACTCTCCTCCTGGGCTCTATCACACTTCCAGTGCTACTGGCCAAAGGAAGCGTATCTACCACATAAAATATCCAAGTGATCGCCACTTGCTGTCTGCTACTTATTCTGGCATGAGAGTTGAAGCTATTTTAACTGTACTGAAGGCCATCCTTGTTTTAGGTTAGTGTATTTGTAATTCATTTCATATTCATTTAAAGTATATATTAAATAAGTGTTAATTTTATTTAATAGAATAGAAGTTATTAGTAATCAGTTCACAAATTTGCTTCTTATATATTTAAATGTCGATTCTTTAAATATGAATTGACATTTAAACATATGAGATACAATTATCAAAATGTGGTAGTAAATGTGTCTAATTTTAAGTATTAATGTATAATTATTTCATTTGACACACACTCTTTTCTCATTTTATGACTAACAAAAAATATTTTTCTTAAATTGGGATTTTGAAAATATTGTTAAGATACTTTATTTATTGATAAATGTATTTGCTATATTTTACTTTATTTATTGAGAAATGTATTTGCTATATTTTATTAAATATCACTTATGAAGGAATGCCATGTATTGCTTTTAATTTTTTTTTATTATTATTATTTTTGTCAAATTTTAAAAAATTTTACAGTTTAAGATAAGTTTTCACATAATACAGAATAAAAGAAAACACTTTTCCAAATATTTTTAATTAGAAAGTTTTTAAATTCATTTTTTATTTTACCTTGGCCTAATTAGAAGTTACCTTGTTGTTAGACTGTTTAATTGCTAAAAGTAACCATAGAATTTCAAACAAAATCGAAATAAATTTTTAAATTAATGTCACATTTTTTTTCTCTCTTTCTGAAATTGGTAAAATGAAAATTTTTGTATAGTTTTATTTCATTACTTCAACTACCTTTATCCAACTATATAACTGCAAAGCAAAAATTATTTTAAATAAATTTAAAAAATCATTTTTTAAAAAGTAAATAATAACTTAATTTTTTATCTTGAAAAATATATTGCCATTTTAACTTCAACTTATGAAAAATAGTTGTTCTATGATAACAATTATTCTCATTGAGTTCCTTTCCTTAAAGAGAATTAGTATTGTTTATAAAAAAAAAGTAGCAATATTGAAACTAATATTGTATTTTTAAATATTAGTTTTTTGTGAGATTCCTAAAAGTTTGAATTTTTGTACATGATATCACTTTAAGATTGCTGATAGCTGTTAAAAGTGTTTATATAATTCAATAATTTTATTATATTAGAAGGATAAATACAAATTAAAAAAGATTTTGCTTTTTTTTTATGAAATTTGAGTGTTGTGTTAGCAATGAAGATTTTATCTTTAATTGTTGAATAAAGAAAGATTTTCCAAATTATATAAGTCATTTGTTACCACTTAAATTTAAAAACATTTCCAGGTGTTATGTTAGATAAACCAATAAAAAATAATATAAAATTTGATTTTATTAAATAAATTTTCTTCAATAGATTAAGTTTTCTAGAAAGCATACAATATCCATATGGATTTTTAATTGACACACATCGTACCTTTTGCTGTAAAAATATTGATCAAAATTTCAATACTTTAAGAATTGAGAAATGTTACATAGATCAATGAGGAGACAGAATAACATAAGGGAATTGTAAAAATTTGATTTTGCAAGTGGAAAATTTAGAGAATTGGTACCAAAAGAAGATTTAACAATTAAATTTATGTGAATTTTATTTTATGTATATCTTATTTTAAAATATTATATAAAATATATTTGTTAAGCATATATATAACAAGAAGGAAACTCATATTTATTGTTAGGTGATTCTCCTGTTGATGGAAAATCAAAGGAAAATAAAGGAGAACTTAACATCTCTGATTTACTTGGCCCTATAGATGATCTTGGATTGCCGTAAGTGTATTACAGTTAAAAAAAGTTAAATGCGCAATTTCATTTTCTTTTATTGAAGTTTATTGTTTTGAACTTTAGACCAGCTCTAGGTCATCCTCAGAGTCAGGGAACTGGAACTCTTGCAGTTAACAATACATCTGGTGCTGAATCTGTTTCATTAAGTGATTTTGCAAAAAATGTTCTCAAACAGATTCGGTGTCAAGAATGGATTTATGAAAAATGTTTACGCTATCCGGAAGTTTTATGTTCAGAAGAAATCATCTTAGACCAAATGCTTTCACATCAGCAGGCTAGTACTTTAATCATTTCTAATACATTATAATGAACAGCAATTTAAATTTTTAGGGACTCTTCCATTTTAGTTTGAATCTGTCTCTGTAAAATCTGCAGGAGTAAAATAAAGTGACTGGAAATTTTTACATTGGAAGTTTTTTATTTACTTATTTGAATTTCTTGTTCATCTGTTAAATAAAAAAATTTTATTCATAATTTAATCAAAAAAGTAAATTATTGTTTGAATATTGAAAATTAATTAAATTTTATATTAATGGGTTTTATTTTTTATTACTATCTAAACTAAGCTTAATATATATTAATCACATGTAAAATAAAGTTACAAATAGCTGATAATTTAATTTTAGTGGTTGTGTTGCAAGTTTTTTTAAAATTTAAAAACAACTGTCATATTGTAACTAAACACATTCCTTTATTGTATAATTTTCATATAAACTAAATAGTTTTCTGACTTTGATAATTTTAGTCTCAGCAACTTTTAAGGATGATATGTCGCCCTCACGAAGCTGATGTACCTCCTAATATATTTGACCCATCTGATCAAAAGACCTTAATTACTAATGTGCTGCAGGTATGTTCATTTATGAATCCAATAGCAATTCATTTTGAGACATTTCATTATTATATAATTTTTTTTTTAAAAAAAGAAAAAAACATTGTAATTTCAAGTTTTAGAATACATTTGTCCTTAAAAAGAAAAATCAAATTAATTACTTTATTTATAATAAATAATGTGATTGATTTGAAATTTTCTTTTTAAATCTTTCTTTTTACTTTCTTATACTGATTTTAATTGATTTTATAATATCAATTCAAATTGTTTTTGTGGTCATAAAATGATACTTTAAAATTATTTTATTTTCCTTATTAATGTCTAATAAAGTGTTTTCGAATTTAATATCATATATTTCTTCATAACAGGAAATTAAAATAAAAAAGTAAAAATTTTGTTTATTAATCTAGTAAACTGAACTTGAAATTTCAGTGAACCAAACTGGAACTGAAAGTTTAGCATTCTAGCCTTCATTTCTACAGACTTTCTTTCAAAATCGACTTTAAATTGTGTATCCTGGTTTAATTAGTCCTGTTATGAAAAGATGTTGAGCAGCAAATTAAGTAAACAGCCTTCATGAACAATGCTTTGACTAACATGAACAAGCAGCTGTGACCTATTTTCAAAATTTTACTAAACTTACAAAAAAAAAAAAAAAAAAAAAAAAAAAAAATCATTCTCTTATTTATGCAACTTTATAAAAAGCATATTTTCCATGGTATAAAATAAATGTCAGAAACAAAATTTACTAACTAGAAAATTCTCATTTCCACCATATTAATTGCATGTATACTTTCTTAAAGCTGCTGATTGCAAGTGTAATTAACATTTTTATAAAGGAATGTATGCAAACTTCTTGTCATTTTAATGAATGCCATAGATAATGGTTCTGCACATAAACATTAGAGGAATGCAGCTCTTCTTAATTTGTGAATTTAAGAATTGCAGTATGGTGAACATGTTTTAAATTTTCATAATAATGTAATACAAGTGAAAACAGTTTTAGATCTATAGATACAATGCAAGATACTATTTAGGAGTCATTCAGAATTTTCAATAAATAATATTCCATTAACTTCAGCCATTAATCATAAATAATAATAATGTTTTGTATGTTAATTATAATATACTTGATATTTATAGTGTGGCATCACAATTCTTAGTTATTAGAAAATACTGATTGAATGTATTATTGTTAACACTTTAATATATTAAATTTTAGTGTAGAGTTAAAATTATTTTTTTAATCAAGTTTTCTCTGTGCAATGATGCTTTATCCACAATTCAACATTTTCTGATATTGATTTATGTAGTTTCTTTGAAAACCGTGTTAATTTCAAACCTTCATATTTGGCATTGGTTGATTATTGCTGATTATTTAACAAACTGTCTTTAAAATGTATGGATATTTTGTTCAAAACGGATCATAAAAAAAAAAAAAAAAAAAAAAAAAATAGATCTTTAGCATTTTATAAAAATATAAAATTGCTTAAAAATGTAATATTAAAAGCTCTTTTCACGTATTTACTTAGGTGTCTACCTTATAAATATTTAGGAAAATGTGTTGATTTTATATTTTGAAATTATGCCTATAGTGTCATTTCAGCTACTGATTTTCATCCTTGTAAAATTATGAAAATAAAATGTTCAACCCATAAGTGACTTAAAAAATTGTGATTAGTCTAAAATTGTAAAACTTTTCTTGTAAGAAGAGATCACTCTTTCTTGCTAATTTGTTAATAATTTTGAATAATTTACTTATAATATACATTAATCAATTTAAAATAATCACCTGAAAACCCTTATATTTCAAAAATTATGATTTCTGTTGAGAAATGATTAAAGATAAAATATAGTTTTTCATCAAATTAAAAAGTATTGAGACAATTTAAAACAGTAACTGTTTGTAAAACATGTATTTGATCACTTACAATATAAGCCTGAAATCGCTATTTTATTTTGTGATCAGAAAATTTCAATTTTAGCATTGAAAATTATTTTACTCTCATCATGATAGCATTTAAAAATTATAACAAGCTCAAAAGTTTTCTACATTTTAAGTCTAGATGTAGCTTTTTATCTTGTAAATTTTTTATTTATTATTATTATTATTATATTTGATAAATAAACATATGTAATGTTTTGCTACTATTAATGAAATGTTCTCCATTATTTGATAATGCTTTTTTTTTTCTTTCTTTCTTTCTTTTTTTTTTATATATATATATTAGAATTTAGATTTGTGGACCCTCCGAGTGTCTTGGTTAGAATTGCAATTTATGTACAAACAATGTGAAGCACAGGATCCACCACAAATCAGTACTTGGCTAGATAGCGTTGCAAAGGCTACTATTGATGTATTCCAAATGATGAGTGAAGAAAACCAAGGAACTATTAAAGGAGAATCACTAAAAAATTGTTCCCCTTCAAAGTAAGAAGTTTTTTCATTTTATATTTTCTTAAATTTTTCTACATTCATGAAAGAGAATTATTTTTGTTAGTTTTATGTTCTCATTCATTAGCTTTCTGTTGTTAGGAGTATTGAATTTACATAGAAATAAGTGCCTTGCAATAGTTGAATGCATCCACATCAAAATTATATAGTGGTGCACAAGAATGTCTTTAGGAATCACTATTTTATATCAATATGGAGTGCAGATTTTTACTTTTAATATAATTGTAAATTAAATAAAAATTGGAAAATCTTTTTTCTTGTTTTGTATCCTTCATTTTTAAAACTAATTTTATGTTTTATTGCAATTTGTAAATACTCTTTATTTTGCTTCTGCTTTAACATTTTATAATGTAGAATGTTTTGAATTACAAAAAAATTGTTATTCTGTTATTGACAATTTTTTTTATTTTCAATGAATATGACTTATTCTCCTTTTTTCTGCTTTTCTTGGCTGAGCTTGCAGCCGAATGGTTAGCACTCTTGCCTTTGGTCAATAGTTCATGGGTTCGAATCTCACCTTGGGCATGGATGTTTGTAGTGGTTCGGAATTCACTGTAAACTGTAGGTCCCAGTCTAAATAGCCCTCATGTAAAAAAGTGACCGTTGAGCGACAAACCAACCTGCTTTTCTTGTTTCAATTCTGAATAGAATCGAAACAAGAAATTCATCCATTGCTATGTTTTTTTTGTAACATCCCTCCCATAACACCCATGAGCGCTCTTTACTGCTCTGCAGTGAAATTCATCAGCGAGAGCCAAGATTCTGTGAACATCTGCAATCTTAAAGAGATTTGTTTGTGTAAGATAAAAGCATTCACGTTTAGCAAGTTGCTGAGTGTAAAAAGAGTTTAGCCCCCAAAACCCTGGGCCCATACAGATGCAAGACCTCCTCATTATTCCAGTTCTGTCTTTTCGCTGTGACATTGGTGAAGCGAGAGTGGGAGATAATAGCACCCCTATCTCAGCATCCAACGAGCGCCCTCTACTGCTCTGCAGTGAAATTCTTCAGTGTGTGCCAAGACTCTGTGGATATGGCAGCAGCCATTTTTACCAACAATATTCTCTCGATTTTTACCAACAATATTCTCTCGATTTTTACCAACAATATTCTCTCGATTTTTACCAACAATATTCTCTCGATTTTTACCAACAATATTCTCTCGATTTTTACCAACAATATTCATTGTAATACCAATTTGTTTTGTGGGCAGTATAAAATTAAAAATATTTCTACCTTGAATCTTTTGACCCTTTATTTCTAAAATACTTAGCTATTCCCTTTTATAATATGATATATAGTTTCAAAACAAATAAATTAATATAGTGAAATTCCTTTAATGTAATGATGTATTCATGAATATTTTAAAAACAATTTTCTGTATGTACTAAAGCTTTACGGACATTTTTATTTAGACTTAGAAAACAAATCTGCCTACTTAACTGTAGTTCTAAATGCTGGCAAAATTTTCAATAAGTTTGTTATAAGATATGTAATTATTCTTCATAACTAATTGTTTATATAAGTACAAAAATATTTTTAAAAGCAGAAAAAGGAAATATTTCTTTTCTTTTAATTGTAATATCTATTTCTGAGACAAAACATTGTATTTAATTTAAATAAGAATAAACTTATGCATATTTAAAAGAAAATTGATATTGTTTGCTGTTAAATTTTTCAAAATTAATTTATTATTCCTTTCTTGAATATCATTGTTATTCTTGTTTCTTTGTAAAACATTCTTATTTGAAGCAGAATTATTGTCTCTCCCCAGAAATTTTTTTTGGGGGAAGGAGGGAAATGGCAACTATTTATTTCATAATCATACATAGTTCGTATTTCAGTTGATATACTTACTGTAATATTCCCACAAAAATCATATTCTGAAGTAGATGTCAGATCACATGAGCTGTATCAGAAAACCAAAGTAAAAAATATTAAAAATGCATGAATTAAAATAAATATTCAAATTGATACTTCAGTTCATTGATTCAAATTCCATCTCAGGTTGAGTGTTTGTTTTGATTTAAAATCCTCTTTGAACACTGTGTCACCAATCTAAATATCCTTTTTTTTTTTCCTTTCATGCACATCCATTTTAAACTGTGAACTATAACTCTAGTGTACAAAAATCATTTACATGGTCTTTATAGTAAGGAAATAGTAATTTTATATTTGCGCTAAATGTATCACAATTTGTCTTCTTTATATACATATTTTACCTTTCCAACCTGAAATATTATGCATTGAATATTACTTTCACTTTTATGAGAGCCAAGATATCACCTTAATTAATGATAATCTTAGTGTTACATAAATTTATCATTGTACTTTGAAATGTGTGTGGAAAATTTATTTTCTTTTTGAATTATTCAATATTTATGCGTATCTCTTTAATCTTTATCAATTAGCTTTTTATCATCATATATATATAAAACATAATTTTTCTTTTCTTAAAACGTTGTAACCATTTTTAAAAATGAATATAAATTAAATTTAAGTTGTGAATATTAATTTTACAGCTAGTTTTTGTAAATATTAATTAAAGAAAATTATTGAAATAATTTATGGTATATTGTTATTTATTTAAAACATTAATTTCACTCTTTGTTAATTTTATTATTTTAATATTATTAAGAAATATGTATAATAATAAAATTATTGTATATAATTTTGAAATTCCTAAAATTATAAAATTTTTCTTATTAATTATTTTTTAATTTTTAATACAAATTATTTGGTTACATTTTAAAGGCATTCTTAAATTAGTAAAATTTATGTAGAAAAAATTTCATAAAAGATAATTTTTATGTGTGGTTTGAGTACATAAATACAAATTGGAGAGAAGTTAGTCTTGTTTACTTTTCTTTTTATATATCAGATGAATTTCTTGAGCAAGCTTGTGTTTTAAAATTATCACAGTTTTAATCTGTCTTCACTGTTATAATTATTATTATAATTATAACAAAGAAATTCAGAAAATTCAGACAAAGAAATTCAGAGAAACAGCTTAGCTGTCATCTTTGTTGTGTTGTGAATTTAATTTTATGAAGTGAAACAATCAGCTCCAATCATGAAACATTATATGATAAGTAATATAGTATTAAAAATTTATAATGTTCTTCTAAATATATATTTTATAGTAGGATTTTATTTGTTACAAATATTATAAATTTTTTAAAAGTTAAATTCAAAGTTGATTATGATTAAACATGTTTCATTTTTTTAAATGAACTATTGTAAATCATTCTATTTAATTTTCAATTTTCTTGTCCATTTGCAATCATTTTAAAATTTAATATTTAAATATTCTATTCATAACTTCATGATAGTTTTAAGGAATTGTAAGAACAAGAACCTTCAAACTAATTATTTAACATGTGCAGATAAATCTTAAATTATGTATTGAAATTCAAATTAACTCTGAATCACTAAAAACTTTTTGTTCCTATTTTGTATCGTTTTTTTGTTATGATTTTCATATTATTTATGCAAGATTTTATTTTGTATTTAAAATTTAAGGTAATCATAAAAAACATTTATTGTTGTCAATTTTTTCTAAGATAGTTATTAATTTTAAATATTTTGAAATGTAAATTGTTTATAACTTTAGTTTTATTTCTGTATGAATTATAGTATGTGGTTTCTTATTTATTCTCTTCTTTGATCACGAAGTTATTTTACATTTATTTTTATTCATAAGAAGACAGTAAGTTGAAACTTAATTTTTACATATTTTTTGCTTATTAGTATTTTTTATTATAATATAGATTATTCTCAAAAAGAAATTTAAGTTTAATCAGTTTTTTTTATTTTATCATAAAAATGAGCAGGTTTTAAAATTATTTTAAAATTTATTCATTTTCTTTTAAAATATGAAGTCAAATTAAAAGTATTAGCATACAATGTGTGTAACAATCAATGAATATTCAAGTCAATATTATTAAGAGCTGGGTGTTTTACAAATAATAATTATGAAGTTACATAGGCATACATAAAATCATTGTACTTTTTATTGAAAAATGTTTTTTTACTGAAAGAAAAAAAAACTGTCAATTGGAATGTCTTTAAAAGTTTATTTCATAGGTAAGTATGAGAAACAGTGATTGTTCTAAATTATTTAACAGAAAAAAACATTTTAATTAAATTATTAGTAAAATCATCTTCCTCCCACTTATTATTCCTGACAAATTTTCTTTGTTTGCAATATATATATATATATATATATATATATATATATATATATATATATATATATATATATATATATATATATATATATATATATATATATATATATATATCTCCTGAAATTTGTATTATATATCATAGTCTGATTTATAATTAATTATTAAAATTTCAGTAGTTGTTGTTTATGATAATTATTTTTTAATGTATTTGTGATGAAAATGTATGTTTTTGTTTGTTGTAAGAGAATTGATAAACTTTGCTGAAACTAAGACTTGGATTTTATCTCAGTCATTTTTATATAATGGGAGATACTCTTTTGCTGCCTTTGCATTTCTTACCTCTCCCCCCCCCTCCTTTTTTTTCTTTTGTTTTGTTAACCAGTGATTGCTCACTGTTATAAATTATTCTTTTCTAAACATAACAAATATAAAATTGTAATACAACAATATTCATCTGTAAGGCACACAGTAATACAATAGTATTCACTTTGTATACTTAAAATTAGTAACACAGGATTTGATAAGAGATGAAATGATGTATCAGTAAGAATGTTTTCTTTCAGGAGAGTTATTTTATTTTTGATATGAATTACTTGTAATAAATGTTCACTAGATTGTTAAATATTTTGTACTACTTTGTTTGATTTATTTGGTTATTTGGTTCAAAGTAATATTTTTAGTTCATCTGCCTGGATAATTATTAATTTTTTAAAATTTTGTTTTTGTATGTATGTAAATAAACATTTCCGAGGAATGATAAATCATTTTGTTTTCTAATCCATCTAATTCAGTCATTCAGTTACATCTTTAACTTTAGTTTTTAGAAAATTAACTAATTTCTGTCCTTGTTTTAGATTTGAAATTGATAAACCCAGTCGTATATGGTTAGTTGCTCCTCTTATTGCTAAGCTTCCACCTGCTGTTCAAGGAGAAATGCTTAAAGCTGCTGGTCAAGTTCTTGAAACTGGCTCATGGTCCAAAGCATCTTCCTCTAGCTCATCATCATCATCATCTTCAAAAAACAAAGAAAAAGATAAGCAAGCTCAAAAAAAGTATGATTTTTTTTTTAAATTGGCATTTAACAATTTGGCTCTGATAATAAAATATGAAGTATAACCTATACTTTATAATGAATATGTTTTTAAGTTTTGAGGAATACATAAAACAAGATTGAATTCTGGACATATGTTAATGCTTACTTGACAATATATCTATTACATCAGAAGAGCAAATAATAGGATATGTAATGCATAAAATAGTTTTAAAGTAACATAGCAAAACACACTGTTTGTGGTCTCAGAAAGTATTTGAAGTTGGGGAAAATGTTTCACAGAGAATAATATTTACTTATATTTATGTGAAAAATAATTTACATTCAAACAGCATTTAAAGCAGTGTATGTTTATTTAATAAAATTTTATATATATTAAATTTGATGAAGGAGGGAAAAATAAATATTGTGTTTTATACTAAAAAATATATATATTATTATGTATATGAGGTAAAAGAAACCATATGTGTCATAATAATATCAGATTTATAGTAGACTTGTAAAAGCTATCTTAACATGCTGTGTTTAACAGAATTCAGTGATTCATGTAAAGAAGGAATATTTGCTTTTCTTCTTTATAAAAGTACTGGATTTTCTTTAACATGACTCATTTTAAGATAACTTTTATTAAGTTAATTTTTGACTGTTATGAACGAGTTTAGCTCGCAATCGAATCTTGCTTCATAATGCGCACAAACGAATTCCGTTCGTGGGCAAAATTTTGACCGAAATGGTTAGAAACGAGCACTACTCACGTAGTGAAAATTTTCCCCAATGCGCGCTGACGAGCTGAGCTCGTTCACCGTTATTATTCTGCATTGATTATGTTACAAAAAATTCTGACTCACGAAATTTAGTTAGTTAGTATGAGTTCCATAAATTTCTTTTCATAATGAAGGGGGATTTTTTTTTACCTTCTTATACATATTTTGGGCATGTTTTAGGGTGCTTGTAAAGTAAAATGGCACAAAAGTTAAAGTTACATAATTAAGATGATGATTATGATTGTGATACAGAAAGCTTATCAAGTTTTGCGTCTGATGAAGACTTTGTTCACAGTATATCAAGCTCAGAAGACGATTCAAGCGATGAGAAAGATTTTTCGTCTGTTCGACAGTGGTGTAAAATTAATTCAAGTTTTTATGCTTCTAGCCGATTTAGTTTTACTGGCGATGTGGGCATGAAAGCTTGCGTGGCAAATATTTCTGACCCATTGGAGTACTTGCGAGCTATCAACGGCATCGCCAGAGAAGGGTGACATTTTCGGAAGAACGGCTGGGGAAAACAGGTGCCTTTTTCGATTACTGTTTACTCGTAATGCTGCGCGAATTAAGTAAACGAAAACTTCTCGTTTCCCTAAACGTCAAAGGGTAAATTGATTAATTGAATTCACTTTCTTTTGTTCATGTTGTACAAAGTTAGTTTTATCTATTTTGCAAAAAATAGGTTTTGTAACTGAGGATTAGATTACTTTTCCTTCAAAATTATCACTTTTTTAAATTAAAAAATATGTTTTATATTTTTATTATCAATTTAGCTCATCTTTACTAAGTCATCAACCATTTTTATCACTTGTTTTGATGTGCCTGAAAGGTCAGGATGAACAAAGAGTTGCTTTATTGACTTCTCTCCAGAGTCAATTGTCTTACACTAACTACATTGGAAGGGATGTAAGTTTTTTTCTGCACCCTCTAATTTTAATCTATTTCTATAGTTATTATACATTATATCCACTATGTGTGTGTGTGTGTGAGTGAGTGAGTGAGAGAGAGAGAGAGAGATTTGTTATTTATCTTACATAAAATTTACTTTTATTTCTATCTTGATTCTTAAATCTTCTGCTTTTTAGTTATTTGATGCAGAGCAAACAGTATTTTCAATCACTGACTTTATCATAACTTTTAATTCTTTTCTAAGTATATTATGTAATTTCATTTTAAAGAAATCCTTTATCTTTGATATGATCTAGGTTTTATAAAATTTTTTTCAGCTTTTAAAAATTAAACAATATTTTTTTTTCTTTTAGGTTATAATTGATCTTATTTTAATTCATCATTATCACTGAAACCCCAAAAATGGATCTTCATATTTTTATGAAGGTTCACTTTTGTGGCCATAATAGCTCACCCTCTATATGAGGTGCCATCACTTTCACCATACTTAGTACTAAAAAGTCAAAGCTGGGCATTATATAACAATTTATCAATTTTTAAACTCAATGCTTATCTGTATTTTAAATATTTGTTTTTCATTGGTTTGACTTGTTTCAGGATAAACATGGTTTAGAAGAATTGAAATCTAAACAGGCTATGCAAGAAGCATTACAGTTACGCCTTAGTTTGGTTGGGGGAATGTTTGATATGATTCAAAGAAATCCTGATTTTACTATGACTTGGGCGGCATTACTTGTACAACTTATCAGTTATGGTGTTGTTGATCCTCAAATTAATTAGTAAGTTGGTTTTAATAGTATATATCAAAAGCTTCCTTATTTATGGAAATTTTAGTTTAAAAATCTTTCATTTTCATTACCTAAATAGCAGATTTTATTTTAAATTATGTTTTGAAATAAAATTCTTTTTTATATTGTTTTTGTTTAAAATTTATGAATGTGAATTCCCCAACCTTTTGTATTTCTGAAAGTAGCCTAGCAAAAAATAGTTGGAATTGGTATAGTGTAGTATGTAATTAAAAATATTTTTAAATTAAGGAGATTAAGAATTTAAACAAATAATAAAATGTATCATTTGTTGATGTAAAATACTTATGATATTTTAGTCCGAGAGTTAATTTATATTATTCGTCCTGGAAATTTCTAATTGTATGAAATATAATTAATAAAATTGTACTTATTTTATTCTTTTCTTTTGAAGTTTACTTATAGCTTTAATCTTATGTAAAATTTCTCTGATTGTGGAATAAATTAACTGGAATCATCTGTAGAATATTTGTTTTGGAGAAAAATTTATACAGCTGATTTTATAATTTTAATTTTAATTCTTTTTATAGTCTTCATTGCAAATTCAATTTCACTTTATTTGTAGTGAATTTCTAAAGAATTTTAATTAAAATACAAAAATTGATATTTTTAGTTGTTTCATGAAATAAACTATTTCTAATTTTATTGGTGTACATATCTACATTTTATTGGTGTACCAAAAATATTTTACTGCTTATTTTTGATAATTTATGCTAAATTAACTTAAATAATGATTAATACCATTAATAATTATTAAGAAGTAAATGATGACATTGTCTGTGTGTGTGTGGTAAAATGTGCTGAAATAAAAAAAAATTAACAAGAAAGAGTGTTTGTGCTTTTGTGTAATTTATTAATGATTAATATAGGGATCGCATAATAGCAGAACTGTGTTTTTCCTTTATAACATTTATAAATTTCTATACATTTTTTCAATTAGTTATTTTTATCGTTGGTTTCTAACTACTGTATTCAGAAAAGTGCTTAAGATAATCAGTGTCTTAGAAACTTGGTAAATAAAATGCTTGTCTTGCATGAATGGTAATTAAATATTACATCAAAAAATCAAAGAAAATATTTTAATTTATTGCTGTGTTTGTATTATATATTTGTTCACTTATAGTTTTATGAGATTAATTTTACAAAGATTATTTTGATCATTTTTTCTAATATGTGATCATAAATATAATTTTATTCACTTTCATTATAGGTTTTGTGCCTGATACTTTTGAAAATAAAATATCTATAAAAATCCATTTAGATTTCATTTGTTAATCTGTGCAAGTTTTTTTGCGTATTGTTATCTTAAAATAAATTGATTTTAAGAAAAATGTAATATTATATATTGATATCTTACTTAAAGAAATGAAGTATTCATTTATACTTTATCATTTACATTATTTTGGGGTTTACTTCTCATTGTGTATTCTCTTATAAGTCTCATGTAATTTCTTGTTTATCAGTGAATTATTCACCACTGTGCTTGACATGTTAGCTGCTCTCATCCACACAACACAAATCTCTGACTCATCTAGCAGCGACAAAGGAGAGGAAAGTAAGAAACAGAATAAGAAACAAGAACTCATCAAAAAACTTAAAGTATGAATACATTGTTGTTTATTACAGATAAATAAATACTATGACTATTATAAAGAAAGATATAAACAACTTTTTTCTTTCATTTTTACTTAATAAAATTTGAAATAAAATTACAAACATGTTGATTTGGCAGTTTTTCCATCAGGTGTGATTTTTTTATACTTTAATACTTATACCCTTATACAAATAAACAACAAACAATTAGTACAAAAATGGCATTTTTTGTGCTCTGTGCCATTAATATTAAATATTTACTATTCAATTCACTGTTTCCATGAAAATATAATTCATAAAAACATAATTTTATGAACTTTTTTCTATGAGCTATATAATGTTCTTAACAGGATTCTCTGTTTGTTTTTAAATCCCTTGTTTAATTATACTTTTATTGAATGGAAAATGAATGTATATATATATATATATTTCTTGTTTGTGTATTTATTGAAAGCAATGTCTGTTGATTGCTACTACTTATAAAAATTAAAAACTTGTTTAGTATTTTCTTCCCTTTAAGTGGTAGCTCTTACTTAAAATTCATAGATTGGTGCATTCTTTATTAAAAATAATTTCATGCTCTCATAAATTATTGAACAATAATTGTTAAACATTTGCTCCTTTTCTCATTTATGTACTGAGAAAAACAAGTTTTAGAAGAAAAAAAAAGGGGAAAAAGTAGAATTCTATTGCACTTGTAGATAAATATTTTTAGGTATTTTGAGATTTATTTCATTTTTGTTTGACCATTAATTTTCTAATGTTTTTGTTGCAGTGATACTACTAAATAAATGCTATTTTTTATTTTAATAAATTTAGCATGTGACTTTATATTTTATTCTGAAATAATCTCTAGAGAAATTTTAAATTGCTTTATTTATATTAATCCTGCAATTCTGGGCAAATGAATCAAACTTTTTTACAGTTACATTCAGATTTACAAGAGTATTCCAATTTCTTTTCTTTTTTTTTATTTATAGAAACTGGATTCTAATTTATTCATGCAAATACAAAAGCCAGGTCTTCAAAAAGTTTCATATTTTAAAATATTACTTCAAGATGCTGCATTACATCTATTACACTTAAGTCTTACTACTGAACTTTTTATTTTTATGTTTTAAAAGCTTTTTGGTGCTTAAATGTTGAAATGAAATTTTTATACACCATTTTTTCAGTACTCATAAATAATTAAAAGCACTTAAAGTACCAAAATGTTATATTAATGAGAATCGATGTTTGTTTGATGCTAATTTTTTACACTTACATTTAAGTTTTCATAACAGCATTATGATAGAAATATTTGTTTCTTGATATGTTCTAAAATATATGTGAAAAGTTAATTTAAGGTTAAATTGTTCGACTATCATAATTATAGAATAAAACTCCAATTATTCAAATTGCTGATTATCCAAGTCACTATCAAAATTTCAGAAAAGTAAATTATACTGAAAAAGAGAAGAAAAATGAGAAAAAGAAAAATCTTAGGAAAGATAAGAGAAGGGAGAAAATAAGAATAGTGTTGTACTTGAATAACATAGAAAAGGTTGAGGAAGAAGATGCTCTTAATGTCCAAATTGAAGCATACATGCAATAATCAGCTGGTGAAGCATTTGCTTGCTTTAATGTGAATAGAGATATTCGAGTGTAACCACATGCAGCTTCACACTATCAAGCAGCGGTGCAATTCAGCTGCCCAAAAACATATGAGGGCAGTTTGAAATAGCTTACTTTGATCAAGATATGCAGAAAGCAATGATTTTCATTTACAGCACTGTACTGTACTTGTAAATACCTTAACATGTAAAAGTTTTGCTTTTTCATTTATTTGATTAAAACATATACTTTCAACGTATAATAAATAATTGAAATAGTCCCTTTTTAAAAGAAATCCAACTGTCTGGATTTTTGATAACCCAAATGGGGTCTGATCCTAATTCATTCATATAATTGGAGTTCTGTTACGAGGGTTGCTATTTATATTTCTGGCCTTGGCAACAGTAAGTGTTGCTAGGCGACCGAAGACGATTTTAATCGAAAGTTTGATATTTTTAAACATAAATTCAGCAGATGATTTACCATTATAGCTTTATTTGTGTTGTTGACAGTAAATTGAAAAGTTCTTCTGTGTCAAAAAATGGAATTGAATCGTGAACATTTTCGTGCCATTATTTTTCATAACTTTCGACGTGAATTGTCAAGACAAGAGTGCTTCGATGAACTTAATTCTTTATACAGCGATAAAGCGCCATCCTACAGCACTGTAAAAAATTGGTATAAAGAATTTAATCGTGGTCGATGTTCGATCCAGGACGAATCCCGTGCAGGTCGTCCAAAATCCGTTGTTGTGCCAGAAAAGATCAATGCTGTGCGTGAACTGATAAAGCAAGATCGTCATGTGACATACCGTGAGATAGAGACGTCTTTGGACATTAGTATGACTAGCATCAATAAAATATTGCATGAACATTTGAGCGTAAAAAAATTTGTTCGCGTTAGATCCCGCATAATCTGACAAACGCTCAAAAAAAGGCTTGTGTCGATTGGTGCAAGGAAATGTTGGAAAAATACATTCAAGGTACATCAAAGGCTGTGTATAACATCTACACAGGTGACGAATCATGGATCTATGCATATGAGCCGGAAACAAAACAGCAATCAACTGTATGGGTCTTCCAAGACGAGGCAAAACCAACAAAAGTTGTTCGAGGAAGAAGCACATCGAAACAAATGAATGCCTGTTTCTTCGGCATTAACGGTCATGTGGCAACAGTGGCGTTAGAGCAACGCAGGACGGTCAATTCTGAATGGTACACGACCATTTGTTTGCCAGAAGTCATCGGAGAAATTCGAAAAAAGCAGAAGAACAGGCGAATCATTCTTCATCATGACAATGCGAGCTCTCACACATCGACTCAAACAAAGGCATTTCTGACGGAGTGAAAGATAGAACTGATGGGTCATCCGCCGTACAGTCCTGATTTGGCACCCAATGACTTCTTCTTATTCCCACACATCAAAAATAAATTACGTGGACAACGATTTTCGACCCCGAAGATGCGGTTGATGCATTCAAAACGCATGTTTTGGAGTTACCTCAATCGGACTGGAAAAAGTGCTTTGAAAATTGGTTCAAACGCATGCAAAAGTGTATTGATCATCATGGAGAATATTTTGAAAAACAATAAAACCAATTTCGATCCTACATATTTTTTTTTCATTATTAGGCCAGAAATATAAATAGCAACCCTCGTATGTCATGTTTTAATGTCATATGTAACCTGTAATTACTATGCAAACAGTTGCTTTTTTTTTTTTTTTTTTTTTTTTTTTGGAAGATGATAGTGTGTGTTTTGATTTTATTTTTATTTTTTAATAAAAATTTATTTAAAATTCATTTATTTTGTAGTTTATCTAAGATCTAAAAATAATTTTGCAATTGATTTGTGCTTATAATTGACTTGCAGAAGCATAATATCCAATTAAAAAATTGCTCTTATTATTTTTGTTTCAAATGTTCATTATATAATGTCAATCGCCCAATAGCATTTGTGAGAAAATGCAAATAATTTTATGTGTTTTATCTTTTAAATTAATTTTTAGATGATAGTGTTTTCTTATTTAAGACAATAATATTTTCTTCCAAAATGTATCTAAAAATATATCTTTAATCATTGATTATAATTTCAACATTATGAATTTATTAGGTATGATAATTTTTTTCTTTTTGTGTAGTTCAGATTAGAACTAATAAGATTTTAATATTTTTTTAATTTGGCTTCTATTTCCCTTATTAAATTTATAATTCTGGAATATTTTTTGGAATATTTAATTTTTTATTACTTGCATTTAAATTATTATCAGAAAAATAAGAATTATATTTAGATTTTAAGTATATTATTTTGATATTGGATCCATCATGTTTTTCACTATTATAGTTTTCTTGTTTAAATAGTTCAAGTAACTGATTTTTCCATTGTTGTAAAAGTGGTTATTCCAACATTAATATTAATAAAAAAAAACTATGTAAAATATTCCGGATTGTATACTTTAAATACTTAAAATTTGCTTAATAGTGACTGGATATTTTATTTTTAATTATGATTTGTACTTTTTTGAATTATTAGAAAGAAGTAGCTGATAAAAGTAGTAAAGGTATTTTGATGGTACGCCAACTATTGCCAATTATGAAGTGGCAATGTGAAGTGATTACATGTGAAGCTATGGGAAGTTTAATTGATACTAAAGGAAATAAAATTGCTGGCTTTGATTCAATTGATAAAAAGCAGGTAAAAACATTGATTTTCATTTTTTAAAGTTGTATTTTACATACCTTCAATGTTACCAAATTTTATGAAAAACATGTAAAATATTGCTAAAAAAAATTCATATGAAAGTGGTTTTGCGTACGTTGTAAAGGAATGTGTATAGTACAGTTTAACAATCTGCTTTTGATTAATAGCACAAAAGATTTGAAAATTCTGAAGTATTTAAGATTAAATAGTAACAAAATAAATTATACACTTATTTAATTATTAGATGTTTAAACATTTATGTTAATGTTTTTTAAAAACTGCATAATAATATCAAAGCTATAATGATTTGCATTCAGATAAATCTGGTAAGATTTTTATTGTTTTCTAATGAAATATATGCATTTTTAGATGTATATTGTACACATATGTGAATTTTGAATTATTAAGAAATATATGTATTGAATGTGTTTCTAAAGGATGTGTCTCATATAAATAGAAACACAAATGCAAATATTTTCTTTTGTTTTTATAGCAATGCAAGGTTAGTTTTTTTATTTTATTATTATAAAAATTTACAATGTTTGTTTTAAAATTATATCAGTTTCTAAAAGAATAATATAATGCACTTTTTATAACTCAAAAATCAAATATTTCATACAAAATTAACTGAATTTGTGTCTTTCTGTCAAAAGACTAAAAATGTTAGTGTATCAGTAGTTAAAAGCAAAATGTTAATAGTTGGTGGTTTTTTAATGCTGTAAAGCTTTTTAATATTAAATTTATTATGGTTATATAACATAGACACTTCTTGAATTAAAATTTATATTTGACTACCTGAATTAAAATATTATTACTATGAATGCTAATTAATTTGATAAATGTACAAAGTATAAAATTTTAAAATGTTTATCTTTTATAATTGCTTATATATAATATGTGGTACTTTATTCAGAATAATTGTTGCTTGTGAGATTCATCATGTTAAAATTTTATAGGGCTTACAAGTCTCTGCAAAACAAAGAGTTAGTCCATGGGATTTTTTAGAGGGGCATAAAAATCCTACCCCATGGTCATGGTTCTGGGCAGTAAAAGTGGAAAGGAAACCATTGCGCCATGAAGAAAGTCATAGATTATTGCTGTGGCATACTCATTCCCTAAAAAAGCCCAGCAGTTATTATTTAGAACCTCCCCCACTCCCTGCTGAAGAATTGGAACCTCCTCCTGAAAAACAGCCACAGATTCTTGTAAGTTATTGACCCACATTTTTGTCAGTAAAAATTTTCTAATATATGTTTTGTGCTCACACTAATTTTTTGCTAATTTTTATTTTATATTGTTTTCTCATACAATAAAATTGAAAATGTATACCTTTTGTTTTATTCAATTTTCAAGTTGTTTGTTTTATTCAATTTTAAAATCAGGAAATATTGAAGAAAATGTGTATGAACTCGTGTTAACACTTCAGCAGAAAATATTTTGATTGAGAAATAATGTGTAATTGATTAATTTTTGATATAAATGAGCTGCATTTCTTTTGCTTTAAATAAATTTGTTGGTGCAATATTTGCATCTTGTCTGAATATTAAAACTTAAAAGTTTAAATTACAAAAATTGATCAATAGATTACATTGTTCTTTCCTATTTTTAAAATTATTGTTTACTTCTGTTATGAATTTGTTTTTATTGATAATGTCTTTTAGGATTTTTCAGTCTTTTTTATATATCTGTATATACACACATGCAAACATACAAACATGTGTACACTAAGTCATTATTTGGGAACATGTTTTGCAATATGCAACATTTTATTCACATTTTAATCAAAAAACATGTTTTTGCTGTGATAAGCCTGAAAGCTTATTAGTGCTTCTGTATTAAAAATTATTAATAACAGATTAAAATCATCTGAATTATTTGAAATGATACTCTGAATTACATAGTTTGGTCATTAAAAAGAAAAAGTAGAATTTTAAAGATCCAGAAGACACACAGTGAGTGATTGGAATGTTAATGTGTGAAAACTTCGATATCAAATACATTTCAACAAAATAGCAATTATGAGATTATGACTAAATTTGTTCCATTTTTGTAAAAAAATATGGTTTTAAAAGTTAATAAATATAAGTTAAAAGTAATAATGAATAGAAGCTGGATTGTATTGATAAAGCGAAATAAAAGTACCAATTTACAAAATTAAAAATGAAGTAATTACAGAGAGTAATCTCAATAAAATTACTTTAGTTTAACAAAACTGAAAATGGAAGCTGTTTGTATATGATATTTTATTCTCAATTCTATACCATGCATCAATGCAGTTCCTATTTTAAAAGTATTTGCAAGTGCATTTTGCATGTGTAAGTCAAGAATTTTTTCTCCTTTGATCGATCTTGTTTAAAGCATGAATGCATACAATGCATTTTCAGTAATGAATCTGTATAAATATAACAGCTTTTAATTTTTTTTAATTTAAATTTTTCATGATTCATTATAATCTTTATACCAAATTTTCTGTTATATAAGGTGCATTTTCTGTTATATATCTCCATTTTTATTCATAAATTAAATTTTTTATAATTTTGAAAATGAGAAACTTTTAACGTTCAAAAATTCTTTTACAGAACAATATTTGTAAAATTATTTTTCTGCAATTTGCCGAGGAAAAATTACTTTACCTAAAAAAACCTTCTGCTATCCTTATTATTTTATAATATCTTTTTTAATTGCTGTAATATTTACAAAAGTTAAAAAGAAAATTTTAATTAAGAATCTTATTAAATTTAAAATAATGGCCTCGTTTACATGTATTATGTTCAAGACTTACATAATTTCTTTTAACTTTGTATTTACATTTGTTTTACTTATTTATATTTTATTTTCACTTGTATTGGTTGTTTAAAAAGTTGTCAAAGTATTTAAAATTTGCTTGTAAAATAAATTTTTTACAAATATAACATTACAAAAAATTTTGTAACTTCACTCGTAAAAAAACTTTTATTTTTGCATCATCTAATTTACTAATTTCTTTATGTTATTAGAATAATTTTATTAAAAGTGTGCCATCAGTTATATTTTTTATTATTTTCAATTAGATTGAAGACATTAAAAGAGGCCGTGACACACCACTTGAACAATCTCCGCGAGGTAATGCAAAGAAACCAAAACAGCAACAACGTCGCAGACGAGCTGCTAAAATGGTTAATGGACAGGTAAGTCCATTGAGAGAATTTAAGCATAAATTAAAGGTATGCTTATGTAATTTACAATTAATTCCACAGATAAATGATTTTAGTTGTGTATTGAAAAATATTCATTCTAATATGAAACATGGCAATATTTGTTTTGATATTAAATCAACTAACGAAATGATATTTTATTGCCACTACATATTATATTATTTATAGTTACAGTGATAAAGACCATTATTTATATTTTAAGAAGTTTTGTTCTGGATTTTCATAATTACTTTGAAATATTTATTTGATATTTTAAGATGTTGCATCAAATTCCAAGATTTTAATGCTGAATTGGTTGCTGTGTTTTGTTCTTTAATTCAACTTTTCAGGAATTGGGTACTCACATTAGCCATGAATGCTTGTAATGGTTTATAATTCATTTTTAAATAAATCTCAACATTGAATTATTCTTTATATGAGAAAGAGACTTTAAACCAACAAAATAAATCTGTTAAGACTTTAAATGTATACTCTACTCTAGATAACTATTTTTATCACAAATGATGCTTCAATATTTTTTTAGTTTAACTCTAGTAACAATATAATTGTTGTAATCAGAAATGCTCAAGTATCCAGAAATGTTAATCCTTTTAAAAATAAAATATTTTTACAACAGCAACAAAAATTTTGATCTTTCTAAGTATCTCTATTTAATAAATTTTTTAATATTTCAGGAAACTATATTCATCTTCCAAGTATGCCAAATTTATACATTATACTCTGCATTTGGTTTTTCTCTATATAAATTTGATATTTAATTTAAAAAAATATTAAAATAATCCATTTTCTTGGGCATGTTTTAACTCATACCTTTTGAAATTATGGAGTAAAAGCAGTGTTTTTCATTGATGTAATGAGAGAAAAATGATAAACTTTAGAATTTGAAGATCAAATTTTAAGCAGTGATATGAAAAATTTCTGAAATGACAAAAATAGTAATTTAACTTATTCTTATTTTAAAACAAAAAATATATTTTAAATATTTAATAAATTAAATTTTATGTTTCCATTATCTAAATTTAGCATTCCAGCAATAAGTATGCAAAGTTATGAACATGTAAAAAAATTTTTATATTGAAATGTCAGCTTAATTTTTTCATTGTATTACTTTCATCATATATTTAAATTGAAATCCAGGATTATGGCAATTATGTGCTTTGCAGAAAGTTTTTCAATTAACATCAATTTAATTAAAGAATGAAGTTGTGTCTTAATATTTTAACAGTCATTGCCTATATTTTACTTTATACATTTTAATATCTTTGAAAATTAATAGGAAAAGCTTCTCAGAAAGGAAACTATGTCATATTTGATTTTTATGTTTAAAAAACATTGCTCCCTTTGCAGTATCACAGATGTCTTAAAAAAATCTCAGAAATTATACATATTATTCCTCATTGTTTGGTTGTATAATATGCTATAAATAATGTTTTATGTGTACTAATAATTTTAAAAATTTATGTAGGATAAAATAAAAAATTAAGAAAGACGAATGCAATCAACCTCTTATGCATGTTGCATATTATTTAGATGGAATAAATTTGTCTGCTGTATTTTGTTTTGCAAAATTTTATTCAAACATATTAAGATTTCAATAATAAATTTTATGAATGAGTCTCTTATCTAAGAAATCCATCTAAAAATTGAGTGGTTTGAGTAGGTTTATTTTTCAGTTTTTAAAAATTACTTTATTGATTCCTACATACTTTTACAATTTATTTTTATTTAGTTATTGCTTTATAACCTTCTGTAACATATGAACAGCCTGTGGTTACATTGTTTTAATTAATCCAATAGTTCATGTTTGAATTGCATAAAAATAATCATTGCTGTTTTCAGTATTGATGTTTATTTTTTATTATTGCATGATTGTATTAAAAGCAATAGCATGATTTGTTAGTTTCATGAATCCATTTGTTTATTTTTTTATAATTTTGTGCGTAACTTAAATATTTTGTGTGTGTGAAATATTTGGCATTAAATCTCATGATACTAGAATGATGTAATTACTTTGGAATTGTTTCATTCTAATAACATGAATGAGTTTGAAATTTTCTGTATTTTTAATTATATTGAATGAATTAATTTATTGTATAAAAATCAATGATATTTCACCCCTTGATTTTAGAAAAATTATTGTATCTAATATTTCATTATTTAACCCTATCTTTCTATTCTGCTTAAAGCCATTAATATACAAATAAATAGCATTTGTTAAAATTTTATATTTTATTATGGAACTAAATAGCTCATGCTCTGACTTTAAGTTTGTTGGTTTGATTCTCATTCAGAACCAAGACTAGATAATTAGAATTTTCTTTAAGCTCCAGATAGCAGTTAAATTAATCATTGGATGTGAAAATAACGATAGAGTTACAAACTTATTATCTGCACTTTTCTTTGAAAAAATTAATAATATTATATAACAAATATGCTTTTGTGCTTTTTTGAAAATACGCTTTTGTTTTACCTTAATACTTTTAGTATTTTATATGGAAGACATTTTTAATATGTAATAAGATTATTATTATCAACACCACATCAACTTAAAATAATAAATAATGGTAGAGAATCCTTAAAGTTGGGAGTAAATAAAGAAATATGACAAAGATTTGGTAGTTTTAAATTTTAAATTCAATAGAAAAATTTTAAAAAATTTACTTTTAAACGTATGTCATTTACTAGAAATTAAGAGCTTTGTCCATTTTGTAGTAAAGTTCAAGTGTAGTATGAACATCCTTACATAATTTTTGTCAGAAAAAATTGCATGTTTTTGCCCATCTTAGAGAAGAAGTGATTTTCAGATGAAATTAACCCTTTGATAGTTATGAACGAGCTGGGCTCGCAATCTAATCGTGCTTCATAATGCACGCAAACATGTTCCGCTCGGCAGCATGTTTTCGACCGAAAAGGTTAGAAACAAGTACAACTCGCATAGTTAAATTTTACCCCAATGCGCGGTGACGAGCTCTCGTACGCCAATATAATTTTACATTGTGATAATGTTACAAACGAATCCTACTCGCAAATTTAGATAGTTTTATGTCTACAAATGGCAGTATGGGTTCCATAAATTTCTTTTCATAATGATTGAGGATGTTTTTGTTTTTAACTTGTTCTTTTTATAGCCATTTTGGCTCATTATTTTGGGTGTTTGTAAAGTAAAATAACTCAAAAGCGAAAGTTAAATGATATTAATTATGACAATGATTATGATTGTGATACAGAAAGCTTATCAAATTTTGAATCTGGTGAAGACTTTGTTCATACTACATCAAGCCCGGAAGACCATTTACGCGATGAGGAAGATTTTTCGAGTGTACGATACCAGTGTAAAATTGATACAAATTCTCCCACTCCTAGCTGATTTAGTTTTACTGGTGATGTGGGAATGAAATCTTGCATGACAAATATTTCGGATCCACTAGAGTACTTTAAGCTGTTTTTTACTGATGAGATTCGAAATCATATTGTTACTGAAACCAACATTTTTGCTGCTGAAAACTTATATATATTTAAAACCAAAGAACATTCTCGAATTCATCATTGGAGTGAAACTAATGCAAATGAATTGAGGGTATTTTTTGCAACATTAATTTTGCAAGGAATAATTACGAAACCAACTGTACGAATGTATTGGTCAAAAAGAAAGTTAATTGAAACTCCAAGTTTTTCTAGTCTCATGAATTCGAGAAGGTTTGACCTTATTAGGTATTTTCTTCATTTTGATAGGAATGAAAGCACTGATTTTTCTCATCCTTAGCCAAAACTAAAAAATATATTGACCGTTTTAAATTATATACAGAAAAAAATTTTTGGGAGTTTACACACTCGAGCAAGACATGTATTGATGAAAGTCTATTGCTGTATAAAGGGGGACTTTCTTGGATCCAATACTTATCACTTAAAAGGGCCAGATTCGGTATCAAAATGTTTACATTATGTGAATCTTATAGTGGAAATGTGTGGTCTATTATAATTTTTGTTGGTAAAGGCACAGATATATCTGAAGAAAATAAAGAATGTTCATTTTCTACTCAGATAGTTTTAACATTATCTAAGCCGCTGTTAAACAATGGATGCTGCCTTATTATGGATTATTACTACAACTCTCCCAAATTAAGACAAATGTTATTGAAAGCTAAAACTGATTTTTTTGGAACATTAAAACTGATTTCTTTTAACAGATAAGATTACCGAATTAGTTAAAAACAGAAAGGCTTAAAAAGAGGGAGGTAAGATGATGATCATGCGATGGAAAGATAAAAAGTATGTTCATTTTATAAGCTCAATTCATAATCCTGAAATTGTATAAGTCCCAAATAAATTGAAGAATATGGAAATAGAGAAGCCTAAGATTGTTTTAGATTACAATACCATGGGTGGTGTAGATCGCATGGATCAGCAAATTGGATATTATGAAGTAACTCGATCTTGTCAAAGGAAATATTACAAGAAAATATTTCGTTATTTATAGGACATAACAATTTTTAATGCTTTTCAGCTGTGGAAAAAAAGGGGAATAAAAAATCAAAATTTGGACTTCAGAATTGAGCTAGCTGAAAGAATTGTTGAAAAATATCACTCTTACAGACATTTGAAATCAAAACCTACTGAAACAGTTTTGAATACTTTAAGATTGTCAGCTCACCACTTCTCTGATTATATTCCACCTACTGAAAAAAAGAAGGGACCTACTAGATGATGTTTGGTATGTTGCAGCAAAAATGATGCCAGTGGAAAAATAATTCGCTGTGAAACACGTACATATTGCAAAGACTGTAATGCACCATTATGTGTAATTACTGTATTTAAATGCTTCATAAAGTTTTACATTAGTTTTATTTTTATTCAGACTTTTCAATTTAATATTTGTCTTATATTTATAATTAACGATTATTATTTATATAATTGGTTATAATCGTTTATAATTTACTATTTACTAATTATCATTTATTAATTATTTTAAAGTACTTAAAAACTGTTATTTATGTATTGAAAGTACTTTAAGAATTTTATAAAATGTGCAAGGTGAGCTATCTACAGCATCACCAGAGAAGGGTGATATTTTCGGAAGAAAGGTGGGGAAAAACAGCTGCGAAATTCGACAACTGTTTACTCGGAATACAGCCCAAATTAAATAAGCGAAAGCTCTCCTTTCCCTAACCGTCAAAGGGTTAATAAGATCTGTTTACTCAATCATTTAATCTGGTATCTAAGTTTAAATTCTTTTTTTTTTTTTTTTATCTTTATTTGAAGTTGTAATGTGCCATGATGTTTTTATAAATAGACCTTTCTAGTATCTAAAACAGTATTTTTAATTAGAATATTTAAAAGCAGTTTTACTGTTCAGTAAAATAACTCTTATAATCAAATTATTCATATAAACCTATTCTAACAGATAATTACAAAGGAAATGTGCTTATATAAATATTGGCAAAGAATAATAATTTTTATGCATTGTTTTGCTTTACACACAGTTACTTCTCTCAAGAACTATATGCATATATTTATTTCATATATGAAATGTTTCATTCTTTGAAAGTTTAATAAAGATTTGGGAATTAAGGTCAAAGAGTGAAATGTTGCCTTTTCTTGAAATCACATAATTCTCATTATTAATTGCAATACATGTTTTCACTTGAGTTATGAAGTGTGAAACACCTTTTTAAAAGTCCTAGTTAAAGTTATTTCAATTATAAGATTGTAGTATGTAATGAAGATTCAAAGAAGTTTGGTATTTATTGCTTTTACTATGATAAAGTTAGTAAAATAAATTTCTTACTTGACTTCCAGAATTGTTTTATGATTGATTTGCTTTCATTTATCACAAATATAAATTATTAACATTACGTTTTTATCTCTATAATATTATGTAATATAAATATTATCTGTAAGAATAATACATGAATAGTATGTGTAAGAAATAAATGAAGAAAAGGTGAACCAAAAAAAATTAGATTGTTTTTACTGGCTTTAATTTTTCCAGAATCTGTTTTGCCCTTCTTGTGCAAGTCCTTTACTCTTTTTATTCTTAATGTCAGAAAAACTGTTGCATATACATGCATAGAATTATATTTTTTACAAATGTAATCAAAAAGATTAAAAATGAGTAGTTACAGTTTTAAATTTTTTTATTATAACTATGTCAACTAAAAATGTTGTCTTTGAAATTATTGCACTCTTAATTTTTGATATAGGCAAAGTATACAAATGAAAATGTATATAAAATTATAGGAAAATGATGTGCCAAAATTATTTTATCATATTTTAAGTTTTTTATATGTATTTTTGTATATTATTAATAGCTTTAATTCTTTTGCTTTACAACTAAGTTTAAGTGTTTAATTTACAACGTAAAGTCATTAACATATACTTTTATTTCTTACTCAATTTTGTATTTTTATGCATGGTGAAAATTATAAAATATTCACTTTTGTTTTTGTTCACTTTTAAAAATACTTTAATTTTTAAATATATATTTTTAATTTATCTAACATTTCAACTGTAAAACATTAAATAATTTTTTTTAATAGTTTTTCCTCTTATGAAATTTATGTGTATAATAACAAGTTTTTATCATTTAGTCTGTTTCTCATTTAATGGTATTTTTTTCATTTTTTATGTTTCTTTAATTTATCATTTTCAGTAATAAATTAATTTTTGTGAAGAAAAAATCCTTAGTATGTAGAATTAGTTCATGTGTGTTCTTTGTTAAACTTCCCAATTAAATATGAAATTACTTCTAAAAAATTTTATATCTTCATTATTTAATTAAATAATTATGATTATATGAATATGCTAAAGTGAAATACATCAAAGCATAAAAATAATCATATTGAAAAAGCCATCTTTTAATAAATGTAAATAATTCTCTGTTGTGACTTAAAATGTCTAAAAGACTGCTTTAACATTTTTTATGAATTGAAATTTTACTAATTACTGGATAGTTATTTAAAAATAAATTGTTTTCTTACTTTTTAATTTCTATTTATATGCAAAATTCTAAAATTTAAATACTGTAATAAAATTTATTTCAGATATTATTCATTAATTTTATACATTTTGAAATGTTATATATTATGGAAATACAGGTCTGTAATAACTAATAGAAAACAAATTTTTGTTTAAAATAACTAACAATTCCAATCAATGATAAGCAGTAAATGTAATTCCTTTATTTATAAATCAGAGAACATTTAAATACTTACCAGATCATTAATGATTTTTCAAAAGAAAATTTCCTTGCTTAGAAAACAAGTGTGAATGCAGGCTGTTCATCATGTAATGACCCTAGAGCACATCTTAAATGATTTCATTTGTTTCTTTTTCATTTTGTTTTTTTATGCTTATTAACTTATTTGTAGATATTGGTATTTGTAAAAATATTTCTCTCTCTCTCTCTCTCTTTCTGTTATTTTAATGCAATTCTTTTATTTTTAAAATACTTTTCATATTGTATAATAAATTGATACAATTTTAAATATGATGACAAATATTTTTTAAAAACATTTTTTTACAATAAACACATTGAAGAATTAAATTAATTCCATTTTTGTTTAAATTTCATAAGTATATTTTTTAAAAATATTGTTGGTTCTTAAATTTTTGTTAATATATTTCTTCCTTATTTTTATTAATAAATTTTAAAAAAAATTGGTATACTTCTATTACACTAAGGATTTATGATATAAAATTACTTAATTTAGGATATGATATAAAATTACTTCATTCTTGTGTTCTAAACTCTTCTTATATGTAACAGTTTCAATTATCTAAAAAATATATGCATCTTACAGTTAACAGACATAGATTGATTGACCATTGAATTACTATTTTCTTTATTCACTTTTGATTAAGTAAAAGTTTTAGTGCAGATTTATAAAGCATCATTTTGTCATTATAATTTGTAATTTTTTATTCTTCAAATTTTTATTTTTCACATGAGGACTGAAACTATTTCTCTCTCAATTGGTTTTACTATAGCATTATAGTGGATTGAGAATATTCAAAATAAATTTGTTAATAATTTTTCAAAGTAAATTTATTGAATATGACTATTTAAATATTTTTAATTACTAATTCAAATACTTTATGTTTTAAATTAAACTTTAACTTTCAATCCATGAAAAATCTCTACTGGAAAATTCACTTTTATAACAGCAAAGCCTGTTTCAAAACAACATGGCAAAATTTAAAATTTTATTGAGAATCAATGCAAATTTTTGTCCAGTTAGGTAAAGGAAAAAGAGTCTAGAGGTATTTTTATTTTATTTATTTTATATATGTTGCATTCCTACCATAAATTGTGTCCAACGTTCACTTCTGTGTTACAGTGTTGGATAATGATATGCAATGATGGGTTGCAATTAAACATGCTTTGTCATTGTGAAAGTTTTATTGTGTAGTTTTCTATTCTGTCTAAAATTACACTATGCCATCTAGTGATAATTTCTGGAAGTTATCTTCCTTTATTTATTTTTTAACTATGGGTTGTTGGTAAATATCAAGTTTACTTTGAGTACTTTTAAAACGAAATATTACACAGTAGAAATATCCTTTGAAATTTATAACTTCATCTTCACAGTGGGTGAAATTTTAGTCATATTGTATTGACTAAAACAGAATATGAAGTAAATTATTCAAATGTGTATTTTTTACCAATACATTAATAATATTTTATTTTACTAAAATTTTCACTGTGTTTGACATAATTTTCCCTTAAATGGAATTTGAAAGTATTTATCTCGAACAATCATTTTATCTTTAAAAGAAAAGTTTTTTTTTCTTTTTGATTTTTTTTCTTTTTTTAAATAATTGATGCAATATTGTTAATGTCATGATACTTTGGTGATTTTTAATGCACAATATTGTCTACATTCGCTTTCAAAAGTTAAGCACAAAGATGTAAAATGCAAAAAAATCAACAAATACTGCTTTGATTAACACAAAATTTGGCAAGAAAGTAGCATATAATATTTATGCATAAAAAATTAATATTTATATACAGAAATGAAAACAATATTAAATTTTGTAAGTTATCAGATAATGACATATTGGAGACTTAAACAGAATTAAGTATAAAGTGAAAATGAAAAAAAGGACATTAATAGGGTATGTGATTGCCCCTCATCTGTATACAAAGCTTACACCTTGTGATCATATTTTCAATTAGGTGGTCTACCACCACACAGAATTAAGCAATAACCATTCGTCTTGTAGAACAATTTCCAGATCAATAAGATTGGCTGGAGTTGGGAAATGTGAAGATACAGTACAGTTGAGAGGATCCCAAAAGTTTTCAATGGGATTAAGGTTGGGCGAATATGCTGGTCAATCCCTTCACTCTCCAGGTAGTCCTCGACAATGTCTGTTCTATGGGGATGTGCATTATCCTCCATTAAAACAAAAGTAATGCCAACTGATGCTGTATACAATCTCACAATGGATTCTAGGACTTCATCTCGATCTCAGACAGCTGTCACAGAATCCCATTTAAAGCTGTTCAAGTCGGTGCTGTATCCTAATGAAATCCCTGCCCACACCATAATGCTTCCGCCTCGGAATGCATGATGATCGGTGATGTTTTGGGGCTGATAGTGTGTTATTTGTTCACGCCATATCCTTTTACGCTTGTCATCTGCCTCCAGAGCAAATCTTTAACTCATCAGTAAACACATTGCCCCAGTCAGACGCAGTCCAATTGATAGTGCCTGGGACCACTTTAATCATGCCCTTCTTGATTGGCTGGATAGGCAAACTCATGGTACCCGGGCGTTCAGTCGACTCATGTAATTTTTGGCATACAGTAGCTGCAGTGGCATACAGTAGCTGTGTGGAGGTCACTCTACGATTCTACGCTAAAACCCCAATATATTGATCTTCCACGGGATTTGTAACCCTTGGGCGACTGGCTATGGGCCTTCAGACTACTGTCTATGTGGTTTGGAATTACTTCCATAAATGTGAAATTACAGAATGATGAAGGCCGAATAAAAGAGCAACATCTGAGATCAACTGTCCTGCTTCAATGCTGCCCACAGCACGCCAGTGCTGATAATCTTCCATTCGTCTTCTGGAAGTCATAGAAACATGTATGTCTCAAAAACAAATTGTAAGAAAGTTTTAAACATCTTCTATCAGCACTTGCAATCAACTTCTGTAACCCTTCATAAAGCTGGTATCTTATAAAATAAAGTGATCATTGAGCAATAAAAAAATCAAACCACAATGCTGCTGATTTTATTTATTTATTTATTTTTTTGCATATTGCAGAACCAAGGTAACTGAATATTTAATGGTATTGTCTTCTGTTAATTAGTTTTTAGATTTTATTGTTAGCTCAAGCATTGACGTTTTATCACGTGACTTAGAATTTAATAATAGCTAACTCTAATTCAAAAAGTCATTATGTTCATAAAATTACTGTAGAAAGACAAACCAAGCCAAACTTTCCTGTCACAGTGGTAAATAAGTATTTTGAGAATGAATTAAATTTTAAATATAATATCATTGCATAAGTTATTTATTGATGCAGCCTTTCCTTTTAACTTTGTTTTAAAGATGGTCAACAATTTGGCAACATTTGCTGCTTAATATTGTCAATTCTCGCAGTTTTCTTTCTCAACCCCCCCCCCCCAAAAATAATAATAATACTAAAGTAGTTCTACATGTATTTGTTTGCTCATTGCATCTTTTCTGTTAGCTAAATCACAACAACCCAAATTTTTAACAAAACTTGATGTTTATCTGATTCTTCATTTCAATAGGATGAGAGTTTTCAAATATGAATCTTATTATCCATATCAGATTATTCTTTCTCAATTTCTGGGGTTTGCTATGTTTCACATTTCTATTGGTGTCTACATGGGCGTACATTGAGATGTATTTGTTACACCCTGTTGTTTAAAATGCACATCCATTCTCAAAACTTTTAGATAATGTATACAAATGCATTAAAAATAAAAGAACTTATGAATAAGTTCTCATATTGAAAATTCTTGTCCATGTCATAAATATTGTATAGTAAGCCATAACAATTCTTTAATTATTAAGAAAGTCATGTTTAAAAAAATATTAATATATTATGTTATGCTCCTTGGGTGTGAAATCATTATTTTTTCTTGGTTCTTATTTCTGGTAAACTCTGATCTTAACATCTCTGATCAATGTTGTCTGCAATAATTTTTACATATGCATTTATTTATTTATTCATATTTTGATAATGATAATTCAGATTGAAATATTACTATTGTAATAGAGTAACATTTTGCTAGTTCTTTGCTTTTTTTAATATATTTGAATCTCAGACTTTTTTTTAAAAAAAAATTTATCGGCATCTTTTAATTATTTTAAAATTATTGGAAACAAGTGCTAAAACAATATTTACATTATTAGAAATCACAATTCATACATAAATATTCTTTGTGTTTTTTTAATTATGAAAACAAGTATTTGTGTAGAATTAATCTGCAAAAATAATGCATATATTTAAAGGCCATATGTAAATATATGAAAAGCTTCCTGAGTTAATATTTTAGAGCTTTATTTGGCAATTGATAGGTATCATTGAACTAAACATTTTATAGAAATAGCAAAATTGTTTACATCTTATAGGATTTGAAGTCTTTAGTTTTTAATTTCATTATTATATATTACTGAAAAGTTAATTAAAAATTTTTTCCAAAATTGCTTTGTTTTTAAAAAGATTCTTTTCATTGTGATACCAATGACTACAGTTTCTAATTCATGTATATAAAATATGCACCCTTTTTTTCATATTTTCTGTGTACATAAAAGTATAATTAAATGCTTTTAATTATTAAAAGACAAAGGTAAAGAAAAAGACTTGAAAGAATTGGAATTACTTCTTAAGAAACATCATTAAAATTTAACAAATTTCATAGTATAATTTAATAATACAAAATTTATTTTAAACTTAATTTTAAAAGTACTGATTTACACTAAAACATTTTAAATAAAGTAAATGCCAAAATAAACTTTATATATATATATGTGTGTGTGTTTTTTTTTTTTTTTTTTTACACATGCAAAGATTTTTCTTAAACATGCAAGTAGTCGAATGCTTGTATATCAAGATAGCAAAATGTAGAAAATGAAAGATTTAAGATGAAACAGGGAACGAAACAATAATGATCTAATAAGCACTAAAATGTTAAACAGGAAAAATTTATGATTATTCTTTAATGCATATATTCCAAACTATTAAAATTTTATTTACCTTTTTTATGTTATACAAATATAATAATATATTTCTTTATAATCTGCAAATATATAGAGAACATTTTTTAGTTGCAAAATTTAATTCAAATATTCTTTGAAATTATAAATTGCTTTGAATTTTTATATCATGTATTGGCTTGTCATTCAATGAATTTATGTGTTTCCGAAACAAATAAATACAATTATTTTTCAATGCTATTTAATATTAAATGTTTCTTTCTTGCTTGAGTGTTTCTCTGTTTTTTTTTTTTTCTTTCTTTCCTTTTTTTTTGTATTTGGTTAGGTTTAGGAATTACTCCATAGTTAACTATGAAAAAAATGAACAAAAAGTTTTCATATGTAAAAATAAGACAAAATTTTTTAAATATAAAAACTCAAATTTCAAATATTGAAATTCTACATATCTTATCGTTACTGTAAAAATTTTAAGGTGTTGCATTTAAAATGCTTTTACAATAGGTAAATATTAATTATCTATTTAACATAATTGGTTAAATTTTTTTTTTATAGAATTTTTGAAGTGGTGTACATAAATGCTATTGGATAATACATTCAGTAGTCTTAAGAAAACTGTTTCTCTTCCAAGTCTGCAGATCTTTTGGATTCTGGTTCTTGAATTTAGCTTATTTATACCAAACATTAAACCATTTCTACAGATCCTTATATTTATTCTCACAGTCCCATAAAAAATGCTAACTTTTTTGCTATACCTTTAATTAGTAGGATATATCTGCCATTTTTATCTGAAAAAGGAATATAATTTGTAATTTTGAATTATTTCATAAAAATGAAATTTTGAAATAATTATTTAAGGTGTGCTTTAGGTTTGAAACAAAGCAATTTTTTATTTGAGATAGCTAAATCAGTAGCATTCATTTCAGGTTGAGAAAGAATTTGCAAAAGGGAAGAAAAGAGAGGTAATGGATTAGGATTTTATTTTTTGTTTTAATATTTATGTTAATGCCTTAATATACCTAGGAAATTTATTTTTAAAAATTGGAGCTTCCAAAAATTGTTATTATCTGTTTTGTAAATCTACTTTTGCCTTGAAAGAATTATGTATGTGAGCATACTTTGCAACAATTTTGAATTTCCAATTTTATTACATCCACATTTATTAACAAACTTTTTAATGATTTATTTGAATGTTAATTGATATTTTGGAAAATTTTCAAAAATTAATATGCAAACATTTTTTGTATTAGTAATGAATTGAAATTATTTTTTTATTTTCGAAAAATTAAACTGCAGTAATTTGTGGTTACTCTTTTCTTAATTAAGATTTATTACAAACTGAATCAGTATTAAAATAAAAATTTTGAAATATGAAATAAATTTGTTTTTTATATTATGTTTTATCATTCTTGTTTGAAAAATTACTATTTGGTTATATATTTAGTTAGTGCTTTACAATTTTGTTTATAGTTTTGTAATATTTCACTCCTCTTCAATTTACTTTTACATTTCTTTCTATTCATTTGGATGTCTAAAAATATTTATGATGCATATATTCTTAACAATCTCACAGATATTTGAAAATAGCTCTTTTTACTATGTTCATTTCCATTATATGTGACTTAAAAAAATTTTTTATGAGTACCAATTTTCCATAATATTTAATTTGGTCTTATTTCCTTTATGCAAACATGAATATGAAAAATAAACATTTGTGAAGACTAATTATGATCTGTTTAAGAATATTTTTGTAGCTTCCACAATGGCCAAATATAAATTTTATTTATGTTAAAATCCGGTAAATATCATTATTTCTTTTCTTTTCTTTCTGATTTCTTTACTTCTAACTCAGAATTGGAATGTTTGATGATTTCAAACATTCAAAACATCAATTAAAATATCTGTTTTTCTATTTAGTCAAAAATTTTTTAGTCAATTCCTTGTGATTTGTAAAATTAAGTTTTGTGATTACTTGATTAATTATTTAATTTCAAATTATTTTAATTTTATTATTTTATAAGCTTGGCTTTTAATGTTGGGGATTCTTTAACATTATGGATTTGTTTATAACATTTTTAATCAGATAATTATGTGTTAAATTACAAAAAATATACAGTTGTTCATCAATTTTGTATTATTTCTAAAGTCTCTAGATTTTCCATGATACTTTTTTATGTTCATTTTCTTTTCTTTGATACTATCAGCATTGAAATATGTGGATTTAATTTAGCACAATATTTAATAATTGAAGCTATAAGTTGTACATTCAAAATATTATATCATTTTTCAAAATTGCTGTAGTAGTTTGTGTTTCAGATATCAAATATTAAAAAACATATTTTGCTTACAAAAAAATCTTACATCATTATTCACTTTACTAAATTTTGATTAATTCAACCAATAAAGAAAAATATTTTCATTCACTAATAATCAAACAGTCTAGAAGATGAAACATAATCAAATGTTAGTTAAAAGATGAGGGTTTTGACAGTAATACTTTGTGTTTCTTTTATGTCATATCACCATTATACACATGCATGTAATGGACTTTACTTAAAAATCTTTAGATTTTAACAAGTGTTATCTATTAATAGCAAGCTCATGGTATTCGACCTGGAATGGGCTTTCCAGATCAGATGATGTACCAGCAAGGACCTCCTCAACCTTGGTTTGGTCAGCAAACTCCTATTCAACAGCCTCCATACTATTCTCCACAACAGCCATTACCACCTGGTTTGTAATTATAATGATATTAAATCGACTATAAAATAGCAAGTACAAAAATCCACTTTTTTCTTAATGAAAGTAATGATACTGAAAATTCTTAATCTTTAACTAGAATATCAAATTGCATGTATTAAAATTTATTTTTTAGTCAAATTAATGAAACTAAAAATTCTAAATCATTAAATAGAAGTTGAAATTGCATTTATAAAAATCCACTTCTTATTTAGTTTAAAGTTATGGAGCTAAAAATTCTATGACAGTTAAACATTTATTTAGGAAAAAATAATTTTGCTAAATTTATAATTAAGTCATACTTTCACCTTCATGATGCTCTGATTAAATTAAAGATGCACCCTGCCGGCATAGTGAGCTTGGCTTGTTCAAGTATCATAGGTAACAACAATAACAACACAACATTTAAAAACGAAAAATTTTTATTGATTCTGTATTTTTTTAAATGTATTTTTAATAAAAGAAAAGATGTTAATATTCGGTACAAAACATGTCAAATAAAAGATGCTAGATTTAAAAATAAAGATAACATGTACATTAAAAAAGTGCATTTTTGCTGGCACTTAAATAATGGTGTATATTGTAAAAATATTGAGATACCTTAATAACTTTAAAACTTTCATACTAGGATAACAAAAGTTGTTCGTATTTCCTAACATCTGTAGACATATTTTCAAATTTTGTTCCATGTTAACTATCATTATTATTCCAGTTTACAAAAGAAATTATTCTTCATTCCTTTTATAGACTAAGATGCATAATTTTTTTAAATTGATTTTTAAAACATGTTTAATTTCTTGCTTTCTTTTTTTTTCCCATCTGTTTATACACTATTTCTAAAATAACATGATACATGCAGCTTCGATTTGTAAATTTTTTCTCTTTCTAATTCACATGTATTCCACTACTATTTTAAAATTTTTGAGGATTTATTAAATACATATCTAAAATTTGAACTAATGGGCCTAATTTGCCTTTAATAATTGTCATATCTATTATTCTGTTTCCTTGTTTTCATTATATTATCAGTTAAGTTGACATTTGAAGGAATCCCAAAACAAATGCTTTTCTTGCTTCTAGGTAAAAGATGTCAAGGTGCTTTTGCTAAATATTTCTGAAATTAAATTTAGGCATTTTCCTTTAAAAATAACTGTGGGTATTAAGTCTGTCATCTGTTAAACAGAAAAATACTACATTGAAATATGTGACCTATTTAATTTGATTGCTCCTTTCATTTCAATTATGTTATTTCCTGTCATATCAAACCCTGAAAATTTTATCCATATTTGAGATATGTGTGAATAAATAAAACTAAATAATTCTGTGCCAGAATCAATTTCTATGGTAGCTCAAAGTTCATCATTTGAATTGTTTTCATTCACTTTTTTGCCCAACCTAAGGCATATAAGGATGCACTTTTCCTTGTTATGATTAATTCATTCTAACCATTTTCCTGAACCCAGTTTCCAACACTTTCTTCTTAGAGAGGTCATTTGATAGCTTTTTTATTTTTTTTGCAAAATGTATTTATTTTTTCAAATATTAGCATTAGGATTCAAATTTCTGCCATATATTTATAGAAATTAAATCTCAGTCATCCCCATTCCATTAAATTCCATTCTTTTGTCCTTAAAAAAAAAAAAAAAAAAAAAAAAAAAAAAGCATTTGAAAACAGCAAAATTTTTGTTTCCTTTGACAGGATGTTTATTTCTTAAAGGAACACTAAAACAACTGTATTTCTACTTTGCTTCAAGGAAAAGGCAATTTACTATAACCTAATTTAATTCTCTTCATAAACATAATTTTAACCCTTTCAGGGCAAGCAATGTGAATGTTTCTTTAAAAATTTCTCCCATGTGATTGGGAAACATATATACACTTTGGAAGAAAATGAATGCAGCATACATATGTTGCACATTTGAACTTTTAGGTGGAAAGTGTTTAATAGTCACTAGACAATACTCTGTATATATTATAGTTAAGTGGTACTTAATTTTGTGTTCTTAGTCCTCTATTTCTCAATGTGTTATCTTTTTCGGAGGTATTTAATTTAAATCAACTTTTGAGATGTGAAGTAATAATGTAAATACACAAATATATGTATTTCCGTTTTCCACATCCTATATCTAGTCTCCTTTAAGATAGCTTTCTGAATACTTTTTTTTATTTTATCTTTACTGCTGTACCCCGTCTTTTAGTTTTATTTGAAATGACCTGAAAGACTTTTTTGTCAATTTTGTATAAATTTAAATTATTTTCAAATACATAAAATGTATATTTTCTTTGAAGAATTTCAATTTAAATTCTTCAGTGTTTAATTTTTTGCCTTGTATATTCCTTCAAAGAAATTTACTTTCAGTTTACATTTGCAGCAGGAGGACCTCGATTTGAGCGCCCGTTATCACAATCAAAGCAGGCTTTGAGCTCTATGCTTCGTGCTCGTCATCCATCTACTCAGTTCTTACCTGGGCCAGGGGGAAGCAATCAGCATCAAAGTGGAGGGGGTAGTTCAATACCAGGTACTATGGGTGGTAGTCATATTGGAACTGGTCCCATAGCAGGACACCCTGTTAATCATCCAGGTAATAATCCACCACCAACAGGATTCTCTATGGAAATGATGCAGAAACGACAAATGATAATGCGTCAGCAACTTCGACCTCAAGGACTGCCAGTAGGTTATCATTTTATGAAATCTTGTTTTATGTTAAATTAAATTTACTGTCATTTTAAAATGTATATTTTAATTCCTTGCCAAATTTATAAATACAATCAATCAAATGTGCAATTGGCTATTAAAAGTGAATAGAAATTAATGACAAAAGTAGCAATTTTATATGATCGTCACATTTAAAAGTCAGTAGTTTCCTGATCCAATGCCATATAAAAATGAGCTGCAATATTAATCCTATAAGAATTTTCTTTTGTATGTTTTCTAAATATTATAGTGACTAAACTTTTCATTTTTCAATCATTTTGATTTTGCTTTAATGCAATTTTGTGTTTTTCTTTCCTTTTTATGAAGAAAAACAACTTTAATAATATATTCTAAAAAATTTTACAAGAAGTATACAGAATACTGTATACTTTTTGTAAATATTAACATAATAATGTTAGTTCCAAAATACCAAGAAACACTTTTTCTGGTTATAAAATGATGTCTCTCACATTAAAAAATTCTGTAAAAAAGCGGTAATGTATTTGAGAAAAAGAAAACATTCATTGTAGTCTTGTGAGGAAGCTCATGGAGTACAATGACCAATCATCTTCCTTCTTCACAAGCTAATAGTTTGTTAGCTTACTTCCTGAACTAAGCAAGTGACAAATTTTGTTATTGTTGTGAATAATGTTGCTTGGGCTATTAATAGAATCATGGAAAGTTACTATAAATTGAGTTTGGAGAGTAAAACAGAAGGAGGTAAATTTTCTTCTCTGTTGATGGTAATCATTGCAGTGCTGTTTATTTTTTAGATTTAAGATAACCAGCAATTTTTACATGAAATGTATGTACATTCACTGGGTTTGGTATTGATAAATGTTCAGATATAAAGTTATTGATTCCTCACTAAAATGAAGCACATTGGGAAATTGCATTTATAGTTCAGAAAACTATACTATAGTATGTAAGATGTGATGTACCATAAGAAAAATGTCTGATACTCCACTGGGAATTTCTTATATTTCTTCATTATTACGAAGTATATTTAATCATTAATTAACTTTCACATTATTTAAATCTGGTAAATGTATTATAATATTTACTTGCGGGAAGTTTGTTGCAACTAGAGAAACTATTTTCTTTATTGTGATTTTGTTCTTTATTGAAACCACAAGAGCTTGAGCTCTTTCTATTCCTACTGATTTTAAAATTTCCTATCTTGTATATCTTGTAGCATCTCCAAGATATATAAGGAAACTGTCATTAAAGTTAAAGTTATAATTTCAAGTTTCTAACTTTATAACAAATATTGTATCATCTTTTGGATCTTTAATTTAAAATACTTTACACAAACTGACAAAATCAGGTAATAATTTTATGTAAGAAGGATAATGAAAATTATTAAAAAAAATGCTGTATTTGTCAGAGTTTTTGTATGTTTAAATATTTTTGCTGTTGAAATGCTCTAACCATAATTAATTTAGATTTTTCTGAAAAAAAAATATTTGCTTTGAATACTCAAAAATACTTTGAGTACTTTTCATAAAGTAAATTAGATTATTAAGTTTCAAAATCTAATATTCTTTTTCATAAATAATATCTTTCACTTTGAAATTTTATAAACATAATTGTTTAAGGTATTGGATGTTAGAGTTTTATTTTGTGCATTCATTTTAATCAGGGTTAAAGCCATGACTAATAATGATTATAATGAATTTGTATAATTGAATTCTTCATTTTTATTTAATGTGGTAAATGTATTTCAGGGAAATATTAAGTATTCTCAATTAAAATTATTAACAAAGTTATAAAATTTTTTTGTATAAGAATATTTTTTTTAATTTGCAATTTTGGACAAGTTACATAATGAAATTAGATATTTTTGTGTAAATAAATGTATAATATTTTTTCTGTTAACGCAAAAATAATAGTACTGTATGTAAACTAATTTTTATTGATATTGATGCAATTGGGAAAATAAATAAAGCTAAAATAATTAATACTATTACAACTGAAATAAAGGCATATCTGCTGAAAGAAATCGTATTAAATTTGTTTAAAAAGAATTGTTTTAAAATTTTAATTTATACCTTTATTTTTACAAGGAATTTTTTGTAGTTATAATTTAATTCATATTTTTTTGATTTTACTATTATTTTAAATTACTCAACAAATAAAATTGAAGGAATTTCTTAAAACATTAGAAACAGGTAAAACTATGTTAAGATTTTTGTTCTATTAAAGTACTTTCAAAATTTTAATTATTACTTTTTCAGAGATGTATTGAAAGACTACATTTTTAAACATAAATTGATATGAAACATACAATGATTGAATTTTTTAATCTCATTAGCACATACATTGCAGTGCAGGCAGGCCCCGGACTTTACCATTAGGTTAACGGGTTTGAAATACTTGCCCATCACCAAGTGCCCCATAATTTTGAACCACGGTCAGGTGACAAGGTCACACATGAGCTGGCACCCTCCTCTCCAAATCCACACCACACCAACAGAAGGACTTTGGACGTCACATGTTAACGTTTACATGTTCCCAACCCATGGAGCTCCTTTCACAAGCAGAGCATAGCTCTGAGTGAGTAAGATCCAGATCTGGAGAAGCAGCAGAAGAAGATCCCTCCTTCGCCAGTGCGTGAGCCCGCTCATTTCTGAACAAACCTACATGAGAGAGCACCCACTGGGAGCACATAACATACAAAGAATATGAGCCACCCTGGTTTATTACACTAGCCCAATTGCTCAAGTACTGGATAGAGCTACGACTGTCAGTGAGAATCCATATATTCTTAAAAGAGGCTTTATCCTTGATTTAGTCCAGACCAATCTAGATAGCCAAAAGTTTGCTGCAAAATACCAAACAGTAATATGGGTTTCTGCCAAACTTTGAATCACTAGATCCATTCGAGTATTTAAGAGAAACTCCACTACCTGCGTAGTGGCTATTATCACCACTGCCATCCATATAAATGTGGAGATCATTAGGTGAAATATTTATAACCTCCTAAGCCAACTGTATTAATAAATCTGGGGAGTCAGTGCATTTGGTGACTTCAGAAAAAAGCTTTGTGTGATAAAATAATAAAAAAAAAACATTTGGAAGGCCTGTTAATGGATTAATGGGACAAGTAAGGTACTGAGGCTTAACATTATGGTTAATTGCAGTATGATTAGTTGGCTTCTGATTATGTTTATCTCTCACTCTCTGGATAAAAAATAGTAGCTGATCCAAGATGGAATGACCATGCCTAAAACCATATTGTTCCCTAGGAAATATTTTATTAATCTGAAGATGGTGAGTGAGCCTGGTCAGTACCATTTTCTCCATAATTTTACAGGGGATGCAAGTCAGCGCAATGGATCTGTAGCTGTCAGGGGAACAAGCCAATTTACCAGGTTTATTATTAGGAATGATAAAAACCTTTTTCCATTCTCGGGGAAGTCTGCCACATTTCCAAGAGAAATTATAGATATCCAACAGCTTTTGTTTACCAGTTGATCCAGATGTAGTTACATATGGTCGAAAATGCCATTGGGGCCAGGAGATTTAGAGGGGTCCAAATTCATAAAGGATAGGTCCAGTTCATGAACAGAAAAAATTTTTAAACAAAGAGTTCCCACAAGTTGAGCTACGATGTCCATAAACAAGGTTTCTAGCTTGGGATTCAGTAACTTTCTCATTTCGATTGAAAGGGAGACTGCTTGTTCTCTTTAATAGTCTCCCAAAATATCTGCAGTATCTTTATCGCCAGGGGGAATAACACCATTCATATCCTAGACAGTATTGCTATTTTCTCTTTGAGGCTGGGTTTTACCATGCCCTTTAGCAAGTTTCCAGAGTTTTTCGCTAGAGGTTCTAAAATATAATTTTTTACAAAAGGCCATCCATTTTTCCTTCTTAATGTCACTATAAATGTGCTTGATTTTAGCATTCACTTGATTTAATTCTAGTCTAAGTGAAGCATCATTGCAATTTAATAAGGATTGATGCAATATATTACACCTCTTAAGAGAATTTATAGAAGTAGAATGATGAGTGTAGCTGGGTCTATAATTTTTTTTTTTTGCCTCTTGGCATAGTCTCTTTGGCCGCATAAAGAATTGTGCGTTTAAATTTTTTCCAAATATCTTCAATATCATCAAGGGATCCAGAGTCATTAAAAATTTGATCAGTCAAGTGACTAAAGGCTTGCCAATCTACCTTTTTAATTCCAGTGAGATTGAATATTCTTCCTCCAAAGTTGTCTCTTGTTTATTTCAATCATGAGAGGAAGGTGATCACTACCCACACTGTCCAAGACTCTCCAACTGTAATTTTGGATAAATTTCGGGGATGACAAAGGATGCATCAAGTGCTTCAGTAGATCTATAGCTATAGGATGAGTGTGTGGCAAAACCATCATTAAGAAACAAAATAGACTTGCTATCAGTTAATTCAAGGAGCTCAATACCATGATAGTTATTACCAGAACACACCCAAGAAGTGTGATTGACATTTAGGTCTCCTACAGTGATCGTATTTTTACCTGATTGATCAAAAAGCTCATCAGGTAATCCATTTGCATTTGGTGGGTGGTAAGCATTAAAAGGTGGATGAGGCTTCCCCTCCAAGGAAAGGAAATACCTTGCATCTCTAAATCAGAAGAGGTGGTTGAATGTAAGTGAATGCTATGTTTTAAATCTCTAATAAAAAGGGCCATAAAAACCCTCTCATAGCTGTCTGTCAGCTCTCAAAATATTTGGAAGCAATTAATGCTAAGACTAGAGTGTTCCTTTAATTAAGTTTCCTGGAGAGCAATAATTTGGACATTATATACATCAGCCAAGGAAAGCAATTAGTCAAGCTTTGCTCGCGTAGTACTAGTAGACAAACCACTAATGTTACATTGCAAGATTCGGAGATGTTTACCATCGCTTGAAGACTGTCATATACTTTTTGGACAAAGACCTCTTCCTTAGCTTTTAACACGCCCCTGATTCAACTGCGCGATGGGTGATGCAGCATGTAGATTGGAAGTAGACAAGCTCATGGTAAAGGGTAAGGGGACAGCTTTTGTTGATACAAGATCTGGAGCACCAGTGGAAGTCTGACTTTGCTCCTGGCTTCACCTTCAGATCTTAGCTAGACATAGTTGAACGGCCTTCACCTTTTCGATGGCCCTACCAGAAGAATGCACTCCCTACGTACTTCACCCATTTTGCCCACGAACACCCCCTCGCCCTGCGAGGCCATCTGCAAGATTTAAGAGGAGAATGTTTGTTAATATAAAATTAATGTGTATATATTGAACTGCTCTTACATCTTTTACATACTACCTAAAATGTTTGATGGATTATTTTCTAAATCGAAAATTTATGCTTCTTTATGTATTTATATATATGTAATTAAGTTCAATATATGTAATTAATATACATATATTGAATTACTCTTACATTTTTTTAAATATTACCCAAAATGTTTATTAATGGATTAGTTTATTCTCTCTCTCTCTCAAAATATTTTTCATTTTAGTATAATGACTTCCTGTATTACAAGGAGGGGAAGGGGTCAAAAAGCTAAAATCTTGATTAATCATGTCAAATAGAAATTGTTCCTTTGTGATTTCGTGAGAGGGTTGTATGTTCAACCTTAAACAAACTGAGAAGCCCTTTTTTATTCTCTACAAAATAACTCAAAAGATGGTTTTCACTCTTGTTTTCAGTTATAGAATCCTTTTAAGATATTTAAACAGAACATTCTTATAAAAATTTAATCGTAACATAAAAATTTCTAAATAAAACCACGAAAACTTAAAATTTATGTCTTTGTTCAGGCTGATTATTCTGGCATTTGCTTAATAATAAACTATTTGAAGTAAATGATATTATAACATTAATTACAGTTAAACATGATTTTTTGATTAAAGTGAAGTTTAATTTAAAAACTGAATTTTTCATTGAAGAGAAAGTACATATAAAGTGGACTGTAAAGCAGACTTTAAGTCATTGTTTAATGAAGCTTTGAATGTTGCTATTTGCTCTTGAGAATTCAGTTAAAGAATTTGTTTGGAAATGTCAATTTGAATTATACTTCTGAGCAATTCATGTTTAATTTCCTTCATTTCCAGAAGCTATTAATTTATATTTATGAACCAGGTAGCAAAATTTTTCATGTTAATGAGTATTGCTTTAATATAATTAAGTTCTAAATATATGTGAATGGATAATTAAATGTGTAGTAATAAGAACTAATTCATCTGTATTTTAAGTCTACTATTATTAAAAACTATGTCTTCCTATAATGGGTTACTATCCTAATCTAATGAATTGGTTTATTATTATCCTTTAATGATTAAGTTTTAGATTTTCATATTTTTATTTAAATAAAAATATCTTAAAGTTATTCGTTAAAAAATTTTTAATGTCAATATCTTGAAAAGGATTTTATGTATAATATTTTATTGTTTAAAATGAAACATTCATCTTAATATTTTTAGAGTGGTCCTAGTGGACAAATTTATTCACATAACATGCAAGGCAACTCTGCACAAACAGCTCCTTTACATCATCTACCTCCACAAGGTAACTATTTACTTTCTATCATCCCTAAGTCTAATATGTTGTACTCAAATTTTTTTGACACTATCCAGTTTGATGTTTTTTTTTTTTTTTTTTTTTTTTTTTTTTTTACTGCCAGTTAGTTTCCTGTTTATTTGCATTCTTAATGCATTATACATTATTATTTATAGTGATATACAAGATATTAAATATGTGGAAATTATCAACAGATTTAAGAAGAAATAAATTTACAGAAAAGAGTTTGAATTTTATTTCAAAGTTTTTCAACGATAGTGCCTTTTTTGCTACGAATTGATTTTTTTGCTTTTCAAATGACACTTTCCGATAATGAAATTCAACGATTTGATCTGATTTCAAATAGTCTGATGTTTGGTGTACAATATACTCTATATTTATTATGCTAAATAGGAAGATTACTGTCTTACTTTAACCCTTTACGGTTCAGTGTTCCAGGTGATGGAACACCAAACTTTAAATTGTTACCAAATCATTACCTTTTATGATAAAAAGATGAAATTTGGCTTAAAATGTTCTTTAGACTCACTTTTTCGATAATCGATAATAATAAGACAATAATTTTCAATTATAGCAGATTATTTAAATCCCTTTATTTTGAAGAAATATTTCCGAATTTTTTTCTTATGCAAATCAATTTTTTGAAAAGAAATTTCTGTTATTTTGTTGCCTGTACCTTGAACTATTGATTCTATATTATTTTTATTTCTTTACACATAAAAAATGTGTATGCAGAATTGTCTGATAAATTTAGATGTTCCATAATCTGGAACACTGCACCACAATGGCACTTTTCCTTCATGCAATTTAGAGTCAATTAGCCTTGAACTCAGTGCTGATGGGAACAGCTGTGTTTATTTTTTACTGTTTTTTTCTCTTTTGGGGTGTAATAATTTAATGTTGAGGAATGTACAAGGAAGGATTTTCTTATATGGATAATATTTCTACACCCTTATTGGCCTCTTGAATTGGGAAGCTTCAGTGTGGTATAGGAATATATCGCAATTAGTTTGAATCCTCTCTTGTTACAGAAGCATTATTTTTATGCTCTTGATTTTTCTTTTTGCTGCTATTCGTTTTATAATATGGTGTTTATATTTTTTTGAATTTATATTTTTAGTTTACTTTTTTCAAATATAGTTTTAATTTCTAGTTAATTTTTTTAATTAATTCAAAATAAATGACACATAGAGGTCTTAGTTCTTCTGATGCAATAAAAATGTTTCAAAAATTGCCCTCTATTAGTGAATTTGTATAGTGATAGTGATACAGAGAAATATGTTCCTAAACCACTTAATCAGTCTAAGTCTGATTATGTTGTGTCGGATTGCCAGAGAAAATGATGATGATTTATCTCAACCATTCTCCTCTAGGTAGCCCCAACACCTTATTCGGATAACTAAAAAAATTGTACAGAAATCTTTATTTTATAATTTTATTACTTTTTGAGTAGAGTAGCAGGCTTTCTTGTGATGCACCCTGGACCACATCATATCTGCTATGCAAGTGTAATGCATCGTTTTATCAAACATATAGAAAAACATTTAAGCGTATATAATCTTTACTGCAATGCTTGCTTTTTACACCCTTTGCGGCACAATGTTCCATCTGATGGAGCACCTACAAAATCGAAATGGTGCATACAATCTTTACAAAATTTTCACTGTATACTCATATAGGCCTAAATAGACAACGTACGAAGTTTTTTGTTAGTATTTCAACTTTAAAGGGTAGTGAGCCTGAAAGGGTTAAAAAGTAGTACATTTAAGTCGAGACATTTCAGAAGCCTAGGAAATTTTGTTTTTATATTTATTAAATATTATTACTGAATTAAACATCTCTGATACAATATGAAAGATGGAGACTTATAAGTTTCTTGAACATCACAAACAATGAGAAAAGAAAAAAATTGCATATTTGTAATTTCAGTGAAGAAGTTTGATTTTTTTCTCTAATTACTTTTCACATCGAAAGGCTAATTCAGTTAGAACTTAAAATTTAAAAGTGAGTTTTAAATTATTACAAACATAAATGCTTAAGTAAAAAAACTAAACCTTCAAATTAAACATTCAGTTGTGTATTTTTAACTTCAATGGGTGTGAATGCTGACTGCCCTGTCTAGTGGTCAAAGTGCCTGACTGCAGATAAGGATGTCCTGGGTTTGAATCTTGGTTTGGCATGGATGTGCTTTCCCTATCTATCCTGTCTTTGTCCTTTCTGTGTGTGAATGAGGTGTGAATTGTTGCCTACCCTATAAACGGGTCTTTATGGCATGTGTGCACTGAAGCAGTCAGACTCCACACCAAATATGGCTCGGAATGAAAAGGGGAGCAGCACACCCCATATTGTCAGCCTAGCTGGCCCAAGACAAAAAAAAAATGTGGTGTGAATAATAAATATTTAAAAGAATCTCATCTATATTAAAAAAAATTAATCTAGGTATTAAGTTACTCAGTTTTCTAATACTGTAACCATAAAGTAAGAGAATGGTTTTTCTCTTCTCAAGTCACTCAGAGGCATTTTTAACCTGAAACAAAAACTTTTGGAATCTTTTTTATATCTTATATTCTTATATATATATATATATATGTAATGAGGGAATATAGAGAGATTAAGTAAAAATCAAAACAGAATAATTTAATATTTAACTTACTGAATTTAATATAATAGTGACAAATAGAAAAGTTATTTATAGATTAAAGATAAATGTGAAATTTAAAAAAATTGAGAAAATAACAATTAGACATCTTCCATAATCGTCTTCTATCAACACGTTCATCTTTGTTGTTTCCAAACTCCTCTCCCTCACGGTGAGTTCACGCTTGGCCAAAGCTTAGCACTGTTACTTCATGTTTCATCTGACTTCTTATTGGTGGAAGAATTAGGAGAAAACACAGGCGCTGGTTATAGCTTTCCTTTGCACAGTTTCTGATCACACTCAGGCATCCTAATGGCTTTGGGTCTCCAAAGCTTGCACAAAGAAAGCAAAAAAATGTCTAGAAAAATTAAGAGAAGAATAAAATTATTCACAGGCACCATCTTCAATAGCCTGTTTGTTGTTGCCATTCATCTTCTTTTTTAGCAATTTTCATCTTTCTTTTGCATCATCTTGATTATGAAAACTCTCTAAAAAAAAAGAAAAGAAACAATTAAAATATTTTTTAAAACAAATTTGTAAGAACATCCGTTTATCATAATTCTGTTTTCCTAAAAAAGGGTGTGTTAAACTGAGACTAAAATCGTCATTATCTATTTAGTTCCAGGGCTTAATATTTTCAGCGGCAATTGATGTTTTATTCGGAATTTCATGATTTCCGACTTTCACAACTTCATAACGATCTCGTTCGTTAACTGAAGTTATTTTGTACGGGCCGAAAAATTTAGGATGTAGCTTTAATCCTGTACTGAATTGGTTTCTTTGTATTGCAACTAAATCTCCGACTTTATATGTTCGAGGTGACTTCCATTACCGATTGAATCGGCTTTGGTTTTGTTGGTGTAGTTTCAGGATATTCTTTTAAGCTTCTTCTTGAAGTTCCTCTTTGATTTTTATTGTGCTTGCTTGGTACTCTTCCTTGAGTAGTTTTTTTATTCGATAATCCTCTTTATTTTTCATTTTCACTCCAATCATGAGTTCAATGGGGGAATATTTTATACTGGTAGTTGTAACACTGTTCAGAATTTATTGGACGTCTGGGACATATTTAAACCATTTTGTGGGATCATCTGCAGACAGCTTGGCAAGGATAGGAATAATGATTCCATGGATGCGTTCTACTTGTCCATTACCTCACGCATGATCAGTAATTATAGTTACATGCTCAATTCCTTGCTCGGAACAATAATCGGCAAAATCTTTAGAAGTAAATGCTGAACCTTTGTCAGAAATTATTCTAGATGGATTCACAAAAGTTGTTTGAAGAATTTTTAATTTTTCTATTGCATCATTTGCTGTTGTTGATTTTACGAGATAAAAACATGTAAGCTTTGTAAATGCATCAACTACAGAAAATATGTATTGATACTTTTTATTTGAAGAGGGAAGTGTACCAAGAAAGTCTATGTGAAAAGTGTCTAAAAAAACATTACCTTTAGATATTGGGTGAAGATAACCTTCATCTTTTCCTCGTTTCTTATTATATAAAATACAGTGTACACAATTAGCTATTATATTTTCAATTTTAGGTTGCAGATTAGAAATATAAAAATCACATTGTAAAATTGACTGTGTTTGTGCAGGAGAAAAGTGTCCATTGTTATGAGCGTACTTAATAATATCATTTTCCATAGCTTGGGGAACAACTAAAAGCTCGTTACCTTTTTCATATTTGTATAGGATGTTATTTTTGATAATGTAATCATTCATATTATTTGTTTGGCATAAAGTTTTGAATGTTATCTGTAAATTGGCCTCATTTAATTTTTAATGTCATTTCTGCTTGAGGTGTAATAAAATATACTGTGTTACGACTGAAGGCATCAACATGAGGCATTTGCGTACCAGATCTATGAATTATTTCGTAATTAAAAATTTTCAAGGATCATTGCTCATCTGGCAATATTTGGAGTTAAATCTTTCTTTTCTATAGTCTGTTTAAACGCAGCACAATCTGTAACAATTTTAAATTTATTACCTAGTAAGAAAACACTGAATTTTTTCACAGCTTCTATAATCGCAAGGACTTCTAGTTCATAGCTGTAATATTTGGATTGTTGAGGAGAAGTCTTTCGGCTCATATAATAAATGGAGTGAAAATTTTCCTCACTTCCTTTTTGAAGTAGCACAGCTCCATAACCTTGTGAGCTGGCATTGGTATGCAATTCTAGCTGTGAACCTGGTTGATAGATGTGTAAAACTCGTTTTTGAGACAGAATGTTTTTGAATTCTTGGTATGCATTTATTTATTCGGTATCAAATTTAAACTTTTGGTTGTTGCGAAGGAGGTCACTTAAGGGTTTAGCAATATGCGTGAATAATTAGGAACGAATTTTAGAAAATATCCAGTTAATCCTAGGAAACTCTGAATTTGTTTTAAATTAGTAGATTTAGGGAAATTTGGATCAGCATGGGATGTCAGTGGAAAAGGTTAAATAGTTTAATTCTGAATAACGTAACCAAAAAATTTAATTTTGCGTTGAAGGAAACTGCATTTATCAAAATTAAACTCCAAACCATACTCTACAGCGATTTTAAGAACTCAATCTAATTTTTTAATACCTTCTGCTTCATCTCGAGATGGTATTATAACATCATCTAGGTATACTATTAACATGCCATATTTCAATAATTCACGAAATACATTATTAAGAAATCTTTGGAAAACAGAAGGATTGTTACACAATCCAAAAGGCATTTTGAGAAATTCAAACTGTCTGTCATGCGTAACAAAAGCAATGTGTTTACTAATAACAGGATCTACGGGAACATGAACAAAAAACCGTTTTTTAAATCTAATGTTGTAAAAACTTGAGATTTTTTGAAGCGATCAAGTACATCTTCAATAAAGGGCAGGCAGAATCAATCCCAAATTAATTTTTTGTTTAATTGTCTATAATCGATATATAATTTATGTTTACCATTCTTCTTTTTTCACAGAACCACTGGAGCTGCATAATCGGAAGTACTTTCTTTAATAATACCATCTTTTAACTATTGTTCTGTTTGTTCGTCGACGACTTTTTGTTCTGCATAAGGTAATTGGCATGGACCCTAAATCACAAAAAACTAGATTCATTGAAACATCAGTAGTCTTAGTTTTGTTTGGCTTATAGTTGTTAATTATTTTCTTAATTTGTTTTCATTAAGTTGAGTTTTTAATGTGTGAAAGTTCGATTGTGTTCATCTCATCGAAAACATTAATTATATTAACCAGAAGGATTTGATTCTTGTGAGCCAAATGTGAATACCATTTTTACCTATAAGGAATTCAACTTTGTTGATGCAATCTGTTCCAATAATTGTATTCACAGAAATACAATCATCTGAAATTACGTAAATCTGTATGTAGAATGAGAAATCCTCTATTTTAATTAAATCTGTAAAATATCCCATTGATTTAAATTTAATATTTCCTATTCCAGTAAAAACAAGAGGGGAACCAATGTGTTTATACATTGAATATTTTATCATTAGAAGCTTAACTACCCATATCTAATAGTGATTTTGTTTGATATTGTATAAAGTAAATAAAATGTGCATGGGTTTTATCGTAATCTGTCTCAATATGCTGAACAGAATTTTTGGGTACTTTTGTGGTAGTTAACTGAGTTTAAGGACAGTCCATGGCCTTATGACAAAAATTATTACACGGGAAACATTTAAATCCTTTCCCTTTATATAAACACTGTGATGACTTATGACCTTTTTTGCCACAATTAAAACAAATTATTGGAGATACATGAAGCATATCTTGATTATTCTGATTAACTTTAATATTGACTTTATTTAAATCACGATTGCTGTGATTGTAATTTTTCAGATCATAAAATTTAGTGGAAACATCGGAAAATATCTGTTTTTTAGAAATGTAAATTTTTTTATAAGTTTTTACTTTTTCTTTAAAATCAGAAATATTTTTAGTACCATATAACAAAATTTTGTTACTTGAGTTATCAGGTATACCATTTATTATGTATTCAATTAAAGATGCTTCATCTATTGTACCTCAAGAAGTAATTTCGCGCATGTATACAAAATATTTGAAAAGAGATTCATCTTTTCATAAAGTACGTTCTTGAAGCATAGTGTGAATTTGTTTACTGTTAACTTTTGAATTAAATTCTAACAATATTAGAGTTTCCTTTAAAATTTTCCATGTAAACAAACCATGTATACTCTGAACAAGAGTTTTTGCAGTACCAGTTAAAGATTTTTTTGCAAAAATTATTTTTTCTGGATCAATTGTAATATTAAATAAACAAAAGTTATCTTTTAAATCTTGTAATAATGTTCGACTGAATAATTGTCTGTACCATTAAAGTTGCATAAATTGTCAGTTAGAACTTTCATAGAGAAAGATCTGCCAAAACTACTGTTGTGTAAAAGGAAGTTAGTATTTTCACCTGACATGGGGGAGAAAAGGATTAGCAGACTGCCTTTGTGAGTTATCTTCGGCTCCGAATTGAGAAAAATAGTGTCTGTAACTGCTGTCTGGGTGTTGTTTACTGTTTCATTTTGAAAACCACTGACACTGCGATTCTGTAAAGAGGAATTCTTAGTTAAGCTCACTGGATTTCTAAGTATATTAAATATTTGTACTAGTTCTGTTTCACTTTCAGAATCAGATTCAACATTTCGAAATAAATCAAAATTTCTTAAATGTTCAAAAATCAAATCACAATTATCTTTAGCATTAGATGTAAATTCAATATCAAGCACATTACACATAGAAATAAAATCATTATCACTGAATAAAGTTAATGCTTTTAGTTTGGCTTCTTCAATAGGATAGTCAGAATCAAAACCAGTAAAATTTCGTAAATTATTTCTATTTCTTCGTCCTCCATCTGTACCAAATATTAATTTATGTAGATTTTTAGTGCTACTGCTTGATATTGAAATAGCAATTTTCTTAAAACCATTTAAAGAAGCCATATTTCTTATAGTCTATAAATAAGTTTAAAGCTGACTCACCCTTTTGAAGGAGTCAATCATCGGCATTTGTAGTCGTAGTTGCTTAGAGTTGTTAGGCTGTCCAGGGTATAATGGTTGAGGTAAAAGAAATTCTCGTAATCAGCTGGGCGAATGTAATGATTGAGTATAGAAATTAAATAGGAATCAAAACAGAATAATTTAATGTTTAGCTTACTGAATTTAATTTATAGTGACAAATCGAAAAGTTATTTATAGATTAAAGTTAAATGCAAAATTTACAAAATTGAGAAAATAACTATTAGGCATCTTCCATAATAGTCTCTTATCAATGCGTTAATCTTTATTGTTTCCAAACTTCTTCTCTCTCACGACGAGGTCCCGCTTGGCCAAAGATTAGGGCTGTTATGTCATGTTTCATCTGACTTCTTATTAGTCGAAGAGTTAGGAGAGAACACCAGCACTGGTTATAGCTCTCCTTTGCACCATTTTCAATCACACATATATATATACACACACATATATATACAAACATTTATTTTTTATCCTACTCCTGACCTTGGTTTTTCAACCAATCTCTGTTGGGCAACCCAATACAATCTTGAGGTGAATGAAAAGGCATCTTCCTCAGAATTTCTAACTTTGACATCCAAAAGTCCAGGGCAAGTGTAAAAGTGGTCACCAGTCATGTTCTCTATTCCATAAAAAGTGCAGATCAGAGTCTTTCAAACCCAAATGGTGAAGGTGTTTTTGCAGATAATCATGCCCAGCTTTAAGGAGATAATTAGCCGCTCCTATAGGTCTGTGGAAGGGTTGCACGGAATAGGCTTTGTTAATAAGGAAGCCCATGATTTACTAACAAAGCCTATTCTGTTGCATATATATATATATATATATATATATATATATATATATATATATATATATATATATATATATATATATATATATATATATATATATATATGTATGTATGTATATAATAACAACAAGCACTTGTGTGACTAACCCTTCACCATAACAAGGCTGCTACTCATTTGTCGTTACCCAGCGGGCACCTGTGAACCTAATCATGGAGGCGAGTAACATTACTCACGCCAAACCACACAAATCACGCCAAAACACACCAAATCTTTTTATACCAAGGGGCACATTCACACATCATCACAGAAGAAAGGGCAAAGAAACACAGAGAAAGTAATATCCATGCCCAAACTGCAATTCGAACCTCGAACCCACAGCTCAAAAGTCAGGAGCGTAGCCATCGGTTGGCAATGTTATATTGTTATTATTTCTATTTAAATATGTACCCTTAAAATAAAGAAACAAAGCATTTAACCCCTCTTAACTTTTTCTGGAGTACTATAATTGTTATATGATAATATACATAATCAAAATGCTAGTATATATTCTTATGTTGATTCATTTAACTTGTTTCTGGTATGAAAAATAAAATGGTATAAGAAATTTCAACACAAAAGCTCATTACTAGTTTAAATTTAATTTAGGAAAATTTGTTATTCAAATTCTTTTTCAATTCTATTTTAGGTATGAACCAAAGTTATGGCAACTATAGCAGTAATAATATGCAACCAAATGCCAGTATGATGGAGTCTAGGAATTCTACCATGCTACAGACAGGCTTCAATCAGTCTTATTCTACACAACAAACATCCTCTGGGATGATGGGAGCAAACTCTATCCGAAATCAACAAGGTCAATACATACCACAACCTAACAGGTAAGGAAACAATCATCTTTTTAAAAATTTTTATAAATAAAAAAAATGAAAAAAAAAAAGTTAGAATAAAAAATTAAATAATAAAAAATAAAATATTTTTGTTCTTTACTTATTACTATTCTTGGGATATATATTTTTTTATTCTTGAAAGTACTTTTGTAGTTTATATTTTTTACCCATTAATTTGTTTTACTCCAACTATCTACTTCTATTACATTTCTTTTTGTGAATTGAATAATAGTAGATAGTTAAGCAATTGAGAGACATTACTTTTTTCCTGTTATGCTTGTTCTCAGAATATTTAATCAAATTCAAACTCTCCTTAACTATAACAAGTAATCGATGCAAATTTGAAATCACTTTGTAACTTTTAAAATGAATTGGGTTTTCTATTAATACTACCTTTTAATTCTTCAAATATAAATTTGAAATTAAAAAAAATATTTATTTTACTTACAAATTAAATTATTTGAAAAACAAAATCAAATGAATAACTTTAGTATATAATGAGGATATAGTATTTAGTATTTATATATATATAAATAAAAGCTATTTTTTGTTAATTTTTAACAAACGTTCCTGTAAACTTACTAAATTTTTTAATTAGTATATTTTGTAATGTTTGCCAGCTCAATAATATTGAAATTAAAAGTGCTATAATAATTAAAATGAAATACAAACAATACAATCGATCATTTTCATTAAAAAAATTTTCACAATTTTGTTTTCCATATTTTTAATTTACAGCACTAGCAAAATTAATCCTTGGTCTCTACTGTTATCTTCTATGTTATGGCAGAAAATTTTCTGTTTGAAGTTCCATATTATAACCATTACATTGCCTAAAAGAAATTACAATTCTTATAATCATTAATGTATAATTTAAAATTCAAATTTCATTTATTCCAATTTATTTTTTTGTTTTATATTTAATAATAATTTTGCATTTCTACAATTTGCTTGTGGTTTTATTTTAGATCACAATATAGCATGGGAGCTCCCAATGTGACAGTCAACCAAATTGGTTCCCATTTGTCAGGATCTCAAATGGTGCAGAACAGTGGAAGTAGTTATAATGGTCAATCTAATCCACAAACTATGTCTACGGGTAGCTCTGCTAGCCAGATGCATATGCAGCAAATATGTCATCAACAACAGCTGATGGCAATGCAAAAGCAGCAGCAACAACAACAGCAGCACCAACAACAACATCAACAACAGCAGCAACAAGCCTTAGTAGCTCATTTAAGGCATATCAATTCTGGAAATCCTCCTCATCCTCAACAACAGCATCATCCATATCATCCACAGGGCCCATATTAAATAACATATGAATTCTAATTGAAATGCATTTAGAAACAAATTCATTTTAACTATGTTCATTGCCGAACTTTTAAGGTGATCCATGGTTAAAAGTTGTTCTTATTTAGTTTATGTGAAACTAATGAAATAAATTAGTTAAAAAAGTTATATTTACTTGATGTTATATAAGATACTGTAAAAATGCTTTTAAGTGAATTGAACAAATTCTCCCCCCCCCCTTTTTGGAATCATTTTGAATTTTTTTTTTATTAACTGGTTTAACATTAGATTTTTTTATCAGTATGTTATTTAATTAAAATTTAGAATTGTTAAAACTAAGAGTGAAATAGTGAATTGGTACAAACAAGCAAAAGCAGTCTCTATAATATTCACTGAGATAACGATGTTAAATAATTTGGCACTTTTAAAACCAATTTAGTTTATAAGAAATGTTTCTTCTTGATTGTTTCTGTTTCACCCAAATAAAATTGCTTAGAGAGAAAAAAATAGAATGTTTCACTATTTCAACATCATTTTATTTTAAATTTAATGTAAAAGCATTTTATCATAAATTTGAAATATGTGTGATAATTTTGATTTACTTTATTCAAATGAATAAAAATAATTATTTTATTACAAATAGTTACTAATACCATTTTACAAAATTTTCTTTTTATAATATGATTACTTGTACTGTAAACTATTTTGTTATTTGAATGCAATATATTTTACTTTTCATGTTTGTTCTCCATTTTCTGCTGTTTCAATATCCTTTGAAAATGAAAAAAAATTCAAGATTGTTTTTAAGTCATTGGAATAAAAATTAGGGGGAATACAAATGAAATTGCATTAATTTTAATTTTTGTTTGTTGGTTATTATAGGTATTTTGTTAGTTATAATTTTAGAATGTGTTTTAAAAATTGTCAAAACATAAGAATATTTTAAATATTTGTTAATATTTAAATCATTTGTATAAAGTTTATAATTTTAATCATTGTTTCATATTCTTATTGCTGATAAAGGTGAAAAATTGAGTACTGTAAAATAAAATGAATATTATACTTATTTCTTGTACAAAACTGGAGTTTCCTTCTCAGTTATATTTTAAAAATAGAAATTTAAGGATATGAAACTTTTTAAAATCTTAAATTTATCTTATTATTTTTTTTCTTATTTATTTATTATTTTTTTCTTATTTATTTTTCAAAAAGTAAATAAGAGTTGTAAAATTCAGCATTTTGTTACTAAATAAATTTCAAACTAGATCTTTTTCCTTTTATAAATTGCAACATCAAAATATGGTGACATAAACGATAAAATAACTGAATTAGGAAACCTTTGCACTTAAAATGAATCACTTTTGTTGATGAAATTTTTCACTAAAAATTTCCTAGAGTGAAACAAAGTCAGCATTTCTCAGAATTCACCTTTTCAATTTAAATAATGAAGTAGATTTTTGTTCATAATAAAAGAATTAAATTTATTTTCAATTGTTTATTGTTTTTATTTGTTAGTTCTACTTAATGTGATTATGAATACAAATATTAAAAACACCTATTTTGTGTGTAATTAACGCCTTCGATAGTTATCACATTTATCGAAGGCGTTAATTACAAAAATATGCATTTTCGATTTTTTTTAAATCTCCCTGCAAAACTTCCAATCTTTTTAAAGAAAGACTGCTCTAAAGAAGGTTTTTGGTGGAACATGGCACACCAACTATGTGTTGCCCCTTTTTCAGGAGGGATTTTTCTTGGAAAAGGTTGGAGGCAATGAGAAAAGTGTTGAGTTCATTATCAGTAAGCTAGAATAAGTAGACTCTTATAAGATGTAAAATTCTCGCTCGCTCGCGCGTTACATTTCAAATTTTATTGCAAATGGTCAAACATTTTAGAAATTGAAAAATCACATGATTTAACTATTAAAAGCAAAATTAACATGTATTATTGCTTTTATGAATTATCCCAGAAGAGTTAAAGAGGTGCTGCTGCTCCTAAAACATCACAACTGCTACTCTGAAATTTTAAATAATCGTGTCCTAATTTGAAACAAAGCAATACAACTTTGAATTATACCCGAACACCTGCTGGGAAAGATAAAAACTCAAATGTCTTAAAAAAAGATTGCATGTATAAATGGCTCTTTAATGAAATCTAAAGTGGAAGATTTTACTGCCGAAAAGGGGGAATGCAGATTACTTAGGAACGAATGAAAGATTCCTAGGAGTTTCCTTTGAAGAAAAAGGAAGAATGTTCTCAGGCCTACGGAAAAGGATACCGATGTTCCAGTTGCTTAAGGCAAATATTTCGAAAGAAATGCTGAAAATAATTTCTAATTATTCATACGACAACATCTACACTGTTAATAAAACTAAACTTTTTTCGTACCTAGCTGGAACATGCGTATTACTTCAAGAACAAGAGCTCTAAGAAATGCTAGGTTTAAAACAAACTATTCGCTTTGTTGTGCTGCATAACTATAAAGGACAAGATCCAAGATGTTTTAAGGATGTTAAGATGTTGACAATACTACCAACTAAACAGCTTGGATGGCAGTTGTTCTATTTAATGAATGACTTCTAAAGGAGATCAAGGGAATATAGCAGTATCACCATAATCACTTTGTAAATGTGACCATATCAAATTCATTACCACTGTACTGAGGAAAAGAATTTTCTGATGATAGATTTATTACAAGAGACAAAGGTATAGCCATAATTAATTATCAAAAGAATACTCATGTCATCTGACATGACTGAAAATGACTTTACAGAATGAATATCAATAAATGAGAATGTTGAGCTGGCAACGAAATTGTTTGTGCTGTAGCCTTCAGTTCAACAACTCGGGTTCGAGTCCCACCTTGGATTTGGAAGTTTGTAGTGGTTCTAGTTCCACTTTAAACTAGGTTCCAGTCTTATTATTCCTCGTGTACAAAAAGTGACCATTGTGCAAAATAAACCAAATCTAAAGCGAATGACTACAACTGATGAAAAAGTTCTTGCTCTGTGGTAGAAATCTATGGGAATTGAAACGAAAGATTTCTGTGTCTTGGGATGTAACACTGAGGGATTGCTATCAAATTTGGGGAATAATACTGGTATGAATGTGTTTTAAACAAAATTTAACAAATATATTCGAGATTCCTAATATTGTATGCAATAATTAATGAAATCTTTACTTTTAAAGAAGAAAAAAGGAAGATGTAGCTAGATTCGGATTATTGTTTAATCATGTGTGCTTAACATCATTAAGATTAGTGTTATAGAGATGGATTAAATAATATTTCACAATGTTATTAACCATCTAAAACACAAAACCAATTTTACTTCTATTTTACACTGCACAGTGTGATAAAAATATTAGATTGAGAACTGACTGAAGAAAAGATATTGAATTAATTTTTAAAACTATTATTTCTGCTAAAAATTTAAATTTTTACAAATTATAAAAAGAGTAGACTAAATTAATTTCAGTGAAATACATATAAAATCAATATTAAAAGGGAATTATTTGTCATTATTCCTCTGGAATTTTTAAAATTCTGAAAGTACTGTCATATTTTTGCATATTAATAAAAATACAATGATATTCAATGATAATATTTTCGATATTAAATGAGGAAGGAACCATGGATATTTTCTTTTTTTTACTAAACGGTATTTTAAATGCAATAGATATTTTTATGAAAGATTTTCCATGTTAAATTTTAGAGATAAGGTTATTAATTCATTTGTTTGTTAAATATAGTACAGTTTTAAAAATAATAAAACTTATTAATTTCATTATTTAAAAAATGGCTTTGTCTAGTGGTCAGATAGAGCCTGACTGCGATCTAGAGGTCTTGTTTCCGAGTCCTGGTTCGAGCTTAGATGTACTTTCTCTCCTCTGTCTTTGTCCTTTCCTTGTATGAATTGGTTGCGAATGGTTGCCTACCCTATAAAAGAGTACCTATGGCATATGTGTACTGAGTCCACCCACACCAGCTTACTCTTCAGTTGGAAAAGTATAGGAGCGCACATTCATATTGCCATCCTAGCTGGCACAAGACAACAATAAAAATGACTTAATATTCATATTGTAAGTCTCATGGGGTTTGTTAATAAAAGACTGAAAAAGAAACGTGAGTATAATATGCATGTTAAAAATATACAACATGGTTTAAGACTTCATCACTCCACTACTCATCAATTAATGAGAGTAGGAGACTACAAGCGGTTTTCAGACCAGAAGTACTGGTGCAGTTTCTCTAGACATTGCAGAGGCCTTTGATAGAATTTGCATAGGCGGACTTGTGTTTGAACTCTTTCAAATTGGTCTACCTGACCCACTCATCATATCATAGTCTGATACCCAATCTTTTGGGACGAATGTTCCACATTCTTATAGGTACCACATACTCCACAATAAGACCCATCTTAGCAGGTGTGCCACAAGAATCAAGACAATTCTTAATCTATGTGATTGATATACCAAAACACCCACAAACATTGCTGCATCTATTTGTAGATGACACCATCATACTAACACAACGCAGGAAAATGTCTAACATATTTCACATTCACTAAACCAACAGCTACTTGAGCTCTGAATAGAAAATTCTAGTAAATGAAAACAAAAGTGTTGCAATTATCTTCACAAAAAAACAGCTGAAAGAGTAAAATAAATGGAAAAAGTATATCCTGGTCTCGAACCTGCAAATATCTAGGCGTTACACTCGACAGAAAAATGATATGGCACCCCCACCTCAATAACATAGTTGAAAAATTCAAAGAGCAGCGTCACTATACCCACTTCCAAAACGAAGCTCCAATTTATCGAAGGAAAATAAAGTGTTCATTTACAAAGCATATCTCCGACCACTACTATCCTACGCTTGTCCCATCTGGTGTTACATCCATGATTCAAAAATTAGAAACCCTGCAAAATAAAACTATCAGGCTAGCGGTGAAAGCACCCTGGTATTTCAGAAATGATAAAATAAGAAAAAAGTTTAAAACTGCCCCTGATTAGAAACCTATTTCGTCAATATTATGTTCAATATGTACAAAAATCAATATTCCATCCTAATACGACCTTAGCACAATGGACAACGTCCCCGACCATTATTACAATATTCACATAAGTTTCCTCACCAACCACCACGATAAACATGCATGAGCAATTAGCTTTAATTTAACATTCTAATTTAAGTTTTTTACATATAATTTGTACTAAAATCACTTTCGTATTTCACCAAGAATAACCATAAATTATGTAAATAAACGCAAACTTTTTGTACATATTAATGCTTAATAAAAAGAATAAAACAAAGAAAAAGTGCGAAAAAAAGAGAGTTAAGAAAATTTTGAATCTGCATATATGTACATTCAAAATTTCTCACCTGCAACAACAAGTGAAACAGGTAATTGCCAAGAAAAAAAAGAGGACAACTAACAATCATATTTTTAATAACGAACTGTTATTTACTAACAATTTTCTGTAAAATGTACTAGTAATTGTAAATATTTTTAATAATTTTTCTAACCTTTAATTGTAGTGTAAAAATACTAATATTTTTTGTAATTGTGTAATTTATGTAAATAGTATTTAATCAGCTCATGCATGTAGTAATGCATTTCTCTAATTTCATAATTGATAATTATAGTAAATAATATCTAAAATTTAATCTCCAAATACATATATATTAAATGTATTTTAATTTTTAAAGCAAAAATTTATAAAAATCTCTAAGCCCCTCCCCTTAAATGAACAGCATTATTTTAAGCCAATCAGTTCAGCCATAGTTCACCGCTCACTCTAGCTAGCCAAGAGGGTAGAGGATCAACGATCCAGGCACTTTAGTCACCAGCCAGCTGACAACCACTCCATATTAAAAAAAATGCATAAATGACGGACAATGAATGTACTATAGTGGAAGTTTAACCAAAAATATTTCTAAATTGAATGATAGTAGTTTGATGAGTGTACTTCAGAACTGTATATACCAATATTCCATTAGTAATAAAATTTTCTACGGTAAAATACAGAAATAGAAGTTACAAAAAACCTAATTCTCATTAATTGATTATTATTTAAAGATCATCATGAATAAAACTTAATTTAGAATACAAAAATGTGCAACATAATTTTAAATATGATCAGGTAAATGCAGATAAATTAAAAGTTAATGAAATATGATTGGTTTATGAATAAAGTTTTTATTTGGTTGATCGCCGAAATTTCCTGCGTGGATGAATTGAAGACGACCGTCTAGAATGAAATGAAACATGAAAATGCTGATCTCTAGCTTAAAATTGTAGTTCATCTCGAAATGTTGACGATATGTAATTCATTTTTTTCATATTCGATTTCACAGTTAGGACATCTCTGCTAAGCATTTTGTACCAAAATGCTCCAAATCCAAAATAATCTATTAAGGTCTCCCACTTTGTTTATGTAAACAGAAAGGTCCCTTATGAAGCCTTAAAAAAAGTAAGACTTAAGATCCCTTTAAAAAAATGTCTTCCATCACAAGTATTTTTATCTATAAAAAACTTGTAAATATGTGCACATTTAAAATAAGTTTTCCTTAATATTGTCTGGCTTATTATCAAAAATAAACTATCATTAAATTATATATAACGATAGTGTATGTTTGATATTTAAGCCAGAAAACAGCATTGGTACACGAGAAGAATACAAAATTGCATGGCACAATATCATCGCTTGCACTCGCTCCCTATTCATCGAATCTTAAAAGCTCACCGGGTCATATACTATTAACTCCTCACATCGTGTACTTCAACTGAACGGGCGGGGAAACCGCAGCCGCTCTCCGGGCAAGGTGATAAATAGTGCACTGTTCCATGCACTAACGAGGCCGCTGAGTTTCCTTCGGTTGATGTCGTTAATCCAATCACCACCCCAGTGTTGAATTGCTACTAGGGTATTGCGCTATTATCATCTTTCTTAAGCCGTGACTGTATGTATAAAAGGCATCTCTATCTCTGGTACCGATGGAGCATTTCTACTTCAACTGATTTTTTCTAGTTTCCTTACCTTGTAAAGACAGGTCTACTTCAGAGGCTTCCCCTGCATAGGCAGTGGTTTTAAATCTCGGGAAATGAGATACGTCAAACATTGTCTAGGTGTAAAACAGAATACTCTTGCAATTCGTTGAAAGGACCACCAGTCAAAGTGCCTGGTAGCTGCTGAAGCCCCAGAGGATTCATTAAAATATAATGAATACTGATTGACTGAATTTGGTCAGGCTTCATTGCACTCCGTTCCTAAACTGCTCACAGCAAGAATGAAAACATAATTTTCCTCCTCATTTTAAAATTGTCATGCGTGCATTACCATTGGAAGTATTGAAACAATATGTATGTCGCGTTTTATCCTCGCTTTCTACATCCCATATGATACTTTGGAAAAAATGATAATTACAGTTTTTTTGTCAAAGTATTGTTTTTAAAAATTGCAGTACAATTTACAGATGACGGGAATACAAATGAAGGGGGCCTGTCTACACCTCAATAGAGGCTGGAACTTATATCACGATGTCAGTTTAGTAAAATGAAAGTTTTTATTTATTTTGAGACTATTTTCTATGTTTGTAATTAATTTAAACTTCTATGAAAGCTATGCTTAAGGTTACCGCTATATAATTTATTGAGCTAAAAATGAGAAAAGTATAATTATGACTCAGATCAACAAGTTCAAGAAGAAAATAAAAAAAAATCATCTATTAAGAAATGGCCCTAAGAGAGGAGAGTATTGGGAAGCGATGGGAAACCCTCGCCACTGTCCCAATCCCAAGTCACCTGGAAAGAGCAAAGGTTGTTGCCCGCTTTCGCCTTACCCTCGAACACGACTTTCTGGGCGTCCACCTACACCGGCTTGGCCTGGCTGCTGATGAAGCCTGCCCGCTCTGTGTCAATACTAGGATGGATTCCGACCATCTAAAGCAGTGCTCTGCACTTGCCCTACATCCACCTGACGATGTCGTCAGCCATTATTGGGAGACTCGGTGTCAAATAGCTGAAAGGCCAAGAACGGGCGTTGGCTAAAGTAAAGTAAAGTCTATTAAGAAATAGAGAAATCATAGAAAACTAAAACAGCCGAAAATATTTGAAGATTGTAATGGCAGCTAAAGCTTCCATGCCTGATGCGAATGTCACAGAGTCAAATGAAGAAGAATTTAGCTTTAATAAAGATCATAATTTCTGGAAGAAATTCATGGATGCCAAAATCACTTCTTAAGAGGAGAATAACATATGGACATTAACATCATCACCACAAAATCAAAATCTCTACATGAAAATAGGATTTTTGTATGTGTAAAATTCAAATGATATTATAGATAAATATAAGGCGAGACTTGTGTAAAAAGGGCCCAATAAGAGACAAGGTATTGATTATGAACAGAGATTTAGTCTCTTTACAAAGCTAAGAACTGTGCGGTCTCTCATAAGTGTTGCAACCAGTATGAAGAGGCATCTAATTCAATTTCATGTATCAACTTCCTTTTTATTATAATTTACATGAAGCCATTTACATACATCGACTTCAAGGTTATATAGTGGTGGATGCAATGTTTGAAAACTCAAGAAAAGTTTTGTATGTGATTAAATAAGTTCCTCGACTCTACCATAATTGTTTTGGAAAATTTATGATAAACCTTGGATTTTAACTCTGAAGCAGATCGTTGTTGATTCATCTGTCATATGGAAGAAAGAAAATTATTTATACAGAACTCTTTACACTGATGATGAATTAATCACTACCATACGGGAAGAAGATTCGTGAAATTTCCTAAATCAGTTAAAAACAATTTAAAATTACAAGAAAGTCATCATCATATTTTTAGGTGGAGAAATAAGATTTGATAATGAACTTTTAAGATTGAGCAAGAAGTATATATAGCTCAAAGATGTTTCAGTGGTTTGGTATGACAAACGAATATTAATTTGTACATCCGATTTGAAAGAGAAAAAGATGTTGCTTACAGAAGAGGTAAATACGATTTTTCTTATCGTGAAGCTGTTGGAATATTAGAATCAACGTGAGCCCTGCGTTTTACGTGAATATTGCGCTATCTTAATATGGGGATTTTTTTAGAAGGTGGCGAAAACTTGCTGTACTGTTTTTGGGGTTTGTACTTATCTCTTTGAACATTTTATTTGCTTTGAGAAATCCTCAAGCAGTTTATTTTCATTTATTTAGGTTTTTCAAAATTCGGAAATTCTAAAAAAGTGCTTTAAATTAATTTTTTTTCAGTATGGGAACGATGGACTATTCACCATGATAGACTTGCATGGTGATATACCCTTCATAGACTGGGAATATCACATATCGAAATTCACATCAAATATTATATATCATTGCTGCCCCTCTTGCTATACAATTAGTTTCAGAAGCCCGAGTTTTAAATTTCTCAGTGTTCTTGTGTCCTACACCAAGATATGCCTCTATTCCATAGCGGCCCTCACAGTTATGGCTTGAACTTTTGAATGTAATTTCCAACAAGATCGAAAAAGTTCGACATATACCAAAATTTGCAAACTGATTATAAAACTACAGCAGAGATTTGTAGTATTGATATAATTTTGAATGAATATACCTGTATTTTCTTAAATACAAATTGAACAGCACACTACGAAATTCATTATCCCGTTCATAACAGTGGACGAATCTCTAGAAAATCTAGCATTAGAAATTGAAAATAATGACCTTATTATATTTCAAATCATTTCATTTCAATAAAAAGACATTTGAATAAAGAGATCATTTGAACTTTCTAAAACTATTTTGGTAAGAGTGTACGAGCATAAAATACCATATCAAGTTAAAATGTTTTTATCTATAGCAAATTTGTGGGAACTTTTGTAGATAAAGTTCGTTAATGCGTTTTTTTTTTTTTTCAAACTTACACATGCAACTAAAAAATGTAAGATACAATCAGCTTTATGTAGACTTTGTGGCTCGTATCACAATAGTTATCCTTGTTCTAGTTAGTGTTTCATATTATGTTAATTGTAAAGAATCTGATGATCCTGCATGTCCTTCTTTTAAAGAAAAAATTCGGTTTTTAAATTTTAAAGCGATAAATCATCTACCTTTCATTAAAGTAGGAAGACGATTTAAAAGTTCTATAACCAATTTTGCTACTATTGTCAAATCTAATCAACCATCAGATATTACTCATTCGAAAATAAATGATATAATCACCTCAGTCCTTACGAAATCCGAAGAATCAGTCAAATAAAAAATCTTAGGTATTCAAGTCCAACAAGAAGCTATTCTTAATGCTATTTTCCTGAAATTTGAAAAAAAAAACTGTTAAAAACATTTTTGAAACTAGAAGTCATTCGTTTTCCCCTCCAACAAGGAAAACCCGAAAATCTCTTTGACTAAAAGCCAAAGATAACGGAAACACCTATTAAAAGTGATATTCAACTCTATCTAATCTTACCTGTAAACTCTGTGTTTAAATTTGGTGATCTTCCAGGAGTTCAAATGTAAATAATTAATAGTGCTGAACTTAAAAAAGGACGCAATAAGCTTTTCTAACGCTGGGTAAGCTACTACTATTCTATAAGCACCAGCCTTTAAATGTAAATTTTAATAGTAATTGTTAATTTTCTCATATTCTCATTTATTTCATGTGATTCCCGTAGCGTTCTCAATAAGCACCTAAACATGACACTCCAATATTTTTAATTCCGCAGATTTTATGGCAGTGCAAGAAACTAGGTCTAGAATACTTGATAAGATATCCTTATTCGACAAAATAATCTGTCGTCACAATAGAAGATTGTCGAGGTGACGGTCTTTTTTTTAGAAATTAGTAAATTCATTTCAAATCCGAAAAAGTAGAATTTTAGATTGTTGCGAATGTCTACTACTATCTAAAATATTTTAATCTTAATGAAAAAAACTGAAACTTTGGCACTTTCACTTTTTTTTTAACTGTCCTCTCATATAGATTTTTATTAGGCTGAATTATCTGCTTTACTTCGAGATGTGTGTCTCTAAGTCTCAACTGTTAGATTAAAAGTCTTCAATTGACTTTTCTTAGACATAATCTGATTGATTATAATTCATAAGTTATTGTCTTCAATGTGAGCTACAAGCATGTAAACATAGAGGTCCAAAACTGTTCGTCATAACCTACCTTGGAGTACTAATGTATTTTATGAGGGGGGCAAAGTCTGAACTGTCATATGCCATTAGCTCTAATAGCATATGCAAGATTGATCTGGAGAAAGAAAAACATCTCTTTGTGAGAGTCATGAACAATTGTCAATAGGTATCTCTGTCAGATTGTTGGAAAGATGTTGAAATCAAATGAATCTTTTGCATGCATTGATAAAAGCACTAGATCACCTGCTGAACGTAGCAGACATTCATTTAATGAAGCTTATCCACAGAAAAAATATTTTGCCTCTGTTAGAGAACATTTATCTTGAATTCCTTCTCCTATTCTCCAAATAAAGTAGAAGGTAAAAATTTCGTGAGGCTCGAGTCCATTATCGAGAGTATTGCGATGTATTTTCAGTGTAATTTTCAATGTTCAGAATTAAAACTTCATTTTTAGAAAAAATATATTTAAAATTTCTGTTTACACAATCACAGTGGTAGTCCTTAGAGGGATTCTCTGCCATTGGTGGGAGAAATAAGAATTCCATAATTCAGTTTCTTCTTATCACAGTAAAGAAATATCCTTTTAGAAAAGAAATTAGGGAATCATGAAGAATGCAATCAATTTGAGCAAGATATGATTTAAAAGTTTTAGAATAAATTGAGCCATTTTAAATTTCATCTTCTGCCGCGTTATGAAAACATTTAATATAAATATTTTACTTAAGCATATTAGTTTCGGTATTTCTTAAATTTAATAATTATGACTTTAATCTATTTATTTCCATAGAGTGAAAATATTGTTTTCTTTTTGCTTTATTATTTTTTACCGCAATTTAGTCTCGTTTCTAAAAAACGTTTTTTTGCAATACGTTTATACACATTTTCATTTCTAATAGCAAACTTTAGAAAGTGGCTCCTTAAATCACTTTGTCTCAGTCCTTACCCTTCGTTTACGACAAAAATATTACTTTACAAATATTAGGTACTTTGTCTCCTCATTCTTTTTTCCTCTCTGCCAATCCTGCTCACCTTAATTGTCTTGGCACTTCCTGGAAACAGTTGTGGGATAAGCAGGATCTAAGGGAATCTGATTCATCCGAGCATTTTGGACTGATGTAGACTTTCTTACACCAGGGGAATAAGTAACAACAACAACATGATATAAAAAAATTGCTAAAGGGATTCACAAACGTTGTAGTAAAATAACAATCACAAAAATAATCATGCTGTTAATTTATCAAGAAATGCAATTAAACTTATACAGTAATTGCAAAAGTGTGTTTTAAGAGTTATACAATCCCATTTTTTGAAGATTTTTTTAAGGTAAGATATAGCCTATTTTGAATATCTAATGATCACAAATATGTGGAGACGTGTAGTAAACTATAACATTTTAATTTACTTAAAAAAATAATTGCGAAAACTGTTTTTTAATTTCGCCGGCCAACGTCCTCTTAGACATAAGGCGTCTTGCAGTCTAATACAATACGGAGATAGCATCATAACGACAAAGAGCTCCAAAATTTCAAAATTACAAACATCAGGAAGAGAAGGGCAACTGAAAGGGAGTTCCCCAATCATAGGATCTCTCAGAAGAAACTGAAAGATATTGACAAAAACTGTAGCAGACTTAGTTACTCAGGGTGCACCATGAGGAGGCCTACGACAATATACCTCTATTTATATAAACTACCTCTTCATTAAATTCCTTAAAATCAAACCATTAACATTTTTAAAATTTGCTTATTTATGTTATCTATTTAAAAATTAGTTATGTAAAAATTATTTTAAAGATACTCAAATAAATGAATAAAAATAATTTTCTATTTCTCTTTCAAATCAAAATTAATTTTTCTTGCCATGAGAATAAATTTATTGAAAAATACAATAATTTATAATAAATGCAAATATAAAATTTTAAATAAAAAATAATTTAAATAAAATTATTTTTAATGAATCTATATCCCATTTCTATTTACCGATTGGAACAACTACAAAATATGATGTTATTTACTTGACAAATGAATTTAACATCTGCAAAGTGTATACAAAAATTTTCCACTTTAAGTTATTTGAAATCTTGAATGCTTGAAGTATACGAATTAATGTCAAATAACTTAATAGTTGTCTATGTTAGAAAAATTTTTAGAGCTTTTAACACGCTAGACAGTTTAATAAGAGAATATAGTGTAGTAAAAGAAATAGATTTTAAGAAGCACCTTCTTCAGAGTGAAAAGTCAAAAGGATAATATTCTAGTTTGTTAAATTAGAACTTAGAGTATAAAACTTATAGTTAACCGATATTTTACATTACCTTGTATTGTAATAATAATTAAATTATGCATTATAAATACTGTTAATGCGGAAAATAAAGAATAGTATATTAAACATTAAAAGGTAATTCATTAATGAAACATTTCGTTTCTTTTCCGCATAATAATTTATAAATGAAAGTTTTTAGCAATTACTTGTTCAAAAACAATTATTAATGATTTTATTAAAAAACAATCGAGCAAAAAGTTTCATTTTAAACTTATTTTATTCCTTATTTTGATTGACATGTGGGGGAGACGTGTTTGAATTCCGCATCTAGTATCCTCAGACCACAGTCTCATCTAGTATTCTCAGCCAATATAGGCCTAAAAATACACACCAATATAGCTTCTTATTATACCAAAATTTGTCCAAGGGCATTGAGCATGGTTGGTTACAATTTATTTAAAATAAGCAATGTATGAAATATTTTTAATTGTAAATTATAATGTAATTTTTTAAGTAAGTAACCCCCCTCTCTCTCTCTTTTTTTCTTCTTCTCTTAATGAAATGTGCTGGTTGAATAACTTAAAAAAGTAAGTATCTATCTTAGTTTACTTAATATAATTTATTTTAGCAGAATCATGGATGCCCATATCAGTGGAGGCATTTTGTGATTTCATTTGGGGTAGCGAAGTTTGGAGGTGAAATTTGATCACAATGAGGTAGGAATCAAACGTTTTTATTCACCTTCGTGTGAGTATATTGGAGAGGGAGAGATTTGAAAAGTAAAATTAATAATTGCACAATTTAATTAATATTGTGATTTTTGAAATAAAGCAGTTTATTAACTGAAGGAGAATATTCTAACCATCTGTACCCATTGTACTATTCTTTTCTAAACTTATAATTTTTTTATCAAGTGTAAAAAAACAGGAAATTCATATTGAGTAATCTCAATTTACATTTCCTTTGCACTTTGAGGACCATAATCAATGCCTCTTTTATGAATTGCAGGGAAAATTATAGAATTTACTTGATAATCTTCGGCTTTTTAGTAAATAAGAAAATTAAATAGTTTTTATTCAATAAGGGACAAGAGCCAGTTCATATTTTTTGTTACTAGAAGATGGGTAACATTATGTTTTTTTTTCAAATCTAAACTCTTAATAATGAATGAAAATCCTTTTCATACAATCGTCAGACAGGTGTGCGTTCTTGGACTGGTCAAGGAAAGTGTAATAAGCCAGGAAGAATAGTTATTGTGACTGAAATGTCAAAATCCTTTTTTTCTCTATCCTATTTCAAATATTTTTTTATTTTAATCACCCAAAAACTTGGAGATGTGGGAGCACCTCATGCTCTATATTGGAGAAATCTTTCTCTGCATAAGGGAAATGGGAATTCTAATATCAATTCTGATTTGATTATGTTTGAAGAAAAATTTCTCACTGTCTTTGGTACTGTACACGAAAATTTTTTGACAAATTAAACATAACTATGAACTGTACATATTCTATATCATACTATAGACATATCTATAGGAACCAATAACACAAGTCATTCAGAATGTTAATGATTATAAAATGTTTATGCGACAAATTTGTAAGTTCCGAAAAGCAATGCAGTTAAAATCACCACTTCTAAAAATCCTATGGAACTCGGGCCAGAGAAAGACCTCAAACTATAGATTATTGAACAAAGCTGAAAAAGATCTATAGATTAAGAATAAAGCCTTGAAGGTTATGAATTAGAGCTACTGTAGAGAGAGGATTATGGGGGAAAGGTGTAGTTCAGGCAATCAAAACCTGTAACAAGGTGCTATGCTTGTAAAGAAAAAGATATTGACGAAAAGTTATTTCACAACATAAGAGTTCAAATATTGTTTTATCTTGGCATTTCTGTATTGGAGAAACTTGGTCTACATCATGAAGTCAGTATTGACTTCTTTTAACTTTTTCTTCTTTTTTTCTTTACCAAAACTTATGTCTCATTATAGGTTTAATACTGGTTTATTTAGGCGCACACACATAATATTTCGCGAAAATTATCGAACATTACTAATCCAATAGTGTGGTTATTTTGGTCAAAATACCGATATTGGATAATATGTTTTTCTCTCATTAGGATATTTCACTGAATTAATTCAAATTTTTTATTTATTTAGTTTAGTTAAGTTGTATTTTTACATAGTTTGCTATATAGGAGACATTATGATTCTGTACTTATAAAATATGAATATAAATATGAAATCTGGACTTAGCTTTTAAGGAATTGCTCTTTTCTGGCATATTTTTGTAGAGATTATATTTTTTCATGTTGCAATTATTTTTGAAGAGTTTGTAACATAAAATTTGAAGTTTTTAAAACATAACTATAAATTTACTATTCAATAATAAATTAGAATAAATTTACTATTCAGAATTTTGATAAGATTGCTTGGTTCTGTGCATCTGGTTCCGTAATGAAAGTGAAATCGCAACCTGTCGTCTGTAGATCCTCTGTCCAGCAATATAATTCGTTATATTTTCATGACGAAATTTTTCTCACGTGATCAATCATCTGCGGACGATTTGTGTTTTGTTTACTGTTTACTTCTTAATATTGCTAAACCCTTATCCGTCCTTGTGAGGAAGTTTATTAAATATTTTGCTAAGTTTAAAAAATTGCTTTTGTTTTACCGTTTTAATTTCTAGCTTATTTTATGTTATTTGCATTTTGAAAGTTTAAATACTGGGTTTATAAAACTTATTAACTTTTTTTGAGGTCAGTACCAAACGAATGAATTATGTATTTTACCAGCATCATTTCATTTTCTCTTAATTTTTCCAATTCATTATATTTTCTTTGCATATTCTTGGCATTTATTATGGAGTACATTATACCATAAATAAATAGGTCCTATTATGACATTTGTTTAGTTATAGTCTGATTGAAAAATAAATATTTTTAAATCTAGAACTCATCATGGAAGCAATAGCAAAACATGACTTTAATGCAACAGCTGAAGATGAATTGAGTTTTAGAAAAGGTCAAATACTTAAGGTAACAACCAAACTTTTTGCTTGCTTGTATAGCCTTTTTCTTACATATTTATTTGTAGGCACTCTTACAATCCTCATATTTTCAGAGATATTTAAGCTTTTATATTATTTAAATCACAAATAAAAAATGGACTCTCTTTTTCTAAACTGTCACTGAAACTTAAAAAATTGCCTTTCATGCTAATTTATTTATATAAATGTTGGTAAAATTGCACTGTAGGACATTCATAACTCCATTGCTTAACTGACTCTTAAAAATCTTAGAACTTGAACTGTCTGACTTTCTTATTTTGCTCATTGATATACAGTTATCAGACAATGAAAACTTATATAGAATACATTGAGACAAACAGCTGAAAGATGAATAATCTTCAGTATTGTAGAAAATTTCTTGAAGAGTAAAGAAAAGCATCGAGTTTAGGTGGAGAACTTATTAAAAGAGTCTAATTTTTCCTTATTTGAAAAGCTTAAAATTCTCTTATAATTTGCAAATATATTATAAGAGAATATATCACTTTAGAAATCTTAATCATTGTTTGAAGATAACTGAAAAAGTTGCCTTAAGCAATACATGAGTGCTTAAGGCTAAAATTTATTGGATTGTTTAATATAATTATGTCAATGAGAGTTTTTTGTTAGTTCTCTCTATTATGCATATGTATGTAAATACATGTATATATAATGTGTAAATAACTATTGTAAATTTTAAAAATTTTATAGCTGATTCATCTTTTGGTAATATATAGTAGTGGGAAAATTAAGTTATTTTTCACAGTGTTTAATCTAGTTTTGACTTTTGTTTATATATCATGTGCTTGAGATTTTGCTTGTTTATGTCTGTGTTTTACCTTTTTGTGTGTGTATGTAAATATAATATGCATATATTAGGTCTACCGGAAAGTTCTGTCCACTCCTGTTACAATCAGTTTCAGCAAGTATGCATATATTCCTGTGACATATATTTGGCTCTCTCTTTTGATTGCTAACAATGTATACACATTTTCATTGCAGATGAACTAAAACGAAGTTCATTCTTTTTAGTATTAAGTGAGACGCGATTCTGTACCTATGGCTACCGACAAAATTCATTTATGCCACTGTATTTTGTACAAATTCCAACAAGCAAGAAATGCTACAGAAGTGTATAGAAATTTATTGAAAGTGTTTGGTAAAGGTACAGTTTCTGATAGAACATGCAGAAGATGGTTCAAAAAATTTCATGTAGGTGATTTCGAGCTTTCTGATAAGCCACGCTCTGGGCGACCATCTTTGATCGACGACGATACTGTCAAGATCATGTTAGAGCAAGATCCTTTTTTGACAACCTCAGAGATTGCAAAAAGGCTTGATTCAGCTCAACAAACCATTTCTAACCATATTCGGAAACTAGGGTTTGTGTGGAAGTATTCAAAATGGGTGCCACACAAGTTAAGTTAGAACAATTTGTATGATCGAATCATCATATGCACATCCCCGCTTGCACGCAACAAAATCGAACCCTTCTTGGACCGGATCATAACTGGGGATGAAAAGTGGATTACCTATGAAAACATAATAAAAAAGGGCATATTGTGAACCTGGAAAACCTGCCCCCTCTACCTCTAAACCAAAGTTGAGCCTGAACAAGAGAATGTTGTGTATATGGTGGGACATTCGAGGACCAATACATTTTGAGCTGTTGAAACCAAATAAAAGGCTAAATTCTGAGAGGTACTGTCAGCAATTGGATAAATTAAAAACAGCACTCTGAGAAAAGAGGCCGGCGATGTTCAATAGGAAGGACATCATACTGCTTCATGACAATGCCAGGCCACATGCTGCTTTGAAGACTTGTCAAAAAGTCGCAGATCTAGGCAGGGAAATTCTGTCGCATCCACCATATTTTCCTGACCTAGCACCATCTGATTATCACTTGTTTCTGTCCTTACAAAATTTCTTGTAAGGCAAACAATTCAAGAACAAAGAAGCTATCAGACAAGCACTAGTTCAATTTTTGGCCTAAAAATGGAAAATTAAAAATTTTTAACTTTTCTAAAAATGGGATATACAAATTGCCATCATGCTGGCAAGAAGTCATAAATAATGATGGCAATTATATTATTCAATAAAGTTTATTCAAAGTATGAAAAAATGTATTCCTTTGTTTCATTCTAAAACGGACAGAACTTTCCGGTAGACCTAATAATATGTGTCTACATATTTAGATATGTATATATTACATGCACATGTATAAATGTATGCGTATATACAAGTATAATGATCTTGGTGGATGTATTGTTATTAGTAAGATTTGAGAAAACTGTTGTCGTACTTTATAAAGAATTATCTGTTTTGTGTGTGTGTGTGTGTCTGATGAACTTTATGTATAGAATTTATAATATTTACGGAAAAAAGTATTTTTAATAGAATGATTATAGAAGGTACATATTATATAATAGAAAATGTTTTTCTATTTATCCAAAATTTCAGGAAACTTCTTCTCATTTTATGTTTCATTTCATGCTAGCTAAGATTTAAAACCACAGTTGTTTATAAAAATAAAGGCATAGGAGTAAATTTATTATATCTTAACTGTAAGAGTCTGTTTTAGATGAAAAGAATAATTGATTTAAATTTTGAAACTTTTAAACTGGATTTACATTTAAATTATTTATGAATTTTCATGGTTGCTGTAAAAAGAAATAGCTTTCAGTACCAATTCTTCTAGAAACTTTCACCTAAACAAATTTTATTCAGTTTATTTTTTATTTAATATTTCCTTATCACTTATGAAACAATTCTTTGAAATTTAGATTGAATTGCACCATTTAATAGAAACTCATATTTTTAATGTGCATTAAACCTTAGTAGTGAAATGATGTCACTGGTTTGTAAAAAAGTATTTTAAAAATAATTTTAAAGTTAGTTAACTTTAAACAAATTGTTTAAAATTTATGAATCAAATATAGTCCATTCAAAATAAATATCATAAATTATTAATTGCTATGTCAAACAAATGTAGTTTAAAGTTTTGTCTCACATCACATGCACTTATACTTAGTATTGGATGGTTCCAAAAGAGTTCACTACAACTATAAGTTTATTATACTTTACTGAACAAGAAAAGATAGACATTAAATAAGTTAGTATCTGAAGGTATGTGCTCAGATCGAACTCTGGTGATTCCTGGGTCTCAATTAGATGTCAAGCTAGTTCTTGATTTGTGTTGATTATTATATTTTCAAAGCATATATTCATGTTTTCAAATTTGATAATACAGTTTATAAGCTCAATTCCCACCTTGTGGTTGAATATTGTGGTTTGCAGTATAATTGTACATCCTGATCTTATTAATCCTTGAGTAAACTTGATTGATGAGCAACAAATAAGCTAACAAGTGTCACACAATTTGTTTTCTCGTCTTCATTTCCTTTCAAAACATTAAACAGTAATTATCTGATACAATTTATTTGACATAATTATTGCAATTTTCCATTCATATTAAAGTTTTTATATGAATTTTTTCCCTTTAACTCAAAGTTATTTCTTTTATTCTTCATTGATGTATCATTTTTATAAAAAATTTTCTACATTGTTTTTCATAAAAATGCATTTAAATTTTTGTAATATATATGAATATATAATACTTTAAAAAGTCACATTTGTATAATTTCTTGAGAGAAATCCTTGGGAACCTAGATAAAAATGTAAAACTTTCTATTTTGATAATTAAATGATAATTGTAATCACATGATATTTGTAAGTTTACTATCACTTTATGATAAGATTTGTACTTTAAAATTTGTTTCATTTTCTATGTACAGTTATTAATAAAAATCTATAATTTCTATGTTTTTTAGATTCTGAATATAGAAGATTCTGACTGGTATCGGGCAGAATTAGAAAGCAAAGAAGGATTTATTCCTAGTAACTACATAGAAATGAAAAACCATGAGTAAGCACTTCTAATTATTTGTTTCTTTATTTTTATTATTATCTTATATGATAATCACAAATTAATTCTTTATCTGTATGCCTCTTTGTTTGTTTATCTTCTGGAAAAATAACAAATTTAGTAGGAACCCATATTGTACCTATTAAGTAAATATCTACCTTTAAAATTAAGTACCAGTTATTTTTAACCATATTTGACAAGGTCAACATGGATACTGGCAAACTCAACCTCTTTTCTGTCACTTTTATAGCAGTTGGACTCTAATATTTATAACACGTATTTCAGTAAAAATATCTGATTGGCTGAAGGGAGATCAAAGGCATCAGTTCCTCTATTGATAGCTCCCATAGATACAAACAATATGTAAATCATAAAATCAATATTATTTGTGAACAAAAATTATTTTGATGATATTGAAACAAGTATCAAACTACTATCCATTGAGATAAATAAAACACCAATTGTGCTGAGATCTCATACATAAACTTAAGAAGTATATTTTGTTAATGGGGGGTGGGGGTAAAAAAACCAAAATCATGCCTAATTTTGAGTTTTAATAAATTCTCTATATATTATAGTTATAGTTATCTAATAATTATAGTTTCTATAATTTTTACTGACTTACTTCAACTTGTTTAGCGTAAAGTAAATTTTAAACAGAAGAGAAAATGAAGTTGACGCAAGAACATTTTCATGTTATGATTTTCTACGATTTTAAAGCAGGATTGAATCAAGAAGAATGCATTCAACGGTTGCAATTAGCATTTGGTGATGAATCTCCAGCTTGTACTACTGTATTCAGATGGTTTAGAGTATTTAGAAGAGGTCGCAATTTTCTTCAGGATGAAGAACTCACAGGAAGGCCACTATCAGCAATAATCCCTGATAATGTGTCTGTCATAAGAAAAATGTTAATGGATGATAATCGCTGTATCTATCAAATGATACAGAAGGAACTTAACATTGGATCCGCTGCCATACACAAAATCATTCATGAAGAATTACATATGAAAAAAGTAATTTGCCGTTGGGTTCTCCATAATGTAGCTGAGCATCAAAAAGAGGAGTAGGTCAGAATCAGTAAAGAAACTTTTAAATTGCTAAATGATGGTGGTCACCGCATCATTTTTAAGATTGTAACAGGTGATGAAACGTACATACCGCTTTTTTATGCTCCAACACATCAAGAAATCAAAGTATGGGCCTTTGAAGATATTCCATGCTGACAATGGTGAAAAAACAATGCGCACTGAAGAAAGTGATGTATGCCGTTTTCTTCAGAAGATGGGATTAGTCAAAGCCATCAAGTTAGAAGGACAGAAGACAACAGTAACAGCAAACTGATATACCACTAAATGTCTTCCAGAAATTCTACAAGAACTGAATGTTAGTGGACTAATACTTTACAATGACAATGCATCTTCAAATACAATCGGATTAACAGTTGAGTTTCTTAAACAAAAACAAATTAAAGTGATCGAGCATCCGCCGTATTCACCTGATCTAACTATGTGCGACTTTTGGTTATTCTTTAATCTAAAAAAGAACTTATGTGGACGTGGTTTTCATTCAGAAGAGATTGATGTGGCTATAAATGCATTTTTTTCATCTATTCCAAGAAATGAATGGCTTGAGGCATTTAATCTGTGGAAAATTCGTCTACAAAAGTGCATTGATGCTGGAGGAGACTACTTTGAACACAGCTAAAATTTTGTAAGTATAACTTTAAAAACCTAGTTGATATCTCAAAAATTTCAGATTGACTCTCATATAACACTTGGAAAGTAAACTGAGCTATGTTTATTTCTTGTATGATTTCCCACCTTCCCAACTAATAAATATAATTCTACATAAAGGTAATATGTGGCTTTACTTAATCAATTCTTAATACATTATGGAAATTAGACTGATACCTTTTGGAATATTTCAGTTTGATTTTTTTGTAAATCATGATTATTTGTAAAAACTATGTTTTCATAAGAAGTGAAAGCATGTCTGTTTCTCATCCTACGTAAGACCATTGTGTAGATATAACATTTTAAGAACTTCATCTCCATCAGTGAAAGTCAGATTAGCCTCATCTTACAGTAGTGATGACATTGCAATTAATGAGAGACATGATTATATGTAATGCAGCCCTCATATTCTACATTCTTCTATTGAATCCTTCACAGCAATAGAATTATGGATGAACACTTTTGGACAATGCATTGCACATTGCAGAAAATCTGAGATAGATCCTGGTTTGCTATAAATTAATTTCTTCTTGGTTACACTTTTTGTTCTTATTTTTGTGTATCATTTACATTACTTTTAGAAAAAGTAAAATTCACAGTTCATTTTTTTACCATATTTCAAAATCAAGAAATTCTGTCGTTTGAATTCTTTCATCCAAATGAATATCAGTATTCAGGTATTCATATTATCTCTAACATTCTGGTGTGATGTAATTAGAAAATAGTTAAATTAAAAAAAAAAAATTGAATGAAATAGATAGAATTTGTAATCATGATGATTGATTTCATTACTTAAATAGCTTATAAATAAAACTTTTTTTTTTTTTTTTTTTTTAGAAATTTGAAAAATAAAAGAAACAGTTTTTATTTAGTGGTACTATTTGGTGTTATGAAACAATATTCAAATTAACAAAAAACACTGTATTTATTAAAAAAGAAAATTATTGCTTTTAATTTATTAAGTAATAACAATGTGATAATGGATTTATTAATGTTACTGAATTATTGTAAAAAACTATTGGCATCTTAAATCTTTTGCTTGAAGATTTTATGAGAATGTAACCTTTCTCTCTTTTTTTCTTTTTTGGACTAAAATCTGTCCTTTAAGCATATTGCTAAAGTTCTCTTGATTAAGCAAATATTCATTTTCTTATCCCTATCAATATTGTTAGGAAGAAACATTTAATTATATTTAGATAAATTAAAAGTAAATAATTTTAGACTATAGAGTTATTTGAAAATTAGAAAAATAATTTCATACAAAGAAAGAAATGAACAAAGGAAATAAAATTTTGAGGAGTAAAATGTTTCTTTTTATTTTAATCATGTCTCAATAGAAAGACTTTCATCAATGAAATTTTTTTCATGATTATAAAAATAGTTTCAGAAACGTATGATATAGATTTATGTATAGAACAATGTACAGTGTTTTTTTTTTTTTTTTTTTTTTTAAATACAGTTTTTATTAGGAAGTTAAAATATGTTTACTTAACAGTTTGAATAATTTCACAATATCACATCAAGAAATTATGTCTTTAAAAAGATCTAATAATATATGATTACCTAAATATGAGTATGTTTTTTACTTTATTTTTTTCAAAGCCTTACACAAGTTTGTTGTGAAAGTCTCATATTTGTTCCTGCTTTGATTGCCAGTAAAATGTTATGAAAGTTTGTTAAACATATGTTAAACTGCTATCAATGATAATTGTCAACTTCATTCTTTGACAATTCTTATTATTTAACTGTGGTTTCATATGTTGTCTGATGTCAAAATTATCAAATTAGTGTCTTCCAATATATACCTGGCTATCACTATTACCTTATTACATAACTTTGAATAATGCCAAAACAAATATTTGTATTGATATTGTTATTTTGTATGTTTTCTGATTCTGCTAAGAATTTAAGACTTATTCCATATGAAAATCTCTACATAAATTTAACATCAGAGCAGCATTAAATTGTTCATAAACATTTTCCTAAAATTTTAAATCAATTAATGGAAACATTAATTAATTTAGTTTCTAAATTTTCTTTGCTTGATATATTCTTACAAGCATATTTTTCTTATAAAAAATTTGTTAGAAAGAAAATTTCAAGTAGAGAAAATTTAATTAGCAAATTAATCAATTTCACCATTTAGTAATTAAAATTTTTTGGAAATTATTAGATTTTTCTTAAAAGAGATTAAAATGTAAAATGAAGAAATGAAAATTTTCATATTATGTATTGCAAAAATGGAGCACCTTTTTGTTTAATGATTAGGATGTGAAAATGTGTGTTTGTTATGATTAATAACAAGTCATTATTACTTAGTGTAGTATTGTTTGATTACAGCTGGTATTATGGGCGCATATCAAGAGCTGATGCAGAGAAATTGCTTCTAACTAAGCATGAAGGAGCTTTTTTGATTAGAGTGAGTGAGAGCTCCCCAGGAGATTTCTCGCTTTCTGTAAAGTGAGTGCATTATTTCAAATTAAATAATTGAAAAGTTATTTTCTAAAATTTTATTTTAAAACTGTAAAAATGACGATTAATTTGTAGATATTGATATTTGTAAAATACCTCTTTTGAATAACACAATCCAACACAGAATCAGATATATGTCACAAAATGTTAAACAAAATACTGCAAAAACGCTCACAAATGTAAAGTTTGCTATCCAAATTTATGGTGAAAGCTCAATTAATTGCATTTGTTTTCTTAATTCACAAAAAGGATATAATTAATCAATTTTTATGTTGTCTTGAGATTATTTATTGTTGTCTTGAGATTATTATATTTCTTGTATAAATTTACAACTGGAAAAATATTTTTATGCAATTAGGTCACATTCTGAAGAAATTAAATTTTTGTGGAATTCATGTATTAACATTTGCACAGATATGACTGGACAGCTCCAGCTATGACTGGACACCTGAAAGGATCTGAAGCATATGTTAAAGAATTGAATGAGGATATATTAGTTATCCATTGTTTTATGCATTAAGAAGCACTTATTACAAAATATTTGCCATCAGAATTGAAAATGGTTCTGGAATAATGTGCTAAAATGGCTAATTATTATGAAAGCAAGAGAGTTAAAAAGTCTCTTACTTAGTAATTTATACCAAGCTATAGAAGCTAAGTATGAGTTGTTTCTGCATGCATAAATGAGGTGGTTGTTTATAGGAAAATTTTTATCTCATGTTCTGGAATTAAAAGGTAAAGTAAAAATGTTTTCTGAGCAAAATAACAATGTATGATATTGTTAATTTGTTGGAAAATGAATTATGGAGTATTAAACTATTTTACTTATCAGATATTTTTGCTATTTTTAATGACATAAATTCAAGCATGTGAGAACTGAAAGGACATTTATTAAACTTAACACATAAACTGGTTGGATTAAAAAATAATAATAATAAACTTTATTACTAAAATATTCTGAAAACAAATAACATTAACTTTTGAGGAAATGGTTCCTCTGGTGATGCCATCTATCAAGGGAGTACCTAGAGCAAAGTTGTACTTTCATTTTTATGGTGCTCTGATTAAAGGAAAGATGCACTCTACTGACTTAAATTCACATAGTTGTCAGCAGAGTGAGCTTGGCTTGTCTAAATGTCATACGTAACAGCAGCATAACTTTATGTAAGAAAAAAAGCTCAGAAAGGCAATTTGGAAAAGTTTCAATCAGTTCCAAAAGATTTCAATAAAACTATTTATAAAATTGTTAGTGATCATTTGACAACATTAAAAGAGAGAATTATTCATTATTTACCAAATTTAGATTTAAAAAAAAATTGAGTTCTTAATTTATTTATGATAATGACTACTATATTTGAACTTTGAATGAAGAGAAAGAACTAATTTCACTTCATAATAATTGAGATTTTATTTAAAAATATTTGTAAGAATCGAGTAATTCACTTTGTACTGTTATTTTTATAGTGCATATTATTTTATTTTTAAAACTAATTTTATAAACTATTTTACATAGAGTATTATAGGTATGTAAACAACTTTTAAACTTTATCTTTTTCTTTATGTGCCATCTAATTTTGAGAACCACTAGTCTAGTAGTAAGAGATTTTTTGGAGCATAAGATTCCATGTTCTATCCTAATTACTGTTAAACAATGAAAGGTATACGTGGTGCTCTTTCCTTCTGCCTGCACATCTATCAGAGTCTGTGCTTGGGTGAATTGCAAGGGACGAAACTCGAGAAACTCTATCTATATACACTATATTGCTCACTAGCAATGAATAGTTCTCCCAGAAGGCAATTTACATAGTGGAAAATACCTTAAAAGGACCTTCAACCATTCAGTTATCCACTATGCAGTTTCAAATGTATGATTTACATTTAAAAAATGACAAAACAATGTTAAATATCTAAAATGATGAAAAAGTGTGTTAGCAAAGTTGAGTGTAATTTGTGATGTTAAAATTTGAAAAGCTTAGCTACTCAAAACAAGTCACATAATTTAAAAATTACCATGCTTCTCTAGAAGGGAGAATTAATAAGAATTTTACTGCTCATTATAAAAATGAAATCGTTTTTCAGACAAATAGTTCTTTAAGATCGCAATCCCTAATTCCAGACATTAATTGAAATTATCTGTTTACAATAAGATATGAAGAAAAGTCAAATTTTGATTTTAATGTTAATGTATGCAGTATCTAACAAAAAAATGCAGTATTTTTTTTAACGAAATAGCAGTAGATAAATTAATTATATTATAAAACTATTAAAAACTGTTAATAAATATTTTAATTTTAAAATTTCTATCCTGGAAATTTTTGGAGGTGGCTACCCTTGCATATATATATTTATTTCATCATTTAGAACACAAAATTTTTTAAAAATACTATGATCATAATTAAGTGATTTTTCCATAGATATTATTGAAATAGTGAAGATAACAAATGTATGATATATGTCCAAATTTAACTTTATATTATATAAAGAAATGATTAATTTCTGGGTATTTAATTATTTGATTGAATTATTAATAATGCTACTTTTCTTCAATAATAGTTGCAGGAAAGAAAAACTTGATGCAACAATTTGATACTTTTTTGTATCACTTTTTCCAATAAATAAATTATTTAACATATTGAAGTGAATGTTATTTAATGTAGTTTTATTTTTGCTTTGTTGTAGCATTAAAAAAGTTAATACTGTGAAACGTTTATATTAAAATAAAAATTTAAAGTGGCATTACTAAAATGCTATATTCTCTAGTGTTTTAAGAATTTTTATAAGCAAATGGTTGTATGTTTGTGTATTTAATGAGTTGTTTGAAAATATAATGTTATAGACCACATTTAGCACTTTTGTTTAAGATGTAACCTAATTTACGACTTAACTTACATTGTATGTTTTTGTATTAGACATATTGTCTTTTTTCTTGTTAAAGAAAACAATTTCTTTATTTATAATGGTTTGATTATGTTTGCTGTTAAAGAAGCTAGCTCTCATATCAGCTTGTTAAGATTTTTGCTTCCATATGTTTGAAAGGAATCTGAAAAAACTCTTTCCTAACTTAAAAAGTAATTGGATTGCAATAAAAACTATTTATGTTTGTCTAGGTCTCATTACTTTGATTTAAATAAGACTGGATTAAAATAAATTCTTAGCTTATAAATTACAAAATAAGTAATATACTTTCCACAAATAGTGAATGATAAAAGTTGATTAACTTTTTATTGTTATATATGCAATTACATGTTCTTCAAAAGTGTGTCAGTTACATATGTCATTACTTGTAAAATTATTTCTCAAATGTTTATATGAAAAAAAACTTTTTTTGGAATGTGAATTTAAATTTTTTTATATGAATTAGATCAAGGCTGTTCTAAATTAAATTTTTATGCTAAAATATTTCATTTTCATTTTCAATCATAAGATAAAATTTCAATACTTTCATTTTATTTATGAAATGTTAGCTTTAAATCGGTCATTTTTTGGTATTTAATGAAAAGTGTTTCTGCAAGAATTGTAATTGTAGAACAATTTGTTAGTTTTAATGGTATGATAATTTTTATTTCAATACATATGCTTTTCTTAAAGAAATTTTCATTATTTTTTTTAGATTAAAATTTTTATGTAAGACTATTTTTTTACCTTTCAAACTTAAATTCTCATTAAATAAACAAACACGATATCAAATGTGAATAGTTAGTCTAAAAATTTATTTATTGAAATGAAAACACTATTACTAGTAGTAAAATTAATTGCAAAAAAAGTCAGGTAAAAATTAATTGCAAAATAGTACCAAATTTAGCTTAAAATATCAGGTAAATATTACTATATGCCAAAACATTATTATTTTTTGATATTCTGATTTATATATTTCACATTATTTATTTATACATTAAATTATAGGATATATTGAGTTTTATTGTTTTATTTTAGTAGATTTTTTTCTTTGTTTCTACAGGTGTGGAGATGGAATCCAGCATTTTAAAGTTTTAAGAGATACTCAGAGTAAATATTTTCTCTGGGTGAAGAAATTCAATTCTCTCAATGAGCTTATTGACTATCACAGAACAGCCACAGTCAGTCGGTCACATGATGTCAAGTTGAAAGATATACATAAGGAAGAGGTTAGATGCATTACTTTCCAGGAAAACTGAATAATATATTCCTATTCACAGTTTTATTATTAAAAGTGTTATTATGATATAATTATAAATTCAGAAGTATTTACTGTTGCTAAAATTATTAAATAACAAATATTTTGGAATACTTTCAAATTCATCAACATAATGCCTCGTCTTCGTAAATCGAGTCCAGCAAAAATTCTGTTGATTATGCACAGTGATATATGTAAAGAAATTAGGATATATAGTAAATTCATTATGTTAATCAGTTAATTATATATTTTGAAATTTTACTTTTCAAAGATTTTTTTTTAATTTAGGTCTCTTTATAGTTCATTCTTTAGATATTTTTTTTCATTGATTTGATTTCTCTGTTAATGATTTACAAACACTGACTAAATTTATTGAAGATTTGAATTTACTTTTGGTAATCCTTTGTAATTTTTAAATATTGTGGTCTTTAGGCTTATTAGGTACTTCTCTGTAAGTCAACTATTTAATGAAATTTTACTTTTCAAGGATTTTTTTGAATTGACGTCTCTTTATATTTTATTCTTTAGATATTTTTTCATAGAGTTAATTCTTTTCATAAGGGAAAAGGACAAAGAACTTTATCAATCTACACTTTTTCCTAAGCAGTATAAAAATTTTCCAATAGAGAAAATATTTTTATTTCAAATTATCTCATAAATTAATATTGTAAGTTCATATTTTCTCAAATTATCTATGAAAAATGTTATGTAAGAAAAGCTAATTCAAGTTATCTGATAAATTGTATCATAAATTAATTTTGGAAGTTTCATATTACAAATTATCTGTAAATAAAGATTATGAATATGTAAATATTTATAAGAAAGTTACACAGGCTGTAAAAGGATTAAATTTTATCATGAATTTTTTTGCAGAAAAATGAACATTTTTTTTCAGTAGCCTCAAGGTTGTCAAGTTTCTGTTGTTCTAAACATACTTTCAGAAATTTTTAAATACTCAATTTATATATAAATAATATATTATAAAGTTACATGTAATCCTCAAAAAATTCTTGCATAAAATTCACTATTTTAATGGGAAAAATCACTAAATTTTATTTTATAGATTCACTTTTTACCTAATATTAATTTTTCTATTTCAGTACTATTAATTTCTGCAAATTGTTTGCAAATCACTTAAATATTGAGTAAGAATTATAAGTAATGAAAGTTAAGATTCTGTTAATTTTTTAAAAATTCTTTTGCATGACTTGCAATTGATTTTGAACAAACACATTTAAAAATTGTGTGAAGGATGTGCACATTTGCTTCAATGGAAATTAAAACTTTTAATATTTAAGATTGAAGACAGTAACTTATTTGATTATTTTAATGTATTTTTGTTGTAGTAACATCTCTCCACTTATAAATAGTCATTTTCAATTCTCTGAGAGGTAGAAAAGTATTTACGCAAATACTAATAGCATTGTTCAGTAAAATATACAGTAAATTTAAGACTACTTTAAAATCTTATAGTTAAATTATATAGTACAAGTATTTGTAGCTTCCTTGTACTAATGCTTGGTGTAAGCACAGTTGATTATTCAGATTTTGCATGGTATTGAGACATTACTGTAGAAAATTTAGATAATTTTTTTTATTAAAAATAATGTTTATTACTTAATTTTAAAAATGAATTAAAATGTAAAATTCCTGATCAGAATTTTATTATAAAATATGGTTATTCCATATAAAAATATTACACAAATGTCTAGGAAAAAATATTGTGTGAAGAAGTTAAAAAGAATTGACCATTTTTTTTTTATCAGATTGAGAAATTCATTTCTTATAAATTCTAAATTGTGTGATTCTGAAGATTAGTAGTTATTTTTTTTTGTAAAATATATTCCAAACAGGTCTGAATTATGTCTGAGGTTCAGTAATTTGAAAGATTTCATTACAAATTAAGTTAATTAATTGAATATATAATCTATCTTTAATGAAATTAAACAATTTTACACAATGGAAGAATTATCAATTTTATTTTTTTTATTTCCAATAGTTGAGTTACAAAACAAATGAAACATGAAAAAAAAATTTTTTTTAGTAAACCTATAAATTAAGTAGCATTTTCAAATGAAAGTGTGAGGAAGAGCAGGACACCCTCTGGCCTGCAGGAAGTCCCTATGGGGCAGAGAGTAAAATACATCATTGATGCTACAGGTTCTTTTAAAGACAATTGTGTCCAGAAATGAGGCTGAACATTGCAACAGATTTCTTTCTTGGCTATTCGTGTACTAAATGAATTCGATTAGTCCATAGTTTATTTCTATTAATAGAAGTGAGTTCCTGGAAAAAGTTAGCTCTGAAACCTTTCTTGACATTTGACTTAATTGAATTGTTTGGGAGGCCAGGCTGTGATGCTTGAAGGACAGCAGCTCTTTTTCTTGGCCAGAAAGTTGGCAACCTTATTTTCCTGAACCTTACAATTTGCAGGGATCCATTGAAGGACAACCTGATTACCTCTCTTGAGAGTCAATTAAGAATATTGAAGCAGTTGTCAGCAACTGAAAAACAGGAATCTATTTTGAGTCAATGGCTTGAAAAGCAGCTTTAAAGTCTGATAAGAAAACCACATTTGAAAAGAGTTTTAGATGAGTAGCTGTAAGAGGGCTTAATGAAGTGTGTCTATTTCACCATCAAAAGCAGCTGCAAAAGGGCTGATGGGTGTATATAAAGAAATCAGCTCCCAGTAGACACCTACACTTGCATTGATTGAATCACCCATCCTGTAGCTGACAGTATGTACTTGCAGCAACTTTTCATTTTAGTAGCAGGAATTTATGGCTTCATACGTTAGCACAGTTTCACTCGTGTTATTTTTAAGAAATTCTAGTTTAAGTCCAAGCTGTATGAAAAAATACTTAGGAGAAAAAACTGCTCAGCTTCAAAATTGAGGAATAAATTTGAGATTATCTCACAAACCTCCTGTACAAAACTATTTTGTGTCTTCAAGTTCCAACTTGATTCAAAGAAATCTCCTCCCAGAGAAACAGGCTTCCCTGGGTTCTAAGAATTTTCTTTCAAAATAGTACCACATTTTCCTGTATAATCACACAAATATGCCTGTTCTCTGTAAATAGCTACATGCAACCAATATTAGTTATTTCTGCAGCACATGTAATCATATGCAATGCCTGATTCTGAAAGGTTTCCAGTATCTGGGTGTGACATTTGATTGAAAATTTTCAATCAAATGTCACACCCAGATATTTAGAGTTTTTGGTGGTTTGTATTAAATTCCCTTTGTGGAAGAGTGGCATGAAGGGTTGATGAGTAGGGGATAAGATTAATTGAAAATCCCATCGAGATATACCTTCATGATGCTTTGTTAAGTCTGTTTTTCCCCAATTTTTAGTTTTAATAGGGAGTTGATGTTATACTGTATTTTACTTTTGGAGGATACTAGGTTCTCTATGTAAAGGAGACCTCTAACATTTTCTGATTTCAGTTCGCTAACTAGGTTATTGATATAAATATTAAAAAGAGAACAGCTTCTATCAATTTTATAATATCATTCCTAAATATTAGAAATCTTTTTCTGGTGATTTACAAGTTTACACTGTAATATTTTTCTGATTAATTTGTGAAAATATATATTTTTAGCATTTTATCTCATCATACAGTAACACTAAGTTTTCACCTATTAGCTGTTTTATTATTCAGAAATGAAATTTCGTTAAATTTGGGAATAAAATAATTAAACATTTTTGTAGAACTTATGCATAAATATATAATTAATTATATATAAAAACATTTATGATTCCAAATTACAGTATTTTATTTCAATATTGAAGTATTTTTTCAAGTATTTTATGAATGCTCTATTTTTATCAGTTATAACATGATATAAGTAATTAAAATTGCATAATTTTTCCTTATAAAATATACTTTCATATTTTAATACTTAATTTATGGAAAATGATATAAGTAATAATTTATGCTGAACAATTATATTTTAACCTATTTATGAATACACAAACATGGTAAATAATAATTTTATTTGTTATGTACGCATTTAATTGAAACCATTGTTTACTTTTGTCTTTAGTTCCTTGTCCAAGCAATGTATGATTTCAAACCTCAAGAGATTGGTGAACTGGAGTTACGAAGAGGAGATATCATCACTGTACTGAATCGAACTGATAAAAATTGGTGGAAAGGAAAAATTGGGACACGGAAGGGTATTTTTCCAGCAACATATGTTACAGCATACAATAGATGAAATCTTACTTTCTCACAAGCTATTTCACATTCCAAAATGTAGTAGACAAAACTATCTGCGTTCAAAGATAGAAAACTCATAAATCATGTGATCAAATTATACTGTAGGAAGGTTCTTGAACTGTTGTTTTTAGTTATACACAATGGTATGCAGACTATGGAATATACATTTATGTAAAAAAATTTGTTGCTTGTTTTTGATGTGATCATAATGTCATTGAAATGGAATTATAAAACATATATAATTTATTCCATTTACATGCATTTACACATTTTATGATGACATTACAAATTTTAAAACAAGAATGTGTTATTAAAGCAGGAGTGATACATGTTTTATTTCATTTGTATATTTGAAGATATTTGTATATTAAGAAGAGAATATAAAATTTACTTTGAACAATATTGTAAACGTGTGTATGTTTACTGTATTTTTCAATTGTTTTTTAAAATTATGTATAAGGTTGTAACATCTATTTTTTTTTTTTTTTTTATAAAATCTTTTTCAAATAAGCACCAAAAATAATTTATGTGTAAAATATGAAGTAATACAATTTTAACACTTCTTTTTTAAAGTTGATTGGAAAATTATCATTGAAAATGAATTTTTTTTATAAGGGAGTTTCTTGAAATATTTGCAATTAAAACCACTGGTGGATGAGCATTGCTCTGAGAACTGAAACTTTTCCTCTTGATGATGCATGACCTATTCAGTTTTAAGTTATTTTTTTACTAAGAATAGGAACGAAAAAAATTTAAATTCTGTAATAAATACTAATTAAATCTATTGTCATAATTATAAAATGTTAAGATTATAGGTATGATTTGAATCGCATTGATTGTCAGTTCCGATTTTATAGGATTTGTCTGTTATTTTATTTTTTTATTTTTCCCCCTGATTTTTTTCACTCAAATGTGATTGACGCATGCACATATGAAGCAAGTAATTGCTTCAATCATATGCAGTTGATTTAAAGACTACTTTGGCTTAAAAATATGGAAGATTTTAATCTTCTCAATATGTCATCAAATGGCTAATTGTTTACATTATTTTTAATGCTATGTTTTTAATTCTGGAAATGAACAGACCAGATATTTTAAAAAGTTGTTTTTTATTTTTGCTTACTTATTTTGTGGTTTAAAGAATTTCTTTAACAAAATGAGATTAAAATTTTTCTTTGATTAACACTAAAATTAAATTTATTATTTTAAAAGATAAAATTTAAAAACTGCCAATTATTGTAAACTGAGTGTGGACATCAACTTTTTTAAATATATTTTCTTCACATTATATTAGAAGAATTTTTGAATTAGTAGTTCATATGATATTTAGTAAAATTTTTGAATATAAATATATTAATCTATTTTTAAGTAAGAAAATCCAAGGAGTTTTAAAATTTATTATATTGAAAACAATACATAATTATTTGGTAATTTTTTTGTAAAAATTATAATTATATATATATTTAATTGTATTATTTAATTTATCAATTTTATTTAATTGAATCAAATTTGATTTCAATGTGTACTTTAATGTTACATACATTTCCTATGATCCAATATCAAATATATGTTCCTACTTTTAGTTGATTGTTTTAGCAGCTGTGGTACTGTTTCTTGTATTGTAAATGAACTTTTAAACTTGTATTTTTAATATCCTGATTTATGAATCTTGGATAAAAGCCCTATAATTTGTTTAACACCTTATATAAAGCTTCATTATAATTTATTACCTTTTATTACACTTATTGCTGATTAATATCTTTAATTTATATGCTTAGTCTAAATCTGTGATATAAAAGATGGAATTATGAAAAAAATTCTGTTATGTCTATGATGTATATAAAAGCATTTTTAAAATAAAGTAGTTATAATTAAATTAAGTAATTTATTGAAAATTTGGAGATTAAAAATATATTTGCTGTATAAAAATAAACAAATTTTGCTTATGATATTGTAATAGGACAATAATTACCATATTCCTGAAATAAATTTAAGTTATTCTCTTGTAATTTATTATGGCTCATTGAATTTATTATTACTTTAATAAATTAAATATTAATCATATTTAAAGTTGCCTAGAATTGTTTATTTTAGTATTTTTGTTTATGGCTTTTGAAACTACTCATGTGGAGAATTTAATTTACACAGTTAAACATTCCTATTTATAAATCATAAAACTGTGAAAGTGTTTACATTAGAACATACAAAAATATGTTGAGTTATACAATATTTGTGATGTATTACACTTTATAAACCTAATACTAAGTAATTTTGAAAATTTCCTTTATGAATTTTCCTTATTCTTGCCTTGCAAAATGAAAATTTATCTTATTATTTGTGTGTGTGTTTATGCTTATACTTGTTTGTAAAACTTGAAGCACCATGAAGGATTTGTACAATCAAGCCAAACTTACAGGAAATGTAAAGTGATGTAAGGCATGCAAATGATTAGAATTACAAAGCAATTATGCATGCTTAGAATGAGAATCACATGTCCTTACCAGTCATTTATTCTTTGTATACTAATGAACTGTTAAGGTGTGTTTAGGTCTGTTTATCATCCAGTGTGGTGAACGTTTTCTTAGTGGTCAATATGCCTTGTCAAAAGCAGAGAGTGACATATCAAACAACTTATGGAGTTTGCATGAGGCTGCATTGTTAGTACACGGAAGACTGGTTGTGATATCAAGAAATCGTAGCTCAAATGCATTGTAATGTTACAAGAGTAGTGCATGTTTGGTGATGTATTGTACAGCATCTTCTCATATTGTTGCAACAACGTTGGAGCAGTGCAACAAGGTGTTTTGATCCATGGTTCATGAAAATATCAATTATATGCTAGGGTTTCCCTTCGCAGGATTCCCCTGTTGCTTAACCTTCAATCCCTTTGACACCAGTGGGCCCGGCTCTGCATGGTATGCCCAGTGAGAACATATGGTTTTCTCCAATGAATCTCATCAAAATTTGCAGTACGTCAGACCTTATATGAGCGAAAGTTCTTCTTCAGATTATTATCCAATGTCATACTCCACAAATGCTAGGCATTATGGTGTGAGGAGCTGTTGTGTTTAGTTGTCAGTTTGAGCTAATGAAAATTACAGGCAGTCTTAATCTATCGCTACCTAAAAGAAATTGTTAAGCCAGAGATCCTCCCAATTTTTTGAGGCATTTCAGCAGTATAATACCTGTGCATGTTTTTCAGACTGCACAAGCCTTCAGTGCTTCAGTTTTTGCTCATTCTGTGGGTTATTTATAACCCAAATATGTCACCCACTGAACATGTCTAACATTTCATTTGTAGGCAAATTGCTTGTATAGCTTAACCCCTTGACTGACGAATTAAATGGAATTTGATGCGACAAAAAAAAACTATTTAATTTCGCTTAATTGAACTACACCATCAATTTACACCATCATCCCCACTTTCATATAATGCATCCGGCTTATACATGTTACGGGGATTATTTATAATCTTTACTAAACTCAAATATTGGCTAGTATAACATTCACCGTGCGAGACTTCTGCTAAACTGAACTCTTACTTTCAGTGTGCTTTTTTAAATGAGAATCGTCGAACGAGTGAAGCAACTATGTAATCTAATTGTAACTTGCACGGCGTCCGCCGAAAGAAGCGCTTGACGAGTCTGACTCGTCAAAGTCTGTGATGGCCCAGGAAATCAATGACGAGTCAGACTCGTCAAAGTCAGTCAAGGGGTTAAGAAGCACATAGTAATACTGAATTTTGCCATCCATTGAAGTCATCTGGCATGTCATTCCTCATGATTATGATCAGAACTGCTATGGCTCAATTCACATTGATGTGTGCAGACTCTCTTTGCTCACATGATAGACATACAAAGTACTGATTTCCAATATTTTTTCCTCTATATTTGATGGTTCATTTATACCACTTTCAATAATATATGGGATCTAATTAGGCCTCGTGTGCAAAAAATAACCATTGAGTAACTTACCAAACCAGCAATAAGTAGTAAGAATTGAATTGATTTCTGACCATTCTTTCATTGTGTTGTAGTTTCCACAAACGAGTATGTATGATGTATATATATATATATATATTTTATATACGGACATAAAATTGAAAATTTTTCTGTCTTCCAAAGCTTGAGTGAGTTTAGAACTGAAATTCTTATATTTCAATTATTTCCTATCTAATTTGCCTTAATAAGAAAATAATTTTTTTCAAAAGATTCGAAGTCTTGAAATTAGGCCGTTGAATTGAAAGAGTACTATTGATTAAAAGTATTGACCAATAGTTTAAATGCAATGTTAAATATATACATTTTCTTACTAAGTTAATAAATATTTATAATAAATGTTGTATAGTTTTGTATCCTTTAAAGAGATTGAACACAGGAAATTATTCATATTTCTTTTTATGAGAAACGAAATCATTTTATAATAATATATTAAGTAAATGAGAGAGAGAGAGAGAATTCTCTACATTCTTTTTGTCAATAAATGCTAACAGTAAATTAGATTTAGAAAATATATACCGTAAATAACAAATATATCTTGTGAAAAGCACAACAAGATTTTTCATTGTAATTTCATTTAAAAAATTTTAACAACCTTTTTTTTTATATGAATGAATATATTTAATAAATATATGCATAAATTGCATACAATAAAACTAATCTAAAGGACATTAATGTTCTAATATATATTTTTTAAAAAAGCCTGTTCTAGAATTATTAAATATATTGATGTATTACTAGCTTTCCAAACTATAAAAATTAGGGTTGTCTGCAGAAAAAATAAAGATACATTTATTTTTATGAATCTGTTTAGTAATATTTTAATTTTTATATATTAAGTTAAAAAATATTTAAATGATCGTGAATGTAGGAAGAGATCGAAAATAATTTTTAATCCTGATCAAAAAGAGCGGTTTTAAATGGCCATAGAAGCAGCCCTGCGCCAGAGGGTCTCATTCCTCTCTGGTCAGGTCTTGAATTATGAAGCAAACCATATCTTTGTATTCTCGGCCAAATGATAGATGGAGAAATCCCAGCAGTTCTATAAATGTAGTAAATGATTTTGTGCTCATCAAGCAACTTTATCTGCAAAGATTGTGGGTTTATTGTTCTGAACTTCTATAAAATTGAGACAAACCAGCTTCCTTTATCAAAGTAGGCAATTTATTAACAAGGAATAATAATTTAACACACAATAAGAGTCCTTTAGAGCTCTTCTCCCTACAGCATCTACTTTCTATCTATAGATTTTTTTCGTTTTAACCCCAAAAATTCTGGCAACCCTAAGATCCATACCTTTTCCTCTTAAAACAAACGTGAGTGAAAAATAGAAGATGTAAACAAACCGCCCCATTAAAATGTCATTTCAATTAAAAGAAGTAAAAATACAGATTAAAAAAGCTATTACTTTACGTTTTGAAATGGGTTACTACTTTAAGCTAATACATTTTCAATCTCTCATCGGTAGATTTTTTCATATTTTAACAAAGCAAATATATATAAAAACTTTACCAAAATGTAAAGATGTAATTTAATTAAATTCTTATATATGATAATAGACACTATAAAAATACATTCACTTTTCTATTGATAAAATTGCAATGTTCGATTTTAGTCATTTAAAGGCATTATTTCTAGGTTTCAATTTTACCATTCTCACTAAATTTTCCCAATTATACATTTCAATAATACATTTCAACAATTCTGCCTATTTTCCGCGAACAAATAGACAATTTATCCTCTTTCATAGCACCTATTTCACCAACTTAAGTACTTTAAGAATCGTATAGGGATTGCGTTGCTGTGCATGTTATTTATATAAGTAATATGCCGTCGCTTCTGTACTATTTGAACTACTTTGATACATTTTTTCCCACAAGTGTAATCTATTATTTTTAATATCTGAATCATCTAATTCGATGATACTATTAATCGTGAGTCCAATTAAAAAATGTACAGGGGCCAAGACTTCCAATTCTTCATTATCATTGGTTAAAAGAATCATTAGAGGGAAATTTAAAATTCCTTCTGTGTCTGTGACATGGTTAGAAATCTATAAACTCGTATTATTGCTGTAAACTATTTTATAGATTTTTTAAGCTTTTACTACTCCAGTGCTGCAACATAAAACTTTAATAAACTCAGGTACTTGCATACACTTATTTTTACAAACTACATGCTGCTTTCCTGTAATTTGCATAAAATATGAAAAGAAGAAAAAAAAAAAGATTGTCATATAAAAAGAACAGTTTAAATTACACTGCTTTCCACCGTAAATGCAACACTCTGAAGGATGCATGTAAATAACATGAAATTTACAACATGCATAAGTGGAAGTGAGGTATGCAAATGAGTAGAATTTCAGCATGACAGGCAAATTGTGCGCACCACACGCGCCTGTCGCGCCACATCAAAGCGTTATTTAAGACTTGGAGATTTCGAAGAATTCAAATTCGGCAATTGTAAATTTTTCAAAGGGGGAAAAAAGTGATTAATTATATCAGAAAACAGCGATCATTTTTTGATCAAGTACCCGAGTTCGACAGAGGAAGAATAGTAGCTTCCCGAGATTGTGGATTATCTTTCAGGGAAATCGGTAACCGTGTTGAACGAAACCAAACAACTGTAATGCTGATAAGTGATCGTTGGATGTAACAGGACACGACGGATAGGCGTGTTCGATCGCATCCACCTCGGTGCACCACTTCCCGTGATGACAGGCAAATTGTGCACATGGTAGTGAGGGATCTCTCAGCCACATTACGAACCATCAGCACAGCACATTCAGTCTGTAACGCATCATTCAGAATCTGCGTGTATCAGTCGACGCCGTTTACATCAGAATGGTTTGTTCGTAAGACGTCTATTGCTTCGTCTACCCTTGACGCAGAACTACAGACGTCTTGGCCGCCAATAATGTGATGAAAGAAGGATGTGAACAGCAGAATAGAATGAAATTGTCCTTACTGACGAGTCACACTTCTGTCTGCAACAACATGATGGTTGCATTTGAGTCTGGAGACACCGTGGAGAGAGAATGCTGAACAGCTGGGTTATGCATCGCCGCACTGATCCTGCACCGGGTAGTATGGTATGGGACGGTATTGGATATCACTCCTCTGGTACGTATTGCTGGTACTTTAAGCAGTCAGCGCTACATCTCCGAGATATTGGAGCCAGTTTTCCTTCCTTACCTTCAATGCTTGCCCACAGCCATATTTCAACAGGTTAATGCGCGACCACACATGGTACGCATTGTCCAATGGTTCTTCGTCAATATCCTGATTGAATTGCTTCTATGGCTGGCTCGCTTTCCGGATTATTCGATGATAGAAAACTTGTGGTTCATGGTTGCTAAACGACTGACCCAGGTTACATCCCCAGATTCCACACCAGATCAACTTTGTGGAAGCTGCTTGGTCTGTTGTACCCCAAGAACACATCCTAAGTCTCTTTGATCAATGCCGAGTCGTGGGGCAACGACGATCTCCAACAATGGCGGCTGCTTTGGCTACTGATTTTAGCAGGGTCCACACTTCAGAGAAATCTATAAATTTAATCATTTGATACTTAGTGTCATGTTATCTGCAAAATAAATTTTGTTATGATACTCTTCTTTCTTGATGTTGCTATTTGGGTGGCCAGCAGTGTAATAATGTAGAAAAAAATGTCTTTCTGACTCAAAATAATTCTTTTCGGAAGATATAAAATATGTTAAATTTTTCAGGAATCTCTTGAATTTACTCCGTCAAAATGATTTTTTTCGCAGGAAATATTGAAAAGTATTCATTTGCAATGAGACATGCGTATTTCAAAAATATCCTTCACGAATATTTTAAATTAACTTTTAATGTCATTACTCATGAAAGATAAAACAAAACTTTTGATGCTTTCTTTTTTTACTAGAGTAATTTTGCTGAAGAGTCAAAAACACTGTTTAATTATTAATTAATCAATATTAATGCTTATAATTAAATAAATGTTAAGTTTTAAGACAAACATGTTTGCCAAATATGCAACATCATTTTAAATGAATGTTATTCATCTTAGAAAGAAAAAAATTATTTCAAATAATTTAAAAAATGAATAAAAATTATTATAAAACAAAATGACTTAAAATATTTTCATATATGTAAAAACGATGAATATTTAAAAGATTACTTGTGTGGAAAAAAATTAATTGATTAATGCGAAAAATATTTTGCTTTTTTCTAGCAAAGAATAGTTATTCATTACCTTATGTTTTATACATTGAAAAATTGATTGATTACATTGTAAAATTTTTTGTAAAAACTTGTCTACATTCTTTTATTATAATTATTACCGAAAGTTGTCCCAATTGAGTTTTTTTCTCATTATCCAAAATATGTTTTTTTCAAATACTTTTAGTTTTTGCATGTTTTTATCTCATTCCGATGTCTAACTTTATAATATAGCACTGAAATTAACATTTAGTTTCACAGAAAATATGAATGTTATTGATAATAAGAACATCAAAAGCGATTCGGAAGAAGATATGACCACTAAAGAGATAAAATGTAATAAAAATTGTAATTAATTTTCAACATAAGTTCTTATCGAATAAAATAAAGCATTTTTATGAAAAAATAGCAGTAAAATTAGTTTAATAAATAGTTTGAATAAAAAATTAAAGTCTCAGTAAATTCGTTGCTATAGTAAATAGTTATTTTATATAAAATCAATTTTATTATTATTGTTACTTTGAATTTTTATGATGATATTGATAAAACTAGCAAATGTATGTAGGAAATGGTAATAGATATCTTTAACGTCAAATGTAAATACAATAGAACTCTAATTATCCAAATCAAATGGGACCCAACCCTTATTAGGATAATCAGTTACTTGGATTTTTCGAAAGAAAAGGGTCTATTTTAATTAGTCATTATACATTGAAAATAGGAGGAAAAACTATATATTTTTTAAAGAAAAAGAACTTATAATTGTCTAAACTGAAAGTGAGACACTTACATCTTAAGGTGCTTACAAGTGTTATACATTGATACAGTATATATATGTACAGTGCTGTAGATGAAAGTCATTGCTTGTTGAGCATCTCGGTCAGAGTAAAATGTTTCACTGCCTTCATCTGTTTCAGGACTGCTAAGTCTCTTCATTCGCTTGGTAGTAAGAATTTGCATCTCGGGATGACACTCTTCACACCTCAATGCATTGCTTATCTTCTTCATAATCAGAGTCGAATGCTAATTCCATGAGTTGAGGAAGTGACATCTTTCAGAATCATTGCTTCTTCAAACTCATCTGTTCAGGATGCCGATTTCTCTGCAATGCTGCGCCTATGATTGGGGAACACCTTTTTATTTGCCCTTTTTCTTCTTGATGTACTTGGCTCTGAAGCTTTTGCCATCCTTTCTCGTTCCGGTGATGTCTCCATATTGTATTGATTACAAGACGCCTCATGTCCGAGAGAGCGTCAACGAGATTATTAAAACAGTTTTAAAGCAGCCAATTGCTTCACTTGCTGAGAGTCTTGCATCTGCTTCAACTTGGACATTAAGATCATCTTCTTAATCATCACTTCAAATACGTTTGCTGTCATTTGCAATTTGAAAAATCTGGGGTCTCACTTATAATCCATTATCCTATATGTTCAGTACTAACTTATGAACATCTAGGGATTTCAAAAGAATGTTTTTGAATTTCTCAAAGTGACACACATCTCTATCTCTCTCTCTCATTCTTTTATCGTCTCCTTTCTCTTACCCCGTTTTCTTCAGAATTTTCCTTTTCCTTCTCTTCTTCAGTCTGAAGCTCTGAAAGTGATTCGAATAATAGGCGTTCTTCTTTATATAAACATGAGGCCAGAAAAAAATTTAAATATTATTTTTCGTTTTATATTAATTTGATCATACAAAATGCATTTGATGTAAAACTTTCGTGACTCACTAATATCTAACAGAGCCTTTCAAATTAAGAAATGTCTTGAATTTTTGTGTTACACTGAAGCGGAGAATTTTCATGACTTAAAATGATTATAATGAGACGAATGTTAATTTATTCCTTGAGATGTACTGAAAAATGTACTGTATGAAAATGTTAAGGTGTAGTATTTATTCACTGAAACACCACTATCAAATTCTTTTGCAAAACAACTTTGGTGAAGGGAAAAATTAAAAAAAACTTAAATTATTTATCACTAAAAAGAAGAAAAAAAGTAGAGTTAAAAATGTTTTCTTTTTGTGCATATATATATATGCATATGAAATAAATTAATATATGTCCATCTATATATTACTTAAACGGAATCCATTATATTTATTCTAGAAAATAAATATATTCGTAAAAAACAATTTTAATGTCTTAAATGTTTTTAATTTAATAAAAGGAAATTTCGATGATGATAATAACTATATATATATGTGGGGGGGGGAGTTCTATCAGTTTCTTTGTCAGGAAAATACACATTATTGTTTAAATAATTTAATTATGGTTTTGGAAAAAAATAAGAAAACGCTATTTACAAAAAAAAAAAAAAAAAAAAAAAAGAAAAAGAAAAAGAAAAAAGAAAAATATATTAAATCACAATCTAACATCATTTTAGTTATTATCCGAAATTAGTCCAATTTCAGTTCTCGTTTTTGCGTCTTTTTCTCTTCCATCACCTCGCCGTTTTTTTTTTTTCCTCCCTTTTCTCTGTATGTCCGACAGCAAAAATGACACGTGATTTGCCCTCTGGTAGCGATTTCGATCACACACGCACACGCACGCACACACATACACGCACACACATGCACGCACACAGAAAGAGAGAGACATTCATTTATAAATAATGTAAATATCATTAAAATGAAAATGCTTTTTTGTTTAGTTTTGTGAAATTCGCATCAATCCGATTCAGTGAAGATTTATTTGTATATTGTTTTACTGGATGATCACTTTCCATTTCTTTAAAAAATTTAAATTTTAAAAGAATTTAGGAGATTAATTTTTCAAAAAAAAAAAAAAAAAAATATCTGCTGGCCTCTGTATGTGAAAATCTTGAGAATAAAAGTCAGTATTAAAAAGTTTATCTTTGCAGTGACTCATTGGAAATGTATGATAGATAAATATTGATAGATATATTTCAATTAATGCAGATTGTATTAACTGAAATATATCTATCAATATTTTGTTTATCTGTTAATAGCGCTATTAAGTAAACATTTTTAATAAAGTTACCGGGATTTTGTATTTTGAAATTTAACATAAATTTTAATTTTTATCGGTACGAACATCTTACATTTCTGCAAATAATTTATAAAGTAAATCTTATATATAAAGTAAATCTTATAAATATGCAGTTAATCTACTATTTTAAATTAACTGCATATTTTATTTCTATTTGTGTAAATAAATCAAATATGAAATGAATATTCCTTTTTCTATTTAGCTAAAAAATTTCTTCAGACTTGAGCTCCACCCCTCTTTACTCTTTGCATGTGTCGACGGTATCAATCTTGTTTATTATCTTCAAATTGAATTTTATGCCTTTTGCTGGCAGTTGCTTTCATCAAAACTGATCAATATTTAATCCCTGCACTCTCCGCATATTTACTTGTCATGATTTTTTGCTCCATTCGAATAAACTTTTTCTTCTGCATTGAAACTATAAACTGTTTTACAACCAAAGAAATCTGTTTCACGGGGTACTTTAATCAAACTGTAAATGAAAAGTATTTTGCTATTAAAATAAAAATCATTCTTTCCTTACATGCTACTTGAAAATATACTATATGAAAGTTATTGTTATGCAAATTGATAAGTTAGCTCATAAAAATATAACTAAATGTTCCATAAAATTATCTATCATTTTCGAGTAATTGTATATATTTCTGACAAAAGTTATTAATTAATCCTTCTTATAGTGCTAAGTAATTATAATGTTCTGTTGCGAAAATGATTTAATGGATCCATCCTTAAAATGATCAATCAAATATAATGGAGAAAAAATAGTAAGCGTTTTTAAAATATAAAATCTTAATTAATTTTAAATATTAACAGTAACTATATTATTATTATTACTATTGTTGTACTCACCTGCTAAAACTGAATGAAACTCAACAATCGAGTTTGTATATTTAAAAAAAAAAAAAAAAAAAAAAAGATTATTAATTTCACTGATATATTGCTACAGTTAATTAATATGAGTCTATAAATACCTTCCAGCAAAATTGGCCTCATCCTTTATTTATTAATTATTGCAAGAGTGTATCCTCTTTACTAATTACTGATCACTGAAGGATTTCACTTCTCGCACAGCAAATAGGAATAGTAGGAGGGCCAAGCAAGAATTAGAGAATATTTAGAATTAAAACAGATTTATAGAGAAGCGCGCTTTATACAAATTGTAATTCAAAAGGAACATAGATGTTATCAGCTGAAAATAATGGCATTCTCAGCACATATAGTTTCTTAATATTCATTTTAACAGTGCTTTTCTTGCTTTCCAATAAATATCGTCACCATTGTTTTCCAACAATGCTTTCTTTTGTGATGATCGAGTTATAAAAATAATGTCATCTGGCGTATTTAAAAAATAAGAACTTATTTCAGGTCAAGAGAAAAATATTGGATGCCGTGGCATATTAAGAAACTACCATTTTACCGTGGCTTTGTAAGGGGCAAATTTTAACATCAAATCAAATTTTATTTCCTTTACGAAATTGATATTTAAATATTACAGTAAAGAGTAAAATGATATAAACTTTTGTTTCACATTTCATACGAATCTCTGTTTTAAAATTACTTAGCATTTCATTTGCCAAAATGCACAGAATTCTCCCTTTAAACCATTTTTCCCATGAATGTAAAAGGAATTAAGGAAATCATTAAAACAATTTAGTATTAAATTCCTGTCGTGAATTTGTTTAAAGCACACATACACGTATATTTAAAAATGTGTGAAAATAAAACATTTTTTCTTTCTTACAGTACTGAAATCATTACCGATTAGATTTTATTTGGTAGTTAAAAAATGCCTAAAATCATATTGGTTTCTGATATAATGGAACATTCTAAGTAATAAAATCATTTAGAAATTGACATAATCTCTTAAAACAACTTTTTTTTGGTTAAATTTGTATTTCCTTTTCATGAGCATATTATTATATAATATTATTTTCAATTACTATATAATAATTAAAAAATGTTTCTTCTTTTAAGTTTGATTTGACCTTATAACACAAATTAAACCATTGATTAAAAAAACTCTATTTAGAATATTAAATATCCTTTTAGGTTCTTGAAATTTTGAATATTTGTTACAAGCAAGAGTTTTAGAAATTCTACGCAGTTTAGTGAAAATTCAAAATACTGTGTATTTTATCAGAAAATCGTAATTTTTCATCGTGAATCAAAATAAGTTAAACATATAGAATAATTAAGCGGATAATTTTATTATTGGGATAAAAAGACTAGCAATCTTCAATGCATTAACGTTAAATTTAATTGATGACAATTTCATGAAAGATTGCAGCTGTTGTCTTATCAATTTTTTTCTTAATTTTTATCTTTACCTAATTTTGAATTACAATGTAAAATATTTGTTCAGTTATATGTGTGTACTATTAATCACGACACCACATATTTTGCATTAAAAGTATAAAATTTCGCAATCAGTTTTCTGTGAAAGTAAGGAATATCTAAATGACTGAATCTAGATTTGCTTTTGTTGGAAGGCTGTGGTCAAACAATTCTGATTAAGCATTTTCACGCACTTTCTTAATCCGACAAAAAAATTGCGAATTTTAATATACCTAAAATCTACGAACATTAAAGCAATGACTTAAAATCTATGAATATTTTAATGTAATCAAAATAATTTAAGTACATTAAAATCTCGTGTTCTGAGTTACTTGCTCTAAGTAATTTATTTGTTTATCTGGAAACGTTTCCTTGTTTTCTCAAATGAGGTAAACATAGGTTTTTATACACAGGCTGCGCGCGCTTTAACTCGTAAGCACTGACTGTTGAGAAACAAATTGTTTTTTCCCCTCTCATCAAATTTTTGCTTTAACCATTGAGATGGATTGTTGATACAATTAAAATTGTTAAGTCAAATTTTTAAATATTTTTTCTGAAAAATATTTAAAAAATCTGGTGTTCTTAATTTTTTTTTTAATGGAAGAGGATCTTTTCCTCGAATTAACCAGCAATGATCCATATTAATTCAATCACTGTACCCATAATAAAATATATACCGAAAATAATACCAAAATGATAAAATGACTATTTTTGGTAAAAAGGACCTTTTTGGCTTCAGGACATTATTTTAATTTAGGTTTCTTTATAGAAATATGATGCTTTCAATTTACAAAACTCCTGTGAGGCCTGTCTTGACCTATGTTTCTGTGCTTTAGTCTCTGACAAAGTTGGAGGGAAGCAGTGTTGCGGCATTTGAAAAAGAAGATTTTGAAGAGATTTTTGGCGGTGTAGAGGAGAACAGTAGCTGAAGAAGCAGATTTAATTCATAATTATATAGAATATATGAACAATCTAATATTGTTAAACATATGAAATTAAATAAAATGAACTGGATGGCTCACGGGCTTCGAGTGCTTGATGTGGTCACGCTATAAAAAATTCTGCACTTTAGACCTAACTAGAATTAGAAATAGTGGAAGACTACAGTTAATACGCAAGGCTAAGGTAAAAAGAAGGGTTGGCTCATCGCTTTGAGGTGTCGAATGCTGGTTTGACCCTAGAGAATCACATAACAATTGAATTCTAAAATAAAAATTTCTCATGTAGAATTAACACACACATCTTAAAGAATAATATACAAATTACAAAAAATCACTAGATTGCACAGATAGTATGTCACAATGACGAGAGTGGTATACAAGTATTGGTTGCTAAGAAGTAAAATTGTTCATAAGTGCTTTAAAAGCCTTTTAGTACAATAACCGCATAGTTATGGTACAAAGCAAGCATTTGGATTATGTTTTATATGGTAGAATTATCGGCCGTCTTGAATATGGGCATACCCAGTTGGAAATATCCGAGGAACTTGGAATCACCCAGAGTGTCATCACCAGCCTTTGGCAACGGTTCCAAGATGATCTTAATGTGAGTAGACGTTACAGCACAGGTCGCTCCCTAGTTACAATAACGAATGAGGACCGGTATTCGGCAGTTACGGCCAAAAAAACAGACAGAGCAAGCATCAGACCTGTTTCGTCAGCTCTCTTCAGCTACCGGTACGACAGTTTCAAGGCCATGTACAGACCATGTGCAAACGCTTAGGACACATTGGTCTATAATCTCGTAGGCCTGTCAAATGTGTTCCACTTACTGCAACTCACTCTCGCCTGTGGTTAGCCTGGTGTAGAGAGCATTCATTGTGGACACCGCAACAGTGGTGTTGTGTGATGTTTTCCAGGTTAGTCCAGGTTTAGCTTTCAGTCTGATTCTCACCGGACTTTCATATGGAGAAGAACGGGTACCCGTTATCACCAAGAAGATACCACTGAACGACACCGTTACGGTGGTGAAGGATCACTCGTTTGGGGAAGAATTATTCTAGGTTTTAGAACTAATTTGCATGTTCAGAATGTAACCATGACAGACCACATCAATCGGGATGTCATTTTGGAACAACATATACGTTTCGGGACGCCATGGGTGTAGAATTTCTGTTTATGGATGAAAATACCCGTCTTCATCTAGCAAACATTGTAGACGAATGCCTTCACTCGGAGGATATCACCCGTATGGACTGGCCGGCATTCTCACCGAGCTTGAATACAATAGAGCAAGTGTGAGACATGCTTGGCCAACGAATTGCAGCCCGTCAACTCCTTCCCACATGTCTACCTGAATTTTAGAGAGCATTGCTTAATGAGTGGTGTAATATTCCCCAAAATCAGATCGATAATTTGATACTCGGCATGCCTAGGCGTTGTGCATCCTGTATTGCATCGTCTGGGGTGATAACCATCATACCAATCATATTATATTGATTTTTGTTAATAGAGGCTCTTTTTTGAAATTTGCTCCAGGGAATAAAAAATCGCAATTTTTATTAATGATGTCAAATATATACCATCTTTTTTTTCTCTTTACCTTTTGTTTAATAAATCGACTTTACAAATAAGTTACATTTGTTTTTCTTCTGTCTCTTTCTTTGCCTGAACTTGCATTATCCTTAATTTATGGACACGAGTGCATTTGCGAGCAATGTGTTTCTTAAACTAATTACTTCAGTAGAAAAATGATGCTTCTCACATCTTGAGTTAAATCTACTTGTTAATATATAAGTTACGTTTATGGATTTAAAGTCTTCACATAATCCATGCAGAAAATGAAATGAAATAATAATTCCTTTCTGAAAAGATGAAACTGATTTTTTTCCAAACACATGTAAATTGAAAATTTCCTCCTTGATTAATGTTTCTTTTTCAGCATCAAAGTATTTTTGTAGTTCAAAAGCAGCTTTTAAAGACTTGTTACTGTGAAGTACGAAACGGATCATAATATCAAATAAATCATCTATAAATGAAAAGAAATCACCTGCTTTAATGTTTCCATTAAAATACATTATAGTTTCAGCATTAAATTCTGAAAATAGAGTATTTGCAAATGCTAACTTTTGTTTTTCGTTTTCTTTAATAGTTAGATGTTGAGGCTTCAGACAAATTTTTATTTCACCGACATCTTTATTCAATATTTCTTGAAAGATTATAGAATTTATTACGACATCTTTGCACCGATATCTTCGAAAGCATTTAATGTGATTTTGGAAATTAGTGAAATATTATGTGTTTCCCTTTTGAATTTTCATATGTATTTAAACACATAGTAACAGCATACGATGTCATATTTTTCTTTTTAAAAATACTCTTGCTTAAAATTAAAACATAAACATGTAACAATCATAATGAATGATAAACTAGCGATCAAACACAAGCTAGCATAGAGAATGCCAACCAGTTGATGTCACACTCTTTCTCTGTATTATCCTTAATTTTTGGACATGATTGTAAATTACCTAATTTGTCACTGAATGTAAATTCTTTAGTAAATTTTCCATTTACTAAAGAATTTACATTCAGTGATAAATGAAGACGTTTATGTAGCGAGTGAAATATTATATTCTGCCAAAATCTAACTACGTCACCAAGGACTGTCTCCGGTATCAGCTTTGGGGAGTATTTGAACCCCAGTCCTCCTCTTTCCAAAGCCCTGGTTAAGATAAGCTGATTCAGTGGATTCTAAACTGTCTGTGATGATTCTAGTGGCGAGGAAATAAAAGTAGCTGCTTAACTTATTGCTTTCATCATGTAATCAGATTTCAGGTCTTTTGCATACAGTTGGTGAATGCAAAGGTTAAATCTCTCTTTCGATCAAATTGGTTATTTAGTCCTTTTATCATATTAATTTGATTTTAAGTAATACCGTGGACTTCATTGTTTGCGTCCCTAACTAATTTGTTGGTCTCAAAAATATGTGCGATATACAAATTAGAGATGGTGCTAAAACATCGGATTCGTAATATTAATATTTTCGAGTACTCAAATGCTTAGAAAGACCTTGGGGAGTGATCTTATGGATTGGGTGAATTTGATGCAAATATTCAATACGAAGGATGAAAATCACAGACGATTGCTTCAGATTTATAAATAATTAGACTGGAGCATAGCAACTTCAAATACATCTTGAACATGATGATTTAATCTTAGATGCAATTTTATTATGAAAGATTAAGGATTTCTCATTTTTTAAAGATATTTCTTTAGGTTTAGAGTCTCGAATTTCCTCTGTTGTGAATACCGCTCATTATTTGTGAGAGGGCTCACCAAGGAGTCCACACACTTTATACATTATATAGTATATATTTATTGCTACTAACATTTCTTATCAGTCTTTTAAGGCATATAAATAAACATGATCAATGATGATTTTATTTAAACATATGGGCATCGAGAAACTTCGGTTCTAAGGGGAAAAAAAAAGATAATTTTCTGATATATTTCTGATAACATTCGAATATATTAAAAAATATCCTTCGTACTCATAAAGGCATTTGACCTTTCATTATGTTTTCTTTTGAATAATATATTACAGGTTTTTAGGAAGAAAAAATAGAATCAAAGAATAATTAATCAAGTTATATACATCATGAGTTTAAATAAAGTATCGCTGCATTTTTTGTTTGCATTAATTCTCACATTTTCTTGAAAAATTAATTTTAGAGGTAAAAAGCTCTAAATCTAATTATTATGTCTGAGATATATATTCTAATTGAGAGAAATTTCAAGAAATCATTTAACTTTAAAAAATATAACTTGCAAGTATTTTATTAATTTAAATTTGCCATTTCAAATATTTCACTAGGAATTTTTTTAAATTAAGGATCCTTAAAGTACACATGTGCTCAACAATTCAAAATTTAACCAAAGAAAAAAGTAATTGCTCTGAATTATTTTCGATATGTTCTGGAAATATAATCTCCATTCAAGAATGGAAATAAAAACAAATCACCCAAAAATTTATGGAAATAATTATGATTCTTTTGTGTAAGATGGCTTAAGAAGAGTTTATAAGGGTATCTTTCAACATTGCTCGTAATTAGAGTGTCGTTAATCGTAAAAAGAAAATACAGTTATGTTTCGTTGTAAGAGAAAACCTGTTGCAACATCTTCCTCACAAAACATCCAATCGATATGTTTGCAATGCGCATCCTTGCTTTTCCGCCCACTCTCTGAAGTCCGTGCAGCTGATGTGCGTGATGCACTTCTCATTATATGGCTTTCCATATCCACAGCAAATGATCACTCGCAACAGGAGTTGATGGTATGATAAATTTTCATATTATGTTTAATTTAAATTTCTAAACTATACATAACAAAATTCGTTGTTGGATTTTCATTTACAATTTTTAATATTAAAATATTAAAAAAAATTTATTTTAAATGATATTATGTATAGTTAATTATTTTATATAATATTATTTGAGCTATTAAGCTATATGTTAGATGATTGTTTTTATATATTAATAGACGTTGATACATAATAATAATTTCATGTCCATCAATTAAAACGTCTTAAATTCCTTGCTAGAAAGACAAAAAACTTATTTTTATTTAATGTGGTATTTATAATTTATTGCAATAAAATTAAAATGTTATGTATTTGTCTATCTTCAAAATAATTTAATAAATGTGACAATTCAAATCGACAATTATATAATATACTTTAAAACTGTGGCTGAGTTTAAATTTACAACGTTTATATAGTTTAGTTTGCTTACACATACTAATTTTCTTAAATCTTATACGTTGATATGTATTTATTTAGAATGTGTAAACTTTTAGGATTTCCGCTTCGCATCTATGAATTAAAATATCTTACCATATTAGAGACCTTTTTTTATTTCAGAATAAAATAAACACATTTGTTCATTTTTAAAATTATCAGTTAAAATTAAAAGTTATTTATTGAAGGATCTCTAAAAACGAGTTATATATAGTTGTAATTAATTGTCATGAAATATTTGATAAATATATAATTAATCTTTTATATTTTTTCCTAAATTATTCTTCCACAAAACATTTTTATATAAACCAGCTTCTTCAGTACTGCTACTGTATGTGTTAAATGACCAAATTTGGATACATCTAATGGACTTAGAAGTTAGTTTATGCTCAAGCTGAATTAGCCATTAATTGCGCCATATGAATGTTCAGAACATGTTGACAATATTTATAATTTCTTTTAAACTTTTTAATAACCATCTATATATAGTCACAGATTTTAAATTTTTATGAAAATAAATATTTATTGAGAATTTGAAAGCTATTCTAAATGAAGCAAAAAGGAATAAATTATCAAAAAACATTTTTGTAAATATCTAATTCTTCTCATTAACTAAAAATCACTTCAAATCATTGTAGAGAAATCAGGTAAAAAAATGAAAAGAAGCTGAATAATAATTTCAAAGTATCAATGATTTTTCTGTTTAAGAAGATGTGACATCCTCTTTAGTAATTTATGATGCGTTCTATTTCTTTATAAAATGTTTGCCATTTTGACGTCATCCAATAATCAATTTTCCCGGATTCCCAAAGCTAAATATAGCGACCGACAATAGAGAAATTCGAAAAATGCACGTTTTCTCAATAGCACAACAAAAATATTTTTCTAAGACAGATCTTGTTTTTTTGTTTATCAGTTTTTAGAAAATGTACAGTTAAGCAGAAAAATTGATTTTTTAATCAATGTCTTTCCTTTTGTTTCTTGTTTAAAAATCATTGAAACAGCTAACTCTGTTCACAATTTTAGCAATTCCAACAAAAGAAAAAGATTTTTCACAAGAATCATTAGTATTATAATTTTCAGAACGCATGTCTCAAAATAAAGTTTACTATTCATACGTTTTAATAAAAAAAATTTATTTACTAATGAAAATGCAATTTGAAAATTTTAGTTCGAATATAAAAAGTATATCATTTGCTCTTTCTCTATGGTTGTTAAATATTACATTTTTTTCACATAAAATTATCATTTTTCAATATGAGATAAAATGCTTTTTTTAACGCAACTCTGAACATCTTGAACTAAAACTCTTCGCATATTTTTTAAAAAAATACATAAGAATTGATATGGTTAAAATGTGTATTTGTTGAAACAATTCAAAAAAAAATTTAAGTTAGTTATAATAGTTCATTTTGACCTATTATAATCTATTTAATAGAATATACGTGAAAGATTCAAGTGTTTCCAGCTATTTCAAAAATTAAGTTGTGTTCCTGTCTGTATTTTTTTGAGTTAACAGAGTGTATTAATATAAAGATTTTCGTATTGTAATAAAACGTGATTTAAGCAATTGATAATTTTTTTTTCATTTTATCAGAAGAGCACACACTCTCTCAGTAACTATTCTAAATATTCGAATACTGAATGTCATTAGAATTCTTACTTATGAAATGAATAATTTATATAGTTAAGCAGTTAAACTTTTTGTTAACTGTTTTACAATCGAATGATTTTCAAGAAAACGGTCATAAATGCGCCAATCTTTTTATTCAAGAAAATTTAATAGTGCTGACATCCAGTATAAACAGAAACTATTTTCACATATCTTAAAAATAATGTAGAACGGCCGTCGCCCACCCTGTTTAGTGGTCAGCGTGCCTGACTGCGGATAGGGAGGTCCTGATTTGGCGAGTCCCGGTTTGGGTCTTAGTCTTTTCTTTGAATGAAGGGGTTGTGAATGGTTGCCTACCCTATAAACGGGTATCTATAGCATGTGTGTACTGAAGAAGTCGAAATCCACACTAAATTATGGTTCAGTTGGAAAAGTGGAGCAGCGCACCAAATAATGCCAGAATAGTTGGCACAAGACAACAATGTAGTACTGCCATCTGGTGCGAAAAATGGGAAATTAATATTTTCATGTTATAGCATGTAGATTATTCTAGTCCTTTTGTGCATTACTTTCCGAACACTCTAGCCCGGAAATATCACCGGCTCGAGAAATGGGGGTGGGGTGAAAATTCACCCCATGATTTTGGCGGGAAGGAGTTAGTTATAAATAAGACTATAATTATTTAAAGAGTTTTTAAAATCTTCGAGTATAATTTTGGTATTACAAATATTCTATATTTTAAAGTGTAACATGCTTACTAATATTAGTTTGTTGATTAGGAAAAATATAATAGTACTATCATTAACATTAACTATCAGTTGAACCAAGGGATTTAATTTAAAGAGCAAGATTAATCCTCTGAAGCAAATATTTTCTTCGAATATTTAAGAATGGCAGCTACTAGTTTAAGGAGAAGTAGAAATAATGGAATTCAGTTTTAATAATCAAAAGCTAATATATAAAGATTCTGGAATATTTTATATAATGGAAAATATTGGTAACTGTATTAAAAAATATTCCACATTATTTAGAAATATTTGGTAGTAATTTAAAAAAAACTCCAATTGGCCTAATAAATTTGTCTTGCTGGTCAGACCGTCTAGTTTGTGTTTTATCATTATTTGAAACTAGATGGTCAGACCGTCTAGTTTCAAATAATGATAAAACACTGATGACTATGTAGGTTTGTTTCACTGCTACTAAATTATCACGGTAGTAAAACAAATTTTACAGGGTGTAAGCAACAGGTAAAAGAACTTTCGTATTTTTAACAATGAAATTAGAATTACACGTGTTGTTGTTGTATGCCCCCTAGGTCAGCAGTGCTAGACTAAGTCAATGACAGCATACACACTTTTAAAGAGTCCAGTACCAAAAGTTTATTCTTCATCAGATCTCTCCCGGAGAGACCAAGGCATTGAAAAATATATTCAAGAGAGGCCTGTTCATTTAAGCACTTGGAGTAAATTACGTCGTACACACGACGAATTTCAAGTTACTAAGATGACCACTTCTGAAACGGGCAATAGCCGTTTGTTCTTATCTATTAAGACCAGTAGCCAAGGAAGCACCTGGACGTGCGCAGCGGTACCAATTATGCTCAGGAGAGACAATTCAAGTGGTTTTTTCTTGTGTTTAATCTTTGAATGAATCTTCTGAAATGTGAGAGGTGTCAACGGTACATCGTCCTCAGACACACCAGCTTTGGCCAAAATATCCACAATCTCATTGTCCTTGAGATCCATGTGGGAAGGAATCCATTGTAGGTGAATATGATGCGATATGGACATCCGTTTTAACATTTGAAGTATTGAAACCCCAGTCCTGTATCTCACTTGTTGCCATCTGGCCAAATGCTGTATTACACTTTTACTATCAGACAAAACCCAAATCTCAGCTCCATGTGGAAATGAATTCAGGGAGTCTAGGGCTACCTCTATGGCAATAAGGTCACTACGAAACACCGAGAAATAATCGGGATTTCTCTTTTTCAGCCTTAAGACACTATATTGCTGTTTGGTATAACTAGTGTGCTTGTGACAGAGATGGCGCAGTGACATTTAGACCATAAAGCCATCCCCATAAAAATTGATCAACACCTTCAGAAAAGAATAATATCCTTTACCCATAATTTTTTCCACCCACTTTTAAAAAATAATTCACAAACCTCCATAAAAATCAGATCCACTTTTTATAAAGCAATGGAATAAAAAAACGCCATAATTTTTCGACCCCCTATTAAAAACAATGGCTCTTAAAACCCCCATTAAAATTGTACCCCACCTCAAAAAAGTAATGGCTCTATTTCAGCCAAACCTATTCTATAAAACAATGGTTTAAACCCCATTAAAACCCCCACCCACTCTTAGAAAAGCGACCATAACAATTTTTATAAAACGGCGGACTCGAAAAGTCGCTGAGACTGAAGGGTACCTCCTTCGGAGAGCACCTCCTTTTTTCTCTGATAGGGAGGTGCCACCGCATTCAAAAACAATGGATTAAATATATTATTAAAAATACTTATTAAAAATATTTACTACTCTCCAAAGAGGGTATGAATGTATGTACTAGAGAGATACTTAAAGTATTTAAAGATAAGAAATATGTAAACAAACAAATGGAAATGAATGAAAAAAAAAAAAAAAAACCATTTGGTTAAGGTATGCACTCGCATCTCCTTAATTTATAGCTTTCGAGCAGAACTTCAGAAGCTTCAATCAATGATATTTTCATCATCTGAAAGGGACGTATTAATCGAATGCTTAGGAAGTTTAGAAGAAAAGTTTCAAAAAATTATTGAGAGTCTTAATGAGAGCTGAAGAAAAATATTGTTTTATAAATACAAAACGGAAGCATTCCAAGGCCTTACATTTTAATAGTTTGAAAACTATTAAAAGATATATTTCTATTTTTTTCCTTTTAGGGTTCATTGAAAGGGTTTATAAAGGCTTCTTGATTACATATTTCAGCCAGTAATATGCAAACTATTTTACTGTAATGAAGAGATAAGAATTGATTAGACAGAATATGCAGTTTATATTTAAAGGTGTAACACCAGTCTACTTTATTCTGGAACTCCATAGCGAAATCTTCGTTGAAAGATTGATATCATGAAATATATCGCCAGTTCAGTCGATCCTTATGCTCCCTCATCATATTTTCACTAAGTATTTGATAAGCAGATATTAACTCCATATCCAGTTTCTCATGATATTTATGAATGAAAGATTCACTCAGCTTTAGATAATGGGATATTGCTTTCCAATCAATGAAATTGGTGTGTTCTTCCATAAACTTCTCTGTCATTTTTTTATACCTGGATAAGATTTTCCAATCTAAATCGTTTTCGTGTATTTCCATGAAATGTTCTGACAACTTCTGATATTTAGTAATAATAGACCAATTTTCTTGAGTAGCATATTCTTCAATGAAAGATTCACCCAAAGGTGAGTACTGAAAGACAAATCTCCAGTTAACAATTTCCGACAGCCCTCTCAAAACTTCCTCAGAAAGAGTTCTTTTAGGAAATTCGTTCCAATCTACTTCATTTTCTATTTATTATATTACATTTTATTTTCCACAAGAAAAAAATGTAATATAATAAATGGCAAATGGGTTTTATTATCTTATACTAAAACCCCATTTGCTATATGGGGTTTATTTCCTTATCGCATAATGACCTAGAGCTAAAGTATGAATACTGTCTGGTAATACGTGTTACTTGTCGTCTCTTGCTAAAAGGGCAATCTTATTTACCTGTATAGAATGAAGCTCATGTTTAGTACTTCTGATGAGATTCATAGTCCTGAGCTGTACTTCTTCCTCAAATAGGCAGTTCTTGTAGTCCTCGAAAGCCTATTTTTCACGACACACTTCTTAACCCCCTTTGATTTTTTCACCAAGTCTTCTTCATTTTGATAGGCATACATCTTAGATCTTAAGCCAACGAACTCTTCCAAAACTTTCCCATCATCCATTTTCATCCTTCATCTTCTCCAAGACCTTTTTGTTTACTCGCAGCATTCCATGTCTATTATTTTCTGGATAATCAGAAGTATCAAAATAATCACTCATCCCTTTCATGTCTCCACAAAGGTCTTCCGCTTTTACACCGTAAATAAAACTGTCAGTATCCATGTATAGCAATTTAATCTTTTCCCCATACTTGGGTTTCATGACATTATAGTGAAAGTCGTACGTTAAATGCTTGAATAAGTCTAACATGCTCATTCCGACGTATATGGGCTTATCAAAGATTACTTTAGTTTTATTTATATGTATAGCGGCTAAATTTTCTTCAAAAATGGTTCTTCCTTTAAAGTTTGGTTTAACTATAAGTTTTTCAGCTTTCTCCGCATCACAACACAGTTTGATATCAAGTCTTTTTCTAATGTTTTCCATCGTTTTTCCAAACACAGAGTTATTCATTAGTTTGTAAAAATCCTTTTCGAAATCACTGGTTGCTTCGGTTTTCATATTCGTGTTTAAGTCAATGTATTTCTTTAGCCAAGGTGTCTGATTAAATTCTAAAACTTTATGGACTTTTTTCAGTATTAAACCCTTTTGTAAAAATTGTTTTAAAACCCTATAATGAACCACATAATGTTCTTTGCTATGTAGTGTTGTGAGTAGTTTCGTCTGTTTATACCCATCGAGAACTTTGTTCTCACCTCCTAGTGGGAGGTCCGAATGGAGATCATGCAAATGCGCAGGATATTCTAAGTCACATTCTAGGATATAGCCGATACCTGAATCGTTGGGGATCACTGTTACATCGATGTTGGTATTCCTCCACACGAAACCGCCATACGGTAGAAACTGGCTGATCGCCCAGCTGTAAAGTTTGTTCGCGTCTAGGTACATCAAGTAATTAGACTCCTTACTTTTACTATAGTTTTTCAGGTATTTATTATTGGCCTTTCCATATCTGTTACAACACTGTGAAATTCCCCCTCTCGTTCTTTTTTCCAACATAAGGACCATGTCATAATAATTTAATAACTGTAATTTGATTTCAGTTGATTTTAGCATAGCATCTCAAGAAAGCCCATGTGCAGTGAAGTATCAAGCGGGATCTAGTTTGTACGTCTTCAGACAGACATCTCTTAAGTGCTCCATGACATCCGCTAAGATCAGCACATAAGTCTTCACGTACAAGTCCAAATACTCACCTAAATTTTTTTTATGTCGAAAGTTTCCCATACTGTTTTGGCGTGTACGTAGTCATTATCCGATATATCTGACTCTGACATTTTATTCTAAATCTCACTTCTGTTGGGTAGGCAAGTCTCATCACATTTCTCCCACGAGTCCATGTAATCATATGGATACACACCTTTTCTGGTAACGAGGTCCAATTTATCTTGTGGAAAGTATATAACAGTTTCTCTGAATTCTTTTACATTTTTAGCCAAACTATTGAGACTACTAACCGTGAAGTTAAATGAATCTTCTACAAATCTTAATTTTATTCCAGGAATCTTTTGTTTTTTCCCTCACCTACAACTACCATTTTTGCTCCCACTTCCTTACTGAATGAAATGTATTTTACTTTGGTGTTTTGAATGACATCAATACACCCTTTATCACCACCTAGCTCTTTTATGAATAAATGAGAATCGTATCCCGACAAGTTATGAATAAAAACCGGAATAAAAGAAGGGTTTCTGTACATTAAGTTGCATAAATTATGAGCTGGACCCCTGTAGTTTAATTCACATTTTGATGGGTCGATTAAATGGTCATGATCCTTAGCTTTTTAAAAGTCCTTATTTTCTCCGAGTGAATATGGTGATGATACTTTCTGGATATTTAACTCACAGATATGACATCCATCGGTTCTTTAGAAATGCTCTTCATCCTTAGGGGTCATTTTAATTGGTTGATGCTTATCATAAATTTTCTTTATCTCTAAGCCTCAATCTTATATGTGTCATAAAATACTTTAGTGGCATTGGGACCTCTATATGTGATGGGAGGTTTGTAGTCTCCATATTTATAATTGGTGTAAAGAGAGAAACTCATAGGTTCACGTTTTTGATATTTTTGCATGTACGATCCACTCCCATCTGATTGATATGTATGTATTTTGTTCGTTAAACATTCAAAATCTGCATATATCGCAAAAAGTGCTCGTAGAGATTTATGGTAATTTTTAAATTTTATAGAATAGCCTTTTTCAGGCATTACTATTGTAAAATAGCTCCGTTTTTAACTCAATTAACACTCACTCAAGGACTGTATAAAACACACACTTTATTTCTCCGACTCTCACATCGCTACTGCCGGTTTCTTTTTTATGTCTCAAAGAGGGCGCTGCGCTCTCAAGCGCCAACATTTCGCCCGGCGTTGACATGGTACTTTCAACAGTTTTAAATCTCAAGAAAAATATTAACACACTATATAATATATGAGTACAATGATATACACTATTAATAATAAACTACAATAAATGCATAATGATACACAGATATATTTGATAGAGTTCTCACTACTTAATTAGGAAATGGCAAAATTCAAAATTTATTAATGCTCCTTTTAAATATACTCCATTCTTCGTTTTAACTAAAACTACTCTCACTATCTTATCTTTTCCTGGGAATGTTTGTATTATGCTGCCCAATGGCCAGTTACAAACCTGTACATTATCTAATTTTAAAATCCCTATAGTGCCAACTTGCACATTCTCTTTGGTGAACCTCCACTTTGATCTTTCTTGTATTGCAAATAATTGTTAGACCAATGCTTCCAAAATGTCTGCACTATCTTAGTTAATTTTTGCCATTGTTTTAATTTATTGTCATGTAAATTTAGGATGTTTGGTTCTGCAATTGCTGTGATAGATATGCCTATCAAAAAATGGCCAGGTGTCAAGACATCATAATCATTTAAGTCAGATGATAGAGGATGCAATGGGCGGGAATTAAGAATTACCTCAATCTGATCAATTACAGTTAAGAATTCCTCAAAGGTTAGTTTTAAATTGCCTACTACACGTTGAAGATGGTATTTCGCGGATTTGACACCTACCTCCCAAAGTCCACCATGATTCGTGGATCTAGGTTGAATGAAAGTCCACTCAACCTTTACAAATAATTACTCAAGTTTCCATCTGGACTGCTAACTAATTTACTCAATTTCTTTAATTCGGAGTTACTGCCAACAAAATTAGTAGCGTTATCAGAAAATATGTGGGCACTTTTCCCTCTTCTGCTAAAAAAATCTCTTAAGTGTAGCTACAAAGGCATCACTAGAGAGGTCCTTTACCATCTCTAAATGACAAGCTTTAGTCACAAAAGAAATGAAAACACACACATAAATTTTATTATACATTCCTTTTCTTTGATTGTGATATTTTATATAAAAAGGACCAAAAATATCTACACCTACACAATTGAATGGAAAGTTTGGGGTTACTCTCTCTTCAGGTAAATGTCCCATGAGCTGTTGAAAAGGTACAGGTTTTGCTTTAAAGCAAACAACATAATCGTGCACTAGTTTTCTACAAAGGTTACGCTCACTTAAAGGCCAAAACCTTCGTCTAATAAGAAACAATAGCCCTTGGGAGTCAGTATGTAAATAGTTCTTATGAAACATTTCAGCAATCATCATAGTCAATTTATGATTGGTAGGTAAAATTATACGAAAACTTTTATCAAAATTAAACTTACTGTTGGCTAGTCTTCCACCAACTCTTACAATACCCTTTCATCTAAAAATGCGTAAAGATTTTTTTAACTTACTATCTACAGGCACATTACTATCCTTCTGAAGGCCTGTAACTTCCCTTTTAAAACACTCTTGTTGAACTAATTTTACTAAGACAAATTCTATCTTTAATTTCCTTACATTGCAGAAGGTCAGTTGCATTTTGTTGCGATTTGCAATTATTAAGGGACCTATAAAGAAAAGCTAAAACACGCACAAGTTTAGTATAATTGTTAGTAATTCTATGTAACTCCTCAATTAAAGGATTAAAAGTCACTAGGAAAACAGGTCTCTTGAACCTTCGTTCATTCTTAACCAGTTCTGTATTAAAATGTTCTAAGTCCTCGTTAATTATCTCTTCACAGTTGTTAAGTGTCTCTACTTTCTCGACGATAAGTAGTGGTCCATGCCACCACAAAGAATTATTTCTCAGTTGTGCTGGATTGCAGCCACGAGAAACGACGTCTTCAGGATTTCGCTCCGATGATATATGCCTCCATTGTAAGAAATCTGTCAGAGCTTGTATTTTAGCCACTCTGGTAGCGACAAAGTTTTTCAATTCTGCTGGAGACTTCTGAATCCAGGACAAAACAATTTTGCTGTCCGAAAAATACCAATTTTGATCTTTCTTAAGTTCTAGGGAAGTGCGAACCTTTTTCATCAATTTAGATAGCAATACACCTGCACACACTTCAAGTCGTGGAATCGAAAGTGTTTTGATTGGTGCAACTCTTCCCTTGCTGCACACTAGATGTGAAGTTACTTCACCTCTGGCTGATTCGCATCTTAGATAGATTGCTGCACCGTAATAGCCCTCTGATGCATCCGAGAATCCAAAGAGTTCAATTTTTACAACATTTTCTGGTAGCACACATAGATTTATTTTAATATAGTTAATGTCACACAACTCAACAAAAAACTGTAACCATTCTTGTATGACATCTGATGGCAGTCTTTCATCCCAGTATATTGATAACCTCCACAGACGTTGCATAAAAACCTTAGCCTTTGTAAGCACAGGTCCTATCAAACCAAGTGGGTCAAAAATGTGGGCAATTATGGACAAAATTTCTCTCTTTGTAACCATAGAAGCATAATTTTAGGGCATATTGTAGGAAAGCTCATCACTTTTGGCCTTCCATAGCAACCCTAATGTCTTTGTTTGATCAAAGCTATAGTCATTTGAGTCTTCAGAAAATTCCCTTAACTCTGGACAGTTACTTTTCCATTTATGTTGTTCCATACCACAAGTTTTAAATACTTGAGTTAATTCTTCCTTTAGATACTTTACACTTTCTAAATTGGACCCTCCACTCAATATGTCATCCATGTACATATATTTCTGAACTACTTGAGAAGCCAATGGAAATTTCAGTTGTTCATCAGTACCTAATTGTGGAAGCCATCTCTGAGCCAAATGTGGAGCACTAGTGGTTCCATACGTCACTGTGCATAATTGATACGTTTTAATATTCGCTTCCTTACTATCTTTCCATATAATTCTTTGCAAGTCTCTTTGTGCAGGATCAATCCAGATCATTCGATACATTTTTTGAATGTCAGTAGTTAAAGCAAAAAATGTTTTCTAAACCTCAATATTATAGCAAATAAATCATCTTGAATTACACCACCATTTAACTGTATGGAATTTAATGACTCACCAGTTGAAGTAATTTGTGAAGCGTTGAACACAATTCTAGATTTCGTACTCGTTTTCAGTGGTCTATAAACTACCTGATGAGGTAAATAGTAGACCACTTCAGGTTCTTGCGTCATAGAAACTTCTTTCATATGATTCAAGCACTCATATTCACTCATAAATTGACGATATAATGACAGAAGTTCTGGATTCTTTTCTAACTTTTATTCCACAAGGAATTTAATCTTTTGACTGCCATCTCTCTAGACTCTCCCAGTAATTTAGGATCTTTTTTAAATGGCATCTGTACCACAAATTTTCCTGATTTATCCCTTTTATGAGTTTTTATAAAATGACTATTAGCTTCAATTCTCTCAGCAGTTTCAAATTTCTGCGTTCCTACAATTTGTTTTATTTCCCAAAAATTCCGCATAATTTTATTTAAGTTGGCACCCTCGTTTATAAGCCCACAGTGTACATTAGTCTCAGTTACTATTGGTACACTACCACTCACTACAAATCCGAATACTGTGTTTTGTAAAATTAATTTAGAATTAGTAAGGTAAATTCTCTCAAGTTTTAATAGTCAAGTTATAAAAATTCTCTGCTCCCAGAAATAAATCGATTGGACCTGGAATATTAAATTATGAATCCGCTAACTTAATGTTTTTTAATTCTGGAACGCAAATATCAATTTGCCTTAAAGGGGCCAAATTTGTAACACTGGGAACAACCAAAATTTCTATATCTAATTTGAAATTTCATATATCATTAACAATCGTAGCATTAACTTTAGATTTAATTGTCAGAGACATTCCATTTAAACCTGAAACTCCAATATTTATTTTTTTCCCTTTCTGAAATTAAGCTTGTCAACGCAACTCTCACTCAAAAAATTAGCACTGGCTCCAGCGTCTAATAAACAACGAACGAGTAAAACATTTACCAAGTCATCGGTTAAAAAACAAATAAAAGTGCTAAGTAGTACAAACTTCGAATTTGTTGAGGAAGTATAACTATTCGCCGCCAGGCAGTTTTGATTCTGACCCCGTGGTTCTTGTTTATTGCCAGTAGGAACGCATTCTAAAGCTGTGGGGGAGGGGCAGGAACTCACTTTCGCATTGAGAGTATTTACATTCTCATTAGGCGCCGATAAACGTTCTCGTTTTTGCTCAGACTGAAAGTGAAGTGTCGCATGATGACGCCGCTTACAGATATTGCACGAATGTTTTGATTTACAAGTCGTTACCCTGTGATTATTCTCCAAGCTATAGAACAGAAGTGATTTGATTTTACAAACTCAATACGCTCATTTACTGACATATTTTTATAATTAGGGCATTCATATATGGGGTGATTCTCATTGCATGATAAAACACTGATTATTTTCAACTTCAGAGAAAGAAAAACTCTCTACGTGTATTTCGACTCGGACAATTTATTAAATTTTGAGTTTTCCACCAAAGTCTTACCTCAAGAAGTAAAATATAAATCAATTTCTTTCCCTAATTCAGAGAGCTTAAACCATGTGTCAGCCTGTCTCATATTAATAATACACGTAGTTTCTCTATCTAAGGTCTGGCATATTTTATCCGACACAATTAAACCTTTGAGAGTTTCGAAATCTGTTACTTCCTCAATTGCAAATAATATTCCCAGCTCGTCATTAATCGCGATGTAAATTGTACATATTTGCATCATTCGGTTGGCGGTGGGGTTTCCTAAAATGTTCTAAACATGATTGAGGGGTAGGCTCAAATTCTCGAAGTACTATTGTTTTTACTTTAGAATACTCATTTAACTCCTCATCCTTTATGTAAGTTATCACATTAGTCGCCCTTTCCCCTAGCAAATTTAACAAAATCTCCGCTTTGTATTTATCAGGGACGTTTTTTGAAATAAAAGCCCTTTCTAAAGATGCAAAAAAATAACTCCAACTTTCAGGTCTACTAGGAGTTTTAATAGTTAAAGTACGGACACTTTTTATGACAGAGTCTAAAGATTCAGTCTGATTATTTTCAACATTTTCACCTTATGAATTTGACTTAGATTCCGCTTTCACGCGAGCAATTTCTAATTCCATTTTCGTTCTTTCAAGTTTAATTTTTTCTAATTCTAACTGTTGAAGCTCTTCAGATTTTATCTGTTTGAGCTTAATTTTCTCTAACTCTAGTTGTCGCAACTCATCGGATATTTGCTCTTCAATTATCGTATTTGCTAATTCTACAACGGAATCTTTCTCTGTCACGTACTTCTGGTTTTGTTTTGTAATACTGCTTAATTCTGAAACAGTCAATTTCTCATTAACATCTTCTCCTAACTCAATAGCAATTAATATCAAATCCTCTTTTTTTCGCCTTTAAACATTTTGAACAGTTATTAATATTTCAATATTTATATAAAGATCTATTCTCAAAACATGTAAATTATTCAGTCACATACCTCAATTACGTTGACGATACTCAGCAGAGGCGTAAATTATCACTCATAGCCATTATATAGATCCATAGGTTGCAAGTTTTCTCCTGCGAGACTATGACCAATGCAAAATAGCTCAATTTTTAACTCAATTAACACTCACTCAAGGACTGTATAAAACACACACTTTAGTTCTCCGATTCTCACATCGCTACTGCCGGTTTCTTTTTTTTTTATGACTCAAAGAGGACGCTGCGCTCTCTGGCGCCAACAACTATCTTAACAGATTGATTTTTTTACAATCCTTTTCATGCGTTTGAAGATCTTCCTTAGAGTGATAAATTAACAGACATCGTTCACAAGGGTATCTTCTTCCATTATGATTTGATAATTGGCCACTTATTACTCAAGACAAATATTTTATCCAGAGGTTGTTCTCCTCTTCATTTTTTATGTAGAGCAAGTTGATATGTTTATCTGCTTTATTTCGAGTTATCCTCAAGGGGTATATGTCATTATTTTTAGTCTCATATGAATATATGTTCACAGACACATTATTCAACTTTTCAAACCTATTCAGTATCCTATCTTCCATTTTTACTGGAAATTCAATGTCTTCGAACTCTAGCTCATTTTCGTATTGTTTATATTTGGTGTCTCTATGATCGTCGTTTTCCGCTGGGTGTAGTGCAGAGAGCATTGCCCACATGAAACACTTCTCATCCTCATTTTTAACGTTTATGACTGTTTTTGTAGCTTTAACCCCTTTCGGCAAGTCGATGTAGGATGATTCTCTCAGTTGGTTGTATTTATTGATACTCACCTCAAGGCTTTTGAATCTAGCAAGCTTCCAACCTGAAACCCTTGCAACAAAATCCTCCATTTCTGTCAATAACTTGTGAATAATCGATCTGTAAAAAGCTACCAAATCAGTAGATTCTAAGATAACTTCATTTTCTGTTTTGAAGTTCTTCTCCATTTCTATCAACGATTCCTCTTTTCATAATCGCAAAGGAACTGGAAATTAACCTTCAGACCATGCAGCCTCTTCAAATATTTGGTGATGAGACCCCGGACTAGTGATGAAACATTGTTCAAAAAAATCTCAGGGAAGCATCAGATTGTGTTCATTCTGAATGTCATACGTTTTCAATCGAGATTTATAGGCCGTGTCAACCTCATGGAAAGTATGCAGCCTTCTCTATCGCGCATCTGAAAGCAGACCAGAATTAAAGGTGAAATGACGGTTAAACAATACACTTTCTAGTATGTTATGATGTCTGCCTTCCTCCCTAATGTGGAATACCCTGCAATGCCATGCGTGCGACAAAATTCACGGAGTTGAGGAAGAGACATATGATGCAGTCTCTGCATGTTGTTAAAATCCTCTATGTGATCCTCCTTTTCAGATTTCTGAGAGGCCTTCTTTGGTTTAAAGTTTTTATGAGCTTTAGTTTGCAAGTGCTTATTTATGCTTGCTTCCTTAAATAACTTACCGCAACACCTGACTTTAAGACCCCTCTTTTTCTTTTGCTTGCTAAACAAGTCATCATGGAAACTGGGAAAGCCGTTATGATTCGTTGAAAATGAATCAGTTAGATGAATGAGGGTGATCAGTTCCCCGTTTTTAAGTTTTGAGTATCCTCGAATATTATGTTCCCGACAGTAGTCTTGCAACTGCCGAAGGGTTTTGATTGAAAATCCATTTTATCTTTATCTATATACTACAATTCTTTTCTTTAAATGCTTAAAATATCGAAGAAGTATAATCAAATTTAAGAACATGCAACATTTTAATGGTTATTACACCATTAAAACGTATCATTTCTACCTCTAAAGGACCCGCTTTTCATCATTTATAATACTCGTATACATATATATTCATTGCTCTTATTAACTCTTCTTCGTTAATATTCGAGCCAGCTAAAGAGATATTGTATGACTTAAATGTAACTCCCTTTTTCTTCAATTCCTCTCTAACTCTAATAAAGAGAGCTTTTGAGTTGGGGGAGATAGGGGAGATCCAGTAGGATAGAGACTACTGTATACAAAGAACGTTGGTGTTTCAACTCACCTCTAGCATGAGCGTCTTGAGCTCTTGTTGAGTAGTAGGGGTAGGTTTCATCGTTGCGCTTAATAAGAATAAATCGTTCTCGCTTATCCTTTTATACAGGCTGGGGTGCACGGTCTTCGACTGACATTCCAAGCTTCTGTTGGATCATGTCCTTTTCAAGCATTAGATATTTCATTTTATTTTCGATGACTTTCAGCTTTAGTTCAAACTCATTTTTGTCCATCATATTACACTCATTTACAAAGTAGTAGAGGATAATTCGGTTGCACTTGTCGTAGAACTCGACCGAGATCCAGGAGGTGATATCGAGTATTAGTTGTTGTTGGACTTATTGACCTTTGATCTGTCTGTTTAGAGGATCATTGTTTGTTAGCTTAACTTCGTAAAAGATGCTCACGGGATCACGTAGGCGTCTTTTACTTTCATAGTATTGTATTAAACATTTCGAACGTTCAGTTTGTTTCCAGTGATAAAACTTTTTACCTCTAAGTTGACAGAGTTTTGTTGCATTAAACCATCCTGTGTCCAATAACCATCTTAAAGCCAAATAAACCATAGTAAAAAAATTATCCTTGATTTCCTCATAATATACATCGATCAAAGATTTTTATTTCCTTTCATCATCTTATTTATATACTAAATGCATTTCTTAAAGTGCTTAAAATATTAAAGAGTTAAATTTAAAAGAAGTTAAAAGGAAGACTTTTAATAATAAATGTCAGACGAAGTGAAGGAAGTGATAGAAATATTAAGACGCTTTGGTCTAGACAACAAAGTGTCTTCAAACAGCTTGACACAAGAGTGAGAGCACAAATTTGTAACAAAAGATGATTATGAGTTTTACGTTTGTATGACATGTTATGAAGAGCTCAGATATAATCCTAATAAACGTCCTCCTAATAAAAAGCAATTACATTTGATGATGAAAATGCAACAGAGGAGTGAAAAATCTTACTAAATGGTTAAATGGGCTTAATATCCAATTAGAAGATGTGGTTTTGGTTGAATTTCTTACATTTATCCATAAATATGAAGAATTGTTTCCAGATCGGAAAAACTTACTCAGCAAAGAATACATTTTATTTCATCTGTTACGGAAAAGAGATTTCCAGGAACCGCTTAAGTTACCTAAAATAAAGAAAACGCTTGATCAGAATAAAGAAATCTGTCGAACCATCTTCGAAGCTTTAAACTGGAATTTTTAATAGCTTTTGTCAGTTTTTAAAATAAACTAAATCTTTCTTATCTATACAGCTACTCTTTGGATAACCTAACCACTTTACCAGATATTTATTTCCCACCTTTTTGAGAATTTTTTCGATTTTATACACATTGTCCTTTTTATCATATCTTACCAGCTCGTTTTCATAAAAGGTTCCTTTTACATGTTCATTGTTTAAATCCTTTATTCTATAAGTGACTGGATAATACTTCAGAGATGACAAATATTTCTTCTGTAAAGGTTGCTTGATAACCTCTTTTGAAAGTTTTATATATTGATACTCTGACTTTATCTTCTACTTTGTATTTGGGCATATGAATGACTTTTTCTTTGAACAAATTGCAATAGACTTCACCACTGTTTTCTTCTAGACAGGCCTCAACTGGCGTCATCTTTATACTTCTGTGGTAAGAGTTGTTATAATTTTTCACAAATTGATCCAATACATCTATATATCTATTGGTATTGTTAGCCGCTAAATATGTTTAGAGTTCTGTTGAATCGTTCCAGCACGGAGCATTTGATTTTAACGTTTAGAATAGTGAAGCAGTGGATATTGTTCTCTTTAAACAGAAGCTGTGTCTCTTTGTTAACGAACTCGATCCCCTTGCCAGTCTGGATTTTAAGAGGAACTCTCGCTTTAAATATATTCTTAAATGCCTTAGTCACTTCTTCCTCCATTTTTCTACGAATAGACACAGCCCAACCATATTTGCTGAAAATATCTATGACCATAAGCAAGTAGTTGTAGCCATCATTAGATTTTGAAAATGGCTTTAAAAATAATAAATCTGCTTGCCATTGATTATCAATAGGTGACACATAAATTCTCCTTCTTTTAATCTTACTGATGAGTGGTTTATGTTTTGTGTAAACATCTTGTTGATGTAAGAAATCTGAGACTTTTTTCCGACATAAACCTGTTTTTCTACTGAGTTCGTTTATATATCCAGTCTCTGGATCCCAATATCTACTCTCTGGATTGTAATAAACTTTTTTGGGGTCCTCAGTTACCCCTTTAGCGGTAAAAAAACGACTCTTTTTAGAACCACAATCCATGCAGATTCCTTTCATCATAGGTCTGCCGTTTTTAGAGGTAGTGTGCTGTACGTCTTTAGTCTCAGTGTGGGTTTTACATTTTAGGCAGTATATTTTTGAGCCCATTCCAAATGTCTTCTTTGCTTTGATAATTTGCTTCACAACAGCTCTAATTAACCTTTTACGGAGAGTTGGATTTGGAATATTCTCAAGTTCTTTTATTATGTCTGAGCCACACACCTTTTTTCTTGTTTCGGTATCTTTGTTTTTTAGGTAACACACATCATGTTTATAAGCAGCCTCATCGACTCTATTAATAGGCTCACTCCATTCTTTATATGTTAAATCAGGGTTTAATCTAGTTTTACCTTTTAGCAATTGAGTACCTGTCCATATAAATTGGTGACCAGGCAGATGCATTTCAAACGGTAAATTATTAATTGCAGAGTTAACAACTACTTTTGCTTTCTTACACACATTGATTTATCCATATGTAAAAAAATTATTTACTCACATATTCACAGCCGTTCAGTTAGGTTTGTTTCATGTATTTTTCACTGGGTAAGTATATTGAATTATTGGTAAAACCATCCTCTCTACTATACACCTTTTTTTCTGATAATGCATTTGATTTGAAAGAATTCAGCAATTGCTTATAAAACTTATATGATTTCTTATACTCATCGTTCCTTCCTACAATATTCATAGATTTTTCGATAACTTTAATTATACCGGCCCTTAAGCTCAGAGCGGCTAAGAGTACTATCGCAAAAGCGGATAAACCCAATGAACTGCAGAGGAACTTTGTAATGGATAGCGAAACCTTTATCTTATGATAATGGTGGTAGCTCTGTCTATACACGTAAATTTTCTCTCGTAAGTATTCTTCCATCTTTATTTATAGGAATGAAATATTTTTTCCGATACCTCAAAGCAGGAGTGACTAAATCGAGCATAAAAAAATCAAATTGTTGCTTCATGCACTTTCTATATAGTTTGCTGAACTCTTCCTCTGTCAGGCTTCCATCTATTTCTCTTATAATCTGATTAATATCTTTATGCTGAAGTTTCAAAAATATAAAGTAATTGCTGTTTCTCCTGATGTCAATGGGCGTCTTGTAACAATTTTGAGATAGGTAAATGATTGATGCATTTTTCTTCCTGCCTCTGATGAAAAAATCTTTTATGCTCTTCTGATCCTTGTCAGTCACGCAGTCATTAAAGACCACAACATTTTTATAAGGCAGGTACCCGTCATCCACTGTTATAAACTCTTTTGTATCATTGGAGAATAAAGTACCCTTCTTGCCGAATCTTTCGTACAATTCCAGCATAATTTTCTTCCCATTTTTAGGACACTTTATCGTTTCAATGTCCACGCCATCGAACATAGAATAGTTTTCTTTAAGCTTATTGTACCTATGCTTCGTATATATCTTTAGCACAGACTAATAAATTATCAAACTCAAGATATTCATAAATAAAGTTCATGAGTAAATTCATTTTGCCGGAATCTGAGGGCCCCGTTATGAGAAAACGAAAGGGGTGCTTTGGTAACAACTAGTGCTGATTTGCATCGATTAGTTCTTCTGCTTCTGTGTAATCTTTAATTGGAATCATCTTTATTTAATGAAAAAAATTTGCTTTCAGTAAAACATAATTTGCTTCTAGTAAAAAATAATTTGCTTCCAGTAAAAAATAATTTGATTAATAATAAATGAATGCTTTACAAAAAGAGAAAAATAAGAAGCTAAGAGAAGAAGTCAAGAATAACCTGAAAGTGTCTAAGATTCAGGTGGAGATTAGAAAGAACAATGAACAAAATTTTGAACAAAATTTAGGTTTGCAGAAAACATTGTCTGAATTTCACCAGCCTGTAACCGAGAAACTTCAGCAACAAGATCTATGTCTTTACTAGAATAGAAACAATTTAAGGCTATAAAAGACGCTGTTGATAAAATTCCTCTTGCGATTGAATCACATCCAGCGACTCCAGATATCTTCTATTTTGATAAAGATTTTGGTGTAGAATTTTTAGAGAAAAATAATTTTCCAAGACCCTCAAAGCTCTACAATGAATCCAAGGATGTTATGTTAGAAGCTATCAATAGAGTAAAGAGTACTTACTTAAAATTTGCTCGTCAAAAAGGAAACGTTATGAGTCAGATTGCTCGAATGACCAAAAAAGATGAGGAAAGAGAAGATATACTATTATCTAAAGCTGATTATTTAAGGGAACATATGATTACATTAGAGGATTATCGGAGCGACTGAGGGATTTACAAAGAAAGGAAATATACCTCGGTAAAGGCGTGGAAAATAAACTGGATATTTTGTCTCAATTCCCCGATAAAGTATGCAATGCATCCAAGAGTAAAAAGTTGCATGCTCAAATCGTTGATTTACTGGATGCATTATTAAGTGAAGGAACTCTAAGCAACGAGCAAGTAAAATAATACTATATAAACTTCTTATTAAATAAATGAGTTACTACGTAAAAACAAAATACATCTGAGCTAAATACATCAGATTGCTAAATTAAAATCTGCATACCAGAAAGGAGAATAAGTTTCCCTACAAATAGATAGGACAAAACCATCTAACTATGACATGTATTTACTTCAAACACAAATAGCTCAAATCGGGAAGGGAAAGAGAATTACAAAAAATGGGCTTAGGGTTGTCTTCACTTCGGATCTGTTACCTAAAAAGATGAGACGATTTGAGAACGGTATTATTAATTTGGACATAGCTACGGGACCTGGTACACACTGGGTGTGTTACTATAACGATGCTAATAACAATTTCGTTGAGTACTTTGATCCATTTGGAGAATATGTTTACAAAATTCTTACCAGTATAAAGAAATATCTACAAAGTTCTGGTAAAAAAATAGGGTATGACTCAAGCTTTTTACAACACCCAGCCTCTGTCAAATGTGGCTACTTTTGTAAGAAGTATATTAGTGAAAGAAACAAAGGTAAATCTAGTGAAGATGTCTTGTATTCCTTTACCCAAATCCCGAGTGACTATGATTTAAAAAATGTTCTCTATAAATAAATGGTACTGTTAATATTAGATTCGAAAAACTCTGAAAAGTCGAAAGACTTTACAATTGAATATTCTAGACCTTTTAGGTTTAAGCAGATTGCTCTTCAGTCTTTTTCAATATACGTTTCTTGGAATAATATTAAAGATGAGAAGTTTTCATACTATGATGGCCATCAGTGGTTAGATATATCACTCCCAGATGGAAATTACACTGTTAAAGGGCTGAATCGCTACATGCAGAAATTTTTTGGCAACGATCCACCAATTCTATTTGGTATAGTTGAGGAACGGCAAAGAAATGCCATCAAGTTGAAAGGTATGTAGAAGATCGATTTAACAAAATGCAACAACCTGCATAAACTGTTAGGATTCGTACCCAAAATATATGAAGAGTCTGAACAGATTGGTAAGTATATTGTCGATTTATTCGGTAGGAATGATAACATATATTTACATTACGATGTTGCGGAGGGAGTCTACATCAACGGCTTTCACTTCTCAAACGTAATCTATTCGTTTACGAACGTTAATCGTCCAGGCAGTCAAATTATAAAATCATTTGAAAACCTTCTATTCTTTCCTGTTCGGATGGAGAGTATTCACAGAATAAGAATGAGAATAATGAACTATAGAGGCGATTTAATTCCTCTCAACAAGTAAGAAGTAGAATACAATTTTATTGCCCTCTAAATAAAGAAATGAATAAATATAGACTTCAAAGGTAGAGTAAGAAGATACAAGGAAGAAGATTCTATTCAGATGCTCTTACTTTTTTTTACAAAATTACTCTGCATTAGAAGGTAGGGCCAAACAGTTTGTCCATGATAAGTTGAACGAAATATTTTCAAAGAAGAAAAAAAAATGGATCTGGACTGAAATTTCTTTGGATTTGATTTAATAGCAATATAACTATTAAATTAAGAAGAGTAAAAAAATTATTTCTATAATAAATGAATAAAATATTTGATTTAAACAACACCGATTATTATTACGAAGATGACATCGAAAGTCACGAGTATAGAGAAGTGAGGCATGAAAATAGCGATAGTTCTACTAAGAATGCCATTTACAATTTTTTTTTATACAAGACAGTAACTACAATATCTTATATTCTAATGGATATTCACAACAAAAGCTAAAAATTGTTAACAGTAATGGAACGGTAACAGCGGATGATAATGTAGCTCTCGTGAATGTTGGGGGTTTAATATACACCAATAGATTTACACCAGGCAACACTGAAATCGAAACAAACATTAATTATTCTGCTCTCATGCGACATGTGTTAGGTCTAATTTACTTCCCACCAGACTATTCTACTTCGGAAACTACCAATAGGCTCTTCTACGTAGATACGTCGGACACAGCGGATAGAAAACCCTTGAAATATGATGGGACTTTGGTAGGCGCAACTAAAATAACTGGATTTTTCGAAAAATTAGGAACTGAAGATGAGTATAATCAAGGATTCAAAGAAAGATGCAAACTTACTAAAATATCAAAACTGTCACCATATGGATCCCGTTAAAATACGTATTTGATTTTTTCAATGAATACAAAAAGGTCATCACAAGATCCTAAGTCAAGTTTGAGTTTCAAAGAAATCATAGTCAGAATATTCTGTATACAGATGAGTAAAATAAGGATTACAAAGTAGTTGTGGAAAATTTATCACTTTTGCTTCCTTATGTTAGATTTAAGAATTCATCAGCTGTAAAATTTAAGGAATTAAGATTATCAGGTAAGCCTGTGGAAATAAACTGAAACCAACACAGCATTGTAAAGTCGAATATTTTCTTAAAAGAATTCAAGTGAGTCTTATTCCATAAATGCTACTTCAGACGAAGTATTGTCCTTGTACATCATACCACAATACACTGAAAGATATAAAAATACAAAACAGAACATTATATTATTCGACAACTTAGATATGATGAAATATTGGTTGATGGTTAATAATGTAAGGGTTCCCAACTATTAGTTATATGATGGATTTTGAGAAAGGTGATTACAATCGACTATACACAGTTTTTTTGGAATCTGGACTCAACACCATTACATCAGAAACAAGGTGCATGGTCAATTATACCAATTTCGGTAAATTATATCCAATCATTTGCTTTAACCTAGCTCACCATGAAAATTATATAGACACGAATAACTTGACTATAGAGTTCAACTAGAGATTGAGAAACAACACCGTCAAGAATTATGTCTTCTATTTGATCTTACGAGAACGCAAGAAATGCTACTTAAACATAAAGAATCAAGATATTACTATGATCAAAACATTAAAACTATAAATGGTATTGAATTTTAGTTCTAATTGTCGAAAGACTATTGAAATTATTCATATTAAAATAAAGAAATGAAAGCATATTATCCACTTTTTGAGGGGGAACTTAAAGAAGGACCACCTGGTATTCCAGAAATAGGGTTTAAACTGACACATGATGGAAATTATGATATGGAAGAAAAAATATTAAGAAATGCTGGAAAACTCTTGGAAAATAATGACGTAATCACAAAATTTTACGTAGACACATGTAGGAAGAATCTGAGGTCATCCATTCGAGATTTGTTTAAAAAAAGTTTAGTTCTTTCAGAAAAAGATCAACAATATGATGCAAAAGGAAAAAAGAATTAGCAATCTTTTAAATCTGGTTGAGCAGTTCGATTCTGCAACTAGGAATTATGTATATATAGTAGTTGACCAGTTGTGTGTGTGTGTGTGTGCGTGCGAAACATAAGTTTACTACACACGCCTCAAGGAAATTTTGATGCGAAAGGTAAAACGATAAATAATGTGAAGGATCCGGAATCTGAGAAAAATGTTGTAAATAGATGATATTTTTAAAATTATGCCTTGACGCTCCATGGAGAGGCTTATAATGCTAAAAATAGATCAATAGATCACATTTTGCGGATCCAAGCGCTAGTGACGATGGTGTCAATAAACAATATTTTGAAAATAATGCTTTGATTTTAAAAGATGATTGTTATGATGCTAACAATAAAGTAGTGTCAAATGTGAAAGAACCTGTAAAGGTAAGCGATGTAGTTACTGAAAAACATCTTGATTATTACTGTATTCTATGGAATAAAATTAATAAAAATTCTTATGTTCACAATCAAAGAATTTCATGTGTGAAAAGACCTCAATATAATACAGATTGTGATAGTAAATATTATGTTGATACTAAGACATTCTGTGCCTCTACAGATCGAGGAGTACAATTTACGGGTAATGGTTTCAAGACTTTCCCGTTCAATAGATTTACTTCAAAACTCAAACTTAAAATTACCACACGATATGTGTATGAAAGTAACAATTTCCTTAGTCTATGATAACATGAATGAGAAACCAAAGATACGATTAGAAAAAGGTAAAGAGGTCTTTTTTGATAAGGAAATACATGTTAATGAAGAATTAATCATTTCATTTGTGTATGGTAAACAGAATGATGTTTTAACCGTATCAGTATTGACAGGAGGACAATGTACATTAAAACCCTATTTACGCATCGAAAAGTTAGAATTTTTTTAGCTTCATAAAAAAATGCAGAAACTTAATTCTTTACATATTAGAGCTTATAAAGAACTGGACCAAGAATACCTGATTTCTGGTACTGTAGTCCATACTGATAAAATTTTGATTCACTTAGAGAATGGGTCACTTATTCACATACCTCTTGGCATACTAAGTATAGAGGAGATAAAATCATTAAAAAAGAGACAAATTAAAGTTATGTGTGTAGATACGTATATAATTTTTTTTTGACCTACTCAATATTAAAAGCGTTTACAGAAAGAAAACTTTTTCGCATATAATAAACACAAAATGGAATTGTTAAATAAATTAAATGCACTCAGTTCATTTGAAGATGGAGAAAGACTTTCAAAAAAATGAGGAAACTCAACATCCATGTAAAATATCCTACCACGAAATTAAACAGATAACCACAAGATATGAAAATAGAATAGTTGTAGAATTGCCTAATTGTCTTGTATCGCTACCACAAAGATGTGATAAAATGGCGTCAGATTATTTAAAACTCAATGATTTGAAACCTCTTTTCTTTTTATATTTGGGAAGTAAGGATGTCGGGAAGTCTCAACCAGCGCAAATGTTTCAATTCGAACAGTAATATTAGATTTTAATAGTTTTAAAAATCATTAAAATCAAATCGATCTAAAGAAGTTGGTCCAGTTTACATAAAATATCACACCCCATTTTCCGAATATTTTTGCTCTTCTCTTCATGCAATATTTGATGCATTTGAATACCATATTTTAAAATTAGGGAATAAATTTCCTGATATTTATCAGTTTCTCCTTCTATACATAAGAATAACTTTTGACTCACTCTTGCCAGACTAGTCATTCTACAGTTCACACTCCCGTAGAGTGCTATCATATCGCCGAATAAGTCGTAAATATTTTCCATTTCTATTTATTATTATTCACATTTCTTTGAATGAATAAAATGAGGAAGCGGTTCGAAAAATTGCGACCTTGAGTAAAATCGCTCGTGAACGTAACGGGTTTTTCTTTTTCCTGTCTCGTACATGGCTCTGAATGACGTAAGAGATTTTTATTCTATCACTGGATGGCATCACGAACTAGACTCGGAATCTGGTATAGAAAATTTTTCGCCTTTTTTTCGTTTTAATTTCTGAAGTGCTTTTGACGATAATTTTCGATCAGATAAATTGCAGTCTTTGATATTTTAAAGATTTTTTACACTCTGAGACAGAAACGACTTATTTTTAAAGCTATATTTTAACCTTTTTTTGTCTTCAGTGACATATATATATTAATTATACGTTCCCTCTCTGCCGGATACCCAGTAGCTCCGTGACAAAGTCTAAGCTTAGCAACAGTAAGATCGCTATTTCGATACCTAGCCTCGGCTTAGTAGCAGCTTTCGTGAAAAGTGTACTGTGATTTGCGTTAAGCTTACTTATTGATCAACTACGGAACGTAACATCAACGCCGTAATCCCTGCTTACAGGAACTCCGGTTCTAGAATTCGTAAACAGCTGTTGAAACTTGACTTCTGGTATCACTGACCCGGAGGGCCATTTTGCTATTTTTTTTAAGAAATTTTTAGTGGGGAACAAATAATTCTTTTAATCCAACGCAGCAAAGAGGGTGGTTTCAGCAAAAGGGGTTCATGATAAAATATTTCAATTAATCTTTTAAAATTATAATGCTGTTCAAAAGGGTGTGCTCGTCGAAGGGGGTACCCTTCTGTCTCAGCGACTTTTTGAGTCCGCCGTTTTATAAAAATTGTTATGGTCGCTTTTCTAAGAGTGGGTGGGGGTTTTAATGGGGTTTAAACCATTGTTTTATAGAATAGGTTTGGCTGAAATAGAGCCATTACTTTTTTGAGGTGGGGTACAATTTTAATGGGGGTTTTAAGAGCCATTGTTTTTAATAGGAGGTAGAAAAATTATGGCGTTTTTTATACCATTGTGTGTTTTATAAAAAGTGGATCTGATTTTTATGGAGGTTTGTGACTATTATTTTTTAAAAGCGAGTGGAAAAAATTATTGTTAAAGGATATCATTCTTTTATAAAGGTGGGGGTCAATTTTTATGGGGATGGCTTATGGTCTAAACGTCACTGAGCCAACTATCTCATAAGCACTCTACTCATAAAAAATACAAGGCTTCTAATTACATTTTCTGAACATGTGAGTACTAATGTTTCCTTCAACTGAACATTTTATAAGTATCATCTGAGACAAAAAAGTTCGGGGAGGGGGAGTCCCAATCGAATTACTCCAAGTATACAAAATTACAAATAATACCTGTTTATCAAACATTTAGCTTAAGAAGCATATAAAAACTGTTGATTAATTATATGTTATTTATATAAACAAATATTTTAATAATTTTGCCATACTTGAGTAAATCACTTATCCAGTTCATATAGAACATATAGGAAATTTTAAAACAGTACAGGATTTAATACCTCAAAAGAAAAGAGTGTCCATTTTCAGATACTAATCTATTCAAATTTATTTTAAAAAATTTATAATTTAAGTTACACCACAATAATTTTTTTTCAATTACATAGATTAATAATAAATTTTCTTTAAATTAAATAAAATTGAGAGAAGCATGCGTGAACTTCAAGTGTTGGACACTGTTAGGGAAACATTTAAGAGCACCTTTTCTTAACAGATTTTTTTTAGACGCTCTCATTGTGAGGATGATGCAATAAACTAAACAAAGAATAATCGTTCTATTTGGATAAAACATACCCCTGGTGTCAAGACGCCAATTCTATTTCTTATAAAGATAAAAAAGGTCTCTTCGTTTGAAGGGGCACAAGAACCCTGTTTTTACCTAAGTTAAGCTCACCCAAACCAAATCATAGGGAACACTGTCATCCTTTGTTACGATAAAGCTAGCACCCCACACCCACGGCCAACTAGATTAGCTTAAGGTGTCTAGTTGGCTGTGCCACACCTGTGCTAGGGGTGTCTAGTTGTTTCTTGGGGTGACAGTTCTTGTCGGTAGATCGGAAGCATTCTACCTCCAGACCGATGATTCCTTTCATTCCGGGACATTTTTTCCAACCGGTTTCAGATTCAAAAATGATCACGAGACTCCCGGCCCTGCTCGCAGAAGCAAGTCCTGCTGATTGAGGTTGAAAGTGGCATCAAAACTATGATTTGTCAACCATTTGCTCGCTTCTGTTCAGCTGAGATATAATCCAAATTACAAAATGAAATATGAGTTCTTGGTTGTACTCAAGCAGTTAGCTCTAATGTCTTGATCTTTAATGTCTTGATAAACTCGAAAGTATGCTTAAGTAAATTAGTTTCACAAAGTGAACAAAATACAGTTAATTTTAATATGTTTTTTACAATTCAATTTCCCCCCTAGTTTCGGGGTTTAAATAAAAAATAACCATGCATTAATAATCACAAAGTAAAATTATTTTAAACTGAGAAAAACCTGAGCTTTTTTACGAATTATGCATATGCACAGTGTATTCTAAATTATGTGAGTTCGTAAGTATTGTTTTTTCAGTAACAGAATTCTATTGTTAATTTAATAAAAATAAATTTAAAATTTATTGTTAATTTTAATAAAGGGAAGTAATTATTAAGAAAAAAAAGAGTGTTCCTTCTATCACTTCAATTATGATTTGAAAGAGATGTAAAACTATACGAATGAACCTAATATTAATTGCAACAGCTTGCGTAAATGTTTTAATTCCTCAATAGTTTCTTTAAAATCGCTTAATTATTGCTTTAATCTGTTTTATCATACAATAAGTTAATTCAATAAAATTTATTATAATACAGTGTTTGAGATATATATATCAGTAGTAATTTATTTTAAATTACCATTATAAAGTTTACTTCAGGGTAATATATTGTTTAAAGTATAATATATATATGAATTAAAGATGTATATAAAAAATATTTACATGGAAAGGAATTCATTTCATCAAACTAGTTACATTAGATATATTAAGATTTAAGTCTCTCTGGGCAACTATTTAACTAAAATAACAGACTTTCAGAAATTAGTGGAAATTTTATTATCTCAAACGAACTTGAAATCTTTTTAAAATATATCTTAATAAAAACAGTTCCTTTTTTTCAGTATTTTCATTTGAAGAATGAACATGAGAAAGAAAAACTATATGTTAAATAAAGGAAAATAAATGATGTTTAATAAATGTCAAAACAAATATTTAACTATCAATATACAACTGCATGTTAGAATAAATGTATGAAGTATAGGATTAAAATGTGGAATAATTTTTAGAATAGATGTACTTTCCCAAATTTTTCTACACGAATTGTATCGTTGATTACATTTGCATATTGCTTATCTTTTTTGGAAAATAAGTTTGCAATTACAATAAAAAAAATTCATTTTTAAACGAGTTCTTGAAATTCACTTTTTATGAAATATTTATTGTCACCTTTACGTCCCATTATTATTTGTAACAATAAAAACATTTTTATGGCAAACTCTTTCCTAAAATTACAGCAATGGGAAAGCGTTGGTTAGTTTACCAGAAAAACTCTTATCTCATGCTTCATAACTAACTGGAGACATTTTTTGACGAAATAAAAAAGATTATGAAAAGTATTCGTGAGGAGGTTTATCATCGACACCAGAAGTAGGAATAACCAACGTGATGGGTTAAATAATCCATATGATGGATGAAGGTTGTTAATCCCTTCCCTATCGCTGAAAACAGGCTCAGAGTCGATATTTTTATTGAAAAAAGAAGCAAGCATAAACTGCAACTCATTTTGATACACCATTTTGCAAACATATTCTGAGCTCTTACAATAGACAAAAAAAAAAAAAAAAAAAAAAAAAAAAAAAATAGATACTAAAATGCGTGAAGAAAAACTGATGTTACTTTTTTAAACCGCTTTCTCAAATGGGTACATTTCAAATTTGTAATATTACATTTAAGGAATAAAGTCTATATCGTAGAGAGTTTTTTAATCTAATTAAAGAGATTTAATCATTAAAATCTAAATTAATCCAATCACTAGAAGAAAAAGGTCTAGATTACTTTGAGCTCATCATTTTAAATGAATGTCAATCATTAATGTGCATAACTTAATTCATGATAAGGTGATTTTTAAAATTTCGAAATCTATTCCTTAGGGGTCTTAAAAGGCCCAGAAAATATAGTACAAGTAGTACATATTAGAGCTTTATGAAATCTTATCATTGATATCATTACGTTTTCTAAGAAATTTCGCTACTGATGCAATTTTTCCACTTTTATGCAATGTAAAAATAAATTCTTTTATAGAAATAAAGACAATAATGTGTAATAAATTTACAAATTAACTATAATTTTACAGTTTCACAGATAAATTTAGTGCACAATTGCAAAAGTTATTTAAATTGTTTAAACTGACGTTATTTAGAATAATAATTTAAACTGATTATATAAAAATTTTTTTATGCCTCTAAAACTTACATTAAGCATTTAATCTAGTAATTTTTGTATGTAAAAGATATTTTTAGGCATGTAATCAAAGTCATTCACTTTCTTAAAAAATATAATTAAAAGGTATTTTCAAAAAAATATTACTTTAATAAAACTTGACTAAGTTGAAAAAAGTTATCGCTAGTGCACTTGAAAATGTTATACTAAAATGAAATTAATTTTATTTCTCTCTCTCTTTCTGTATTTATCTTAAATTTTAGTTGTTTCTTAATCTTAAATTAACTTAAATTCTGTTGTTGTTTCTTATCTCCCATCTGCTATGACAAATTAGACCAAATCACTGAAACGTTTGACATTAATGTAGTCCGATACAAAAAGTGAGGGCAGTTGTGGATATTCTCCCAGCTCAGTCCAAGGTGTGCTGAGGTGATGCCCATACCTGCCAGCGTTTGGGGCAAGGAGGAAACCTCTTCCTACGCCCAGAAAATCTGAAATCTTTCAAGTGCCCACTGGCTAGTCGGAACTGATATAAGTGTTGGTCTGCCTGTCACAAGTGAGACAGGAAAAGTCCTGGCTTTTTGCCTTTATACCAATTGTGAGGCAGAAGTATCAATCATTTTTCTTTGTCTTGGTCCTTTGGCCTCAAGATCTCTGAAATGAAAGAGACAGGATGTTCAGGATGCCCTTTCTTTGCAAGTCATTCATTTTTGTAGATATAAACATGGAATGGGATCCATTGAAAATGTACTTTGTACTGGTGAGAGATGAGCTATACTTTTCGTAGGATAGATAAGCTAGTTTTTCTCCTATTTGGGCCCAATTTTTGAGATGTTAAATTAAAATACGGCTATCAGATAGAATTTAGAAGTCTCCGTAATTGCTTTTGCTCATGACTCTTTTTAACCCTATGTTGATTGCAATAAATTCATTTCGAAACATGGAATAGTAATCTGGGTTACGTTGTTTTATATTCTTCAATTAACAGGCATGAAGCTGAGACAGACTTCTATCTTCTGGTACTCCAGTCCTCGGACGATACAAACTGCATTTTACTCTTATGAACATGTTAACTTAAATTCAAAAGAGTATAATCAAATAATAAGCCAAAAATACTAAATATGATTAAGCAAAATACTAAATATAATTAAGCAGAATAATAAATGACTATTCAAGTAAAAGTTTTCTAAAAAGACATCAAAAATAGAGATTTCACAATTTATTTCTCGTTCTGTTCAGAAAGTTTCTTCTCAACAGTCTTTATCATTTTACAGAAAAGAATAAATGTAATTCTGTAACATTACGTCAGAGTATAACGTGAATACTCAGCCAGATTTATGATGAAGGAAAACTATTGTGGTCTAGTCTAATGGAATGCAAGTCCTAACGGGGGTAGTTGCCGTGTCAGGAAACTGGTTAATCAAGTTCGAATAAGATCCTACGGTATAATAAATTTCTCTTCGTCATATTTCAAATATATACAGTCGATCTCAATCCCGAAAAATATTTTAAACCATTATTTCTTAAGTCAATTTAAAATAGGATTTATCTTCTCTCTCTTCTCTGTTGGCACTATAGCCCAGGGCGGGCCTTAGCCTGCTGCATGATACTTCTCCAGACAGCTCTGTCCCTAACATTAATTTTCCACTTGGAGTCTCTCAATGTCATTCAAGACATTATACATCCATCTTTTCCTTGGACTACCTTTTAACCGCAAGATCTTGACCACTCGGTCATCAGGTAATCTCTCAGTGGGCACAAGACATGAAAGTCTCTGTGCTTTGATGAATTGTTCACTATATTTTTAATAGGATTTATACTCTCAACTAAGGTTTTTAATGTCATGCAGTGAAAATGATTAAGAAATGCATAATGCAAAAATATAAATCTTTTAAAATATTTATTAATGTTTCCTTTGGTCTATATGTACCTATAAAAAGTTTTAAATTTAAAATAGATAACGATATTTTGAGTATTGTAGCTTCCAGAAAATTGACGTTAGATTAAAAATATTGATAATACTATATAGAGAGATAAAAATATATAATAAACACTAAAAATCAAATATTTCTATTTTAAATGCATATATTTATCTTACTTCTCTGGTAATCTAATGTTCCATTATACAGATTTGATTCCCCTGCCGCACCACTTCTATAAAACAGGAATCGTTATATAAGCATATGGCAAACAAAATTTCTATAAAACACTAGAATAAGTAAATTAGTTTCCAAGAAGTATTTGATTACTGTTCATCTCAGTACTTATTTAGAGAGGAGAATTAAATAAGCAAATATAAAGATTTATAAAGGTAAGTAAATATAAAAAACTTAAAAGATTTATAATTTTAATTAAATCCTCAATAAAATTTTACTATGCTAAAACATTTTTGAGAGGGAAAATTTATATATTTCAAATAATTTTTTAAATATAAGAGATTTTGTAAGTTTTATTTTGTTATCATTAACTGTCACTGAAACACTTCAGTGGAAGAGTTTTCTGATTACGTTTCTTAATTTAATTTTTCTAATTGATGCTTTTATCTAAATTATTTTTGAAGTCATTTCTTTAAAGATTTTAAGAAGAATATTAAATTGAACAATATTTATTTATATTTTTGAATAATTAATCAAATATTGAATTTGTTATTAAACATTAAAATGATAAGCTTAGTAAGTTATCTTTATTTTAGTCATACAAGCATACTGTAACGGTCGTTAGTCTAAATAGAAACATGTTGAAAGAAGCATGAGAGTCATGTGAAATTCACATGAAGCGTTTGTGGCAATGAAATATGCAAATCAATACCCCTTGCAGTGCGTTTTCAGTCACGGAGAGTATTAGCGACGTGTGCATGAAGAGAAAAGCGACTATCGATCTGAAGTACGCAGCTGTTTCCTAGCAATTTTTTGAGTTTGACCAGGACCGAGTAGTAGCTTGTGAAAAATATCGCTCAGTATTATCAGTGATCATTTCAACTGAAACCAAGCAACTGTAATGAAGAACTGTAATCGGTGGAGAGGACGGTGAACAGGCAGATCCAATCGCCCCCACTTCGTCCCCACCACTGCAGCTGATAACGGCCTGCAGCAACGAGAGTGAATTTGTCGATAAACTGACACCGGCACTACGCGGGCGAAGGATGTCAGAAAAAGTCACAAAATAGGCATTCCGCACGACATTTTATGTTTTCCAGAAAGTTAGAAACAACTGGAAATGTTCCGCCTTACAAAGCAATTATTTACCTTTTTCTTTTTATTTTCATCATCGGAAATAATGCTTGCGATTAACTTTTATCAATTTTTATTTAATGAAAAGTAATTCATGATAAATCTTTATAAAGTTCCTCAAAATAATTTTTGAATATTAAATATTATCTTTTTATTAAAATATTAATAATTGATTAAATTATTTATTAATAACGTAAAATAAATGAAATTTATAAAAATCAACATCTTTATAAAACTTTAGAAAGTTTATTAATTTTATGAAATTATGTAAATCGAAGAAATCTGTGGGATTCAAACAATAGAAATTATTTTTACAAAGAAAAATAAAAAATAAATAAATAAATGAAAAATAAAAAATAAAAAAAAGTTCTATTCTACATATTTTGAATTTCAATATGCATATATATATATATATATATATATATATATATATATATATATATATATATATATATATATATATATATATATATATATATATATATATATATATATATATATATATATATATATATATATATATATATATATGCAGCTGAGTGGAATGTCCACAGAGTGTCCGTTGCTCCGCCTATTCCTGACTCTAAGTTACAGGCGTTTACACCACTCGTGGAACAAACGCCTGTAGTATTTCGATGAGATTGAGAGTATATTTAGATAAAGATATTTTTTAGAATATATAAAAAGTTTATTGGTGAATTATAAAAAGTTTATTGGTAATTCAAATAACAAATGGGCTTCTTTGATACTCTGATTCATTTGCTTAGCTATCTGTTAAAAGGCTTACTTGGCTGAAGATTGTTGTAACTCGGTGGTGTAAGATGTTATGAATTATTCAAGCCTTTGTTTTCATTGGTTTATAAAGTGTCTTGCTTCCAAATTCTCCTCCAGAAAATGTATCCCTCTCATTTGAAGGAGAAATATTTTAATAAACATTTGTAAGTGTAACAATCGCAGATTTTAATTTATTTAACAAAAATTAAAAGGTTTGATGGACTGTGTTACATACATCCCTTTATGTTTTTAAATGTTTTGGTATATATTTCTTTTTGAAATCTTCAAAATCTGATAGCTTACATACCGTTTGAAAGTGGTGTAATTATGTTGTGCGGTTATGTATAACACGTGGACAAGCCAAGCGTGCCAGCCTTTCTCTGTGTGATATTAAGTAATACAAGTACGTCTTTCTTTTCATCAGAAAAACACGAAGGTGAAAGTACGCTTTTGGTCTAAGACTTTTTCGATAGATGGCACCACCAGAGGATACACTCCCTCAATTTTGAATTTGACCTAGTTAGGGGACGAATTTTCTCCAGACTATTCATCCAGAATAAATGCTCAACGACCTACCACAGGACTTTCATTTTCACAGATTTAACGAACACGTATATCATATTTTTGGTGGTTCTTTGGATGCATTTGGAATCAAACCCAGCCCTTCCGGATGGAAGATCTTTTGGCTATCACGTTCCGGGTGTTATTATAAATAATAGGAATCTCCTAGACTATCAGTTAAGTGCTATAACATTTTGAGGAACAAATACTTTAGTACTGTTTAGATTGGAAAAGAATAGTTTTTAATTTAGTAATATAGAAGGAAGTTTTTCACACACAAAGTTATTCTTTTCATTATATAAAGCCAATTTTCAGAAAAAAAGCGCATAAGAAATGTTTTAAATTAACTTATATTGTAATTGTACTTTTGAAAGAAAAGATAAAACTGCTTAATCATTCTGTTGAAGAGTGGAAATACTGTTTATTAGCTGTTTCATGTTAATGCTTGTCATTAAATATAAATATTTACTTTTATATTTGTAAAACCTATCAACTCTTTTAGTGAGAAAAATAAAATTACTCACGACAGAAAAATTATTCATTAGAGGGCTTTTTTTGAAAAAAGGATTGTGTAAGCCACTACAAAGTTTTCAAGCAATTCAAATGTAATTTTTTTTAACTGTTAAAAGAAATTTGTCGTTTTAGCCTCTTTTCTGATCATCTCATATGCGTTATCAATAAGTCACATATGATTTTTCATGATGTTTTAAATTATAAATGCGTGATTTAATATTGAAATACCGAAAATTATTTTCATGAAAAATATAAGTAAATTTAATAATATAATCTATATAATAAGATTATAAAGAAATTAAAGAATATTAAAATGTGTAAATTAATTTAAATGTTGACATAATTACTTTCCACTTTATAATTAGGGCAAATAAGTACATTTGTATTGTAATTGTGGCAAAATAATAGAAGATTTGAACTAAAAAATTGTTGATATCAGTTTCTCATATAAATTGTTTTTTAAATCCTTAACAAAAATTGTAATTCATTTTTATCTCTCACATTGAAGACTGTAATACGACTTGTATTTTTAAAATCTCTAGACTATTACGTCTTAATTTTATATGCACATAATAATATACATAAATTAGTATCGTTTTACATTAAGAATATTTAGAACGGTATGATTTTAAAATTAAAATCTAAATTTTCTGTGATAAACTTGATTTTCTTTCCATTATTTTTATCTTTCTTTAACTGAAAATTTTTATCAACGGGCCCCAATTTTTTCAAAATATAGCATTTTTAAACTTAAAACTAAAATTATTTTAAATTCTGCATTTTAATGTGTACAAGGACTATATAAATAAGTTTATTTTTCCTCATGATGCTTATGAAAATTAAAGTCAAATATGTTTTCTTTAATGCTAATAATTCTTTTGTTTATTGATTGATAAAATTTTCTAATGAATCTTATATCCAATTAGAAAACACGCTCTCGATTGAAGACTTTGATTTAACTCACTTTAAAAGCAAATGTCACATTATTTTATTTATTAAAAATAATATAACTTACTTAATGAAATGCATGAAGATTTATTTAACTTTGCGTTTTCTGGATATCATTAAAATCTTTAAGTAATTTTATAAAAAAAACTTCTCAAATGTCATTAGAATATGTTTTGTACAAATTTTTAAAAAGCGCTTAATTTATAACATTACGAAAGTATTTAGGATTGAAAAATTCCTTCAAGAAAACTAACATAACTTCCTTATATTCCTCATCCTCTTTAACTCAATGAAAAATTTTAAATAATGCAAATATTATTTAATATATATTTTTGTCAAAATGTTTTTCCTCATCATTAGTATTTATCAAAAAATGTAGACATGCATTTAAAGTGTTATTAAACTATTAAAACTCCATTGATGAAAATTAACTCTGCTTAAATTTGCACTGTTTTGGAAATTTAACAAAAAACAAGGTTTTAGCTAAAAGCACAGTCATAATAGATTAAATTATATCTGAAAGAATACATAATAACTAAAAGATATGAAATCAATATTTTGTTCCTTAAGGCGCATATTTAGATGAATGTATTTAATCTTTACATAATATTTTCCATTCCAGATCCATCAACGCTGTTTGCGCTTTCTTGAATTCTACCTTCAGTGAATGAAATCAGGACTTCTATCTTGAAGTCTGGATATAGAATCGTATGGAATGAGAAGGAAGAAAGGCCATCCAAAGCTAGAAAAATATATGAGACATTCATAGCTGTATCATCTCCTAAAGAAGTAAACGTTTTTTCAATTTAATCGTTATTTAATGATTAAGCAAATTCAAATATTTCCGATTAGTGTAATAATTAAAATTATAATATTTATCATATTTTTTTATACAATTTATGATACAATACAAGTTATCTTCCAATAACACGGGACGTTGATTTCTAGAAAGACTCCTGGATTCTCTACGAAGCCGTGTTCTACAAGTTTCAGAGTTAGTTCCAACAGGAAAAGAAAAACTATAAAAACTTTTTAAGGGCAAAAAGTTTTTCAAATTAAAGCAAAGTAATTTTATTTGGTAAAAAATATTATCTCCAGAGTCAATGAGATTAAAAAAAATTGATTAAGTGATTTTACCATTCGTTATAAAATTTTCTTCGTTTAAAATTTAAACACTTTTGTCTTTTTTTAAATAAATTAATTTTTGTTTGCTTGGTATCTTTTATAAAGTTAATATAGATTTCGCCGTTTGATATAATGTGAGAAATTTTAGTAAATGAGGAAAAATCTTTGCAGATTACTTTCGAATTTTCTGCTCCTATTAATCGTAGAGGCTGTTTTCAAGAAAACGAATTCCCCGTTCTCAACTAAAAGTTTATTCTTAATTTTAAACTACTTTATTTATTTTTTATTTTAAACTATTATCTTCATAATCTTCGTTAATGCTAATATCCTCAGAATCAATTTAATTTCTGGCATCGGATCCTTAAATCCATTTCATCAATTTACTTACACGATCTTAAATTTTGAACATCCTCATTTGCATATCAGAACCAAGTCGTATTAGCAAGTTTTACCATTCGGGTTACTTCATTGCATGAATATTCTGACATGTTTTCCATTTCAACTGATAAAGACACTGCCTTATAGTTTTTTTTCCAGCAAAACGGATAAGATGTTGATGCAATACATAATTTAACATTGCTTAGAAGTTTCTATTGAATGAATTAACTTTACTAATCAATGGTGTCTAAATTCTTTGTGATGTTTTGTGGATAATAAAATATTAAAAATTCTTATATGCCTTTAAAGCACATTATTTTTTTGTATGGCATCAAAAATTTAAAAAATAAACTTTATAAGACTTTCTAACCATGTGCATCAGGCCCATTAATGTTCATAGATTTAATTTCTGACATCGTAGCATACGCATGCATGTACACACACACACACACACACACACACACACACACACACACACACACACACACACACACACACACACACACACACACACACACACACACACACACACACACACACACACACACACACATTCACAATCTACGTTTGCTATTTGTCACACGACTAAAATACCTGTCCTTTGATAAATACCAAACGTAGATTACTTACATTACAGAGTTGCGCATATTCGTATTTCAGTTTAGCAAATGTGCCCAATTTAATTTTATACAGCAACTTGATAGCAAAAATTTTTTTAATTTTTACAATGCCACATTTAATAATAAATTAACTATTAAATAATCATACATTTTTTTAAATATTTCTGCTTAAATAAGCTGAATAATTTTCGAAAATAAGGAAAAAAAAGAAGTATGATGAAAAGAAAGAGAAGTTTTTATTGTGGGCGAGAGAAATTTGATGTCAGTATTGTATTATATGAAATGATAGAAGAGATAATAAAGCAAATTATTTTTCATGATCACCAGTTGGCAAACTTTTCTTTAAAATAACCATATAGCTCATATTAAATCGTCATTTTACTTTAACAGAAAACATTGAAGTCTAAAGAAAAAATTGTTTTCATTAAAATTTTCTTCATGAACAACTGGAGATAAATTTGAGACGAATGGACAAAATGGCGAAATAAATGAGTGCAAAATTGCTTGTAACCAATTTGATTCAATTTTAACAGAGTTTAAGCTATGGATGTAGTAAACAAACAAAAAAATATTCGACGATGGTACTCGACATTTGACTTTGACTTCATATGAAGTGAGTCAATTGTTAAGCACTTTCAGGATCCACTGACGCGGCATATTTTCATAGCAATTAAATAATTACAATAAGAAAAAACTTAATCATAAGAAACATATTCCACTAAAATATTACATTGTTGTACAATTAAACAAAAGAAAATATCATTCTCTGCTTTTTTTTGTTTTGCATGGCAACTTTAATCCAATAAAAAATGTCACGTCGTGTAAGCGCAAATGAAGTGAATACTTTTGCTTCAGTTCTAGAATAGAATTTCATCAACATTCTCATTCCCTGACTGATTGAATGCATTTCTCTTTAAGTAAGAGTTAATGTTTCTGTTGCTATTTATGACACTCTGTAAGCCAAGTTTGCTAGCCAACGACTATGCGAAATTAAGCCAGAAGGTTGCGTCTTTCCTTTAACCAGAGCACCACGAACATGAAAGTATGCCTTTGGTCTAAGAGCCTTACGATAGATGGCACCACCAGAGGATCAACTCTCTCAATTTAGATTTTGATCTGGTTAGGGAAGAAATTTTCTCCAAACAATTTCACTCTGAGTAACTGCACAGTGACCAACAACAGAACTTTCGATTCCACAGATTTAACGGGCACGTATATTGCATGAACTTGGTGGGTTTTCAGCAGCATCGAGAATCGAACCCAGTTCTTCGGACGTAAGGCTGATGCCTTAACCAATAGGATACCGCTACTACTTTAAGAGATGTGCTTCATTTACATGAGATGCTACGCATTCTCAGACGACATTTGAAAGCAAGTTTAGTTGGTAGAATTTTATACCTAACCTGATATATATATATATATATATATATATATATATATATATATATATATATATATATATATATATATATATATATATATATATATATATATATATATATATATATATATATATATATATATATATATATATATATATATATATATATATATATATATAATGAAAATAGGAAAATTCAATTCGCTTAATAAATGCACTCCTTTAATAAATTCGGCATGTCATAACTTGCAAAATGAACGAAAATAAACGATTGAATTTGTATTTTTTAAGTAAATGGATATATGTTTGAACACAAATGCTACATTTTGTGTTGTTATTTTCAGCAGTATTGACACCTGATTGAAATGACTATATACAATAAGTTTTTTGAATTGTATATCATACTGAAATCAAATGAAGTGTAATGTCATATTTATTTATTAATTTCTGTTAGAGCTTTAAATTCAAAAATATACATATATAATATGAAGGGTATTTATTAACTTTACTGAAGAATTTTTCTCATAAAATTTCTTAATTTGATATAACTTCATATTCTGATCATAAAAATATTGATATGAGAATAATCATTTAATTTTCCCCAAGTCTATCAAAATTAAACTTTTTTTTCTGTTAAAATCAAGGCGTATTGTAATTGTAATATTTATCGTAATAAAGGAAGGTTAATACAATTTTTGAATTTAAATCTATTCCTGATAAATTGCTGTTTCTTTTTTTCTACACACACGAACTTTTATTCATTTTATTGGCAACAATTAATGGAGCTCCTTGTATCATGTGGGAAGGAATGTTCCTTCCCCCATGACATGTTTATTTTTTCATTAAAACCTTATATCTTAAACTTTAATACAAATATTAGCATTTTCTTTTATTAATAATAATACATGAGTTAGTAACTTTTGTGATTAATAGTTTTTAAAACAATGTAATTTATGATTTGTAGATTAAAATGTGGCAAATATTTCTATTGTACAGTGGTTGCATTCTATTGTAATGTGGTAAATATTTCTATTGCAACAACACACTTTTCGGGAGGGGTATTTCACACAAATGAATTTTGCTCTTAAAAGTACTTTTTGCATAGATGCGCAGTTTACGCATGCATTTTTTTATGAAATGAAGAAAATGCAAAGCTATTCTTTGTGATAACATTCTTTTAGTCTCCCATCCGACTCCAAAACCTCTACTGTCTGCGACGGAATGATTCTGACCTCTGCAACGAAGGCGCCAGAGAGAGCTCTGTTTTGCAGTCGCAGTCACAGAGGCGGCAGATGAGCAGAATTTGGCATCATTAGCTGACAGCCAAGAAATGTAATGATAATCCCATGATATTCTCCGATTCTAATGTTCCATCAATTGGATTTAACCACAAGACAATTTTTTCGAAGGAAGACATTCTAAAACTCTGCATCACTTTTAATTTTAAAATGAACAGGCCTCTAAATTCTACAGTTTAATGTTTAAGGATTAAAATAAAATTTGTTTCATTTTATCAAGGTGAACTTATGAAAGTTGAAGACAATCTTTTTTACTTTTTGATGCATGTAATTTTTATTCTTATCAAATAATAAAATTTCCAAGGAATCTCATTAAATTTTTAAAAAATTACTAAGACAATATATATTATATTTATTTATTATTATAAAAATTAATTTGTTTAAAATTTAAAACTAAAGTTTTTGAGGATTTATCTAATTTTGCCTTCATTGGATTCTGCTATAATACTTAAGAAATTTTATAATTATTTCGTTGTAAATATTATCTACCTATATAAGCAAAGAAGCTTTGTACAACAACATTGAGGAGAGAAAAAAATTTCTTTATTTTTCAATGAATATTGACTTACAACAAAATAACTTTTTCAAAATTAATAATTTTGTTTTCTACCATAGTTATTAAATTGCTTACAAATTTCTAATGCAGTATTCTCTGATATGACTTAATTTCATTAAAACATGTAATATAGTAAGAAATCATAAAAACTAATCTTATATATATATATATATATATATATATATATATATATATATATATATATATATATATATATATGTATGTATGTATGTATTTATATGTATATATGGTAAAGAAAATTAACTGTTTATGTATAAAATGCTAAATTTCTTTTTTATGATATAAATATTAAATTCAATTTTCATTAATTTCCTTGATAATAGTCATTCTCGCCTGATTCTAACGGACAGACTAATTTTTTTTATTATTAATTTACTTTTATTACTATTAATTAATTTTAATTATTAATTTATACAACGAATTGCAATTTTATCAATGATAATTAACTGTGACATCAAAATGAATGAAAAGAAACAGTTGTTGAAAGCTCTCAGAATAAGATTATTTTTAAAAGATTAGAGCGGTAATATGGAAAACGTAATTCTTTCTGATTATTACTATTGTTTCGTAATATAATAATTATTTTTCTTCACTGTATTAAATATGATTGAAAAATATTGCTAAAAACATTTTAATGTTAAGAAAGCCTTTTTTAGGAAAAGATTTAATAAACGTAGTAACAAACTTTAATTTTTTTGAATTAACCGCTTAAACATACATGCAACATGATTTCACCGGATAATATACACACACATATATATATATATATATATATATATATATATATATATATATATATATATATATATATATATATATATATATATATATATATATATATATATATATATATAAGTGGACTTAATAATATTATCTTATATATGCTTAGAATACTTTGTGATGTATTCGTAGTGTAATGGTAACATGAAATTCGAAATCAATTCCAGACATAAACTGTTTTTTTTTCTTTTAATTACAAATATTCATTTATTTTCATATTGAAAATTGAAGACTGTAATACCTATATTTTCAGAGAAAGATTTACTAGAGCACTTAATCTTAATCTTGTATTCAAATAATAGTATTATTAATAAAACATAAGGCAGTATTTTTTTTATAGTACAAAAATTTAAAATAGTGCTATTTTTGTTTTTCAAATTAAAATGTTAAATTTTTGTCAAAAACTTGATTTTTTCCCAGTTATTTTTCTGTTTCTGTTTATCATAATAAGGAATTTTGAATAAAAAATATTTATCTGCTCATAATTAATTTTAAATGTGTGTTCTTACAAAGTAATGAAATGTTATTAAATTCTTTGTAATAATATTTTTCTAGTCTTCCTCTCAAATCTCATTCTAACCATGGACAAAAAAGCCATCGACAGCGTCGCGGCGTAGAATTTCAGCCTGAAGAGGCACAAAGAGAAGGGGAATCTCGTGAGGAGCTAAGAAACTCTATAGAGTAAGAATAATCATTCCAGGTCTTTCAATTTTTTTATTCTATCTACTTGCTATTAAAGCATTCATCAACATGGATGTTTTTCCAAAGGGCGTCAATTTTTATCCAAATATATAAAACATTTTTAATCCTAAAATTAACATCATTTTAAATTCTACATTGTATACAAGGATTGTAAAAAATATTATTTTTTCTTCAAAAGTATATGAAAATTGAGTCAACTATTTTTACTTTAATATTTTTTATGTTTTTTAATCGATAATAGTTTCCAGTGAACCTCATTAAATTTTAACTTTTCCTCGTTTGAAAAGCAAATGTCATGTTATTTCACTTCTAAAAACTATAATTCGATTTGTTTAAAAACGAAATTTTTGAGGATTTATCTAATATTGCGTTTAGAAGTTTCAGTTCAGTCATCGGTATATATCGTACAGGTGCTCTGATCCCTTTTTGAATGTTGATCATCTCCTAAACTGATGTAGTTGTCTACTTGGAAGTTTCCTGAGTGGATGGTTAGCTTGAAGATTTTTCCTTCAATAAGGTCTGTGCACGTTTGCTCGATGATGTATTTGGTTTTGGCCTCCATTTCGTTGAAAATATGTAGGGGCATAATCTCTGTAATTACTTGGAGAGCTGAAGTGGCCGTTGTTCTAAAGGCTTCCGTGATGTTGAGGAGGAATTTTCTTTGGATTTCGTCCAGTAAAAGCGGATTTTTTTACACGTAGATTCCTACCCCATATCATTGCCCCATGGGCCATTATTCTTTCGACAACTGGTATGTAGAGGACGGCTCTGTGTTTTTTTTTTTTTTTTTTTTTTTAGAAACCCCAGGTGGATCCCGCTAGCCGTAGGAGCTGTTGATGTACTCTAGAGGCTTCGGCTCCTTGATTTTTAATATGAGTAGACCAGTTAAATTTTTCGTCTATTATGACGCCCAACAGTTTGAGTGATTTAACTCTTTTTATTTTTAGGTTATCCCAGTAGATATGGGGGCCACACTGTAATTTTGTAAACAGCATATAATGTGACTTGTCTACTGAAATTTCCAATTTATGATTGGTGGTCCATTTCCTGAAGAGGTTGAGAGCCTCTGTGGCTAGTCTACCCAATTTTCTCTCCTATTGGCTGCTACCACAAATGTGAAATCATCTGTAAAGGCCTGGAGGGTTATATGCGAGTTTGGGTCGATGTCTTTCCCAACTGAGGACCAGTTAAATTGCAAAATTTCGTCTGCGAGCAGATTCCACATAATTGGGTCGCTGCATGATATTTTTGGTCATCCCATTGATTGCTTTTGTATTGCCAGACCTTGGTTTATGTTTATCGCCATTTCTCTGTTTTCCAGGCTACTGATGAGGATATTACGTATTTTCGAGGGGCAACCTTTGCTGCTTAAAGCCTGCATGATGGAGTTATGAGGGACTGAGTGGAAGGCTTCTTTAATGTCAAGGGAGATGATGCAGCAATGTTTAGCCGATGTTTTAGCTGCGTTGATATTTTGCATAAGGTGTTGTAGTGCATCCTCCACTGACTTCCCTAGTTTAAAACCGAACTGGTTGTCATGAAGATGGTTATTCTCAAGGTAGTAAGTGAGTCTCGTAGTGATTATCTTTTCTAGTAGTTTACCCAATGTTGGTAATGATGCAATCGGCCTTTATGACTTTACCTGGTTTGTGTTTTTCCCTTCTTTATAGAAGAGAATGATGGTTCTAAATTTTAGACTCTGTGGGAAATGGTTAAGACTCCAACAAGTCTGGAGGAACGTAGCAACAGTGTTGGGAAGTTTTGGTGGATTACTTTAAGGAGGATATTGTCTATTCCGTCTGATGCAGGAGCTTTTCCATTTGGGAGAGATGTTATTGTTCGAGTTATTTCTCCTTAGCTGAGGTCTGGTTCTGAATTATATTCCAGGCAGCTAAATGGGTAGATGGTAGATGCTTGATGGGGAAAAAGTTCTTCCAGGATTTTCCTTGCAAAAGTGATTGAATTGCCCGTTTGGGTTCATGTGCTAAACAAACTCGATGGGGGTGCAGATTTTTTAAATGTAGATTTATAGATTTTCCCATATGGGTTTGTATCAGAGGTAAAAAAATTGGAAATAGGTAACTCTAAATGTCATAATAATGTAATGTATTCTCTCCTGGGGGGGCTGTAGACTCTAGAGAGCATGTGCGGATAGAGGAATGCCTCCATTAGTTTCTTTTGGATGATGTAGAAGAAATAAAATACTCTCCGCGTACCAACAGGCAGAAATCCAATCCCTTTGGGGCTCTGGTAGTTCTTTTTTCCATGGAATTATACCAACTAGTCAATAAGATTACAGAAGCTAATCCACAAAATCATTGCTATTCAAAGATCCTGCACCTAACAATGGATACCATTGCACGTTGATATCCCTGGCAACGAGATAGCCGATGAACTCGCTAAAGAACTTGGTAATTCTCCGCAGCCATCCAAATGCTTTATTCTTATTGACGCCAGTGCCATTGGCCAGCTGAAAATTAATATGCCAGCAAGTTAAAAGGTTTTCCACTCTAGAATTTAACAGCGACAGAACCATTTAAACTATGGTAGCCAGACTTGGAATAAAATACTTGAAGGGCACGATGATTTCTACAGACGATAAAAGGAATTACATCAATCTTTACCCTCACAACCCTGATAACGCCCAACTTACAACACACCTTCAGCTGTCCAGCAATGCTGGCCGAGCTTTTTAACATCAGTCTAGATGATCCTGTGCAGCTTCTTTTTGCAGATAAAGCCACAGAGATCTCCAGGGCAATCTTCTACAGCTTCGGAGACATTAAGGTTTTTTGCACGTCCTCCAAGGACACGACATCATCATGTAATGTATTTGAATATAAGTAAACTTATCAGTAAATATAAATAAATACTTTTTTTAGAAAGTAGGTTTAATTTATTTTGACATGGAATTGTTTTATAAATTCTAATAATCTAAATTGTTTTCTTTTTCTCGGTTTTTTAGTTAACAAGACATAATAATTATCCATGACTATTACTTAATATTTAATTTAAGGTTCTGTTTTGTTTATATATATATATATATATATATATATATATATATATATATATATATATATATATATATATATATATATATATATATATATATATATATATATATATATATATATATATATATATATATATATATATATATATATATAATTATATTTATATATATATATATGTATATATGTATATATATATGTATATATATATATATATACACATACAGGGTATCCACTACAGTCCCTTGCCACCCTCTTAACTTCGGAACGGCTACAGCGGAGTTAGCATTCCTATCTCGGAAACGTAATGAAATAGAGAGAAAAAGTGGTATACAAAGTTGTAGAGCATCCTCGATTTAGTACAAAAGGATACCTTGTAGGCATGAATATGTAGAATACAACAGTTAAAACGCGCATTTGTTTTTTCGTGCTGTGACGTAGCACATCGTACGTGTGCCTGATTAAAAAAACAAAAAATCATTTTCGTACTTAAATTTATCATATTTATTTTGAAATAGGAAGAATGGAAGTATTAAAAATAATTCCAACATTTTGAATGCAGTATGCAAATACGTACGAAACGTCACGCCTGTTCACCTGAGACAGCTATAAAAGAGTCATCTTCTTGGGACTTTAGTATGTTGATGCTCATGATCATGGCTGAGTATTCCAAAGTTGAGTATTGTGAGATGGTTTTACTGTACGGTGAATATCGACGCAAGGCACGATCAGCAGCAAGGTTGTACCGCCAATGTTTCGCTGCTGGCCCGCATCTCTCTCCTTCTCATCAAACCATCCTTACTGTTGTAAAAAGTTTAAGGGAGACAGGTTGCATTACTAGTCAACCTCGATCTAGCAGACCAGCTAAGGTAGGACGGCAAATTCAACCGAATGAGGTATTAGCATATGCACTCCCATATCCGAAATACAGCGTAAGAGAGATCAGTCAACACTGGGGTTTCTCCAAAAGTCAGGTTTGGAAAATCCTAAGCAAATCATGTGCTCATCCATACCGACCAACGCCTGAACAGGTTTTAATGGACGGGGATGCCGAGTGACGCTATGCATGGTGCAACTTCGTCCTGAATCAGATACAGGTCCAGCCAACATTCTTGGCAGATATAATGTGGACGGATGAGGCATGCTTTTCACAGAATGGTATGTACAATAGGCAAAACACCCATTGCTTGGCCCTGGAAAATCCTAAATCTTTCTTCGATGTTCGACATCAAATGTGGTATGCTATTAACGTTTGGAGTGCAATTTACAGTAACAAGCTGATAGGCCCAATATTCTACAATGGCACGCTAACGGGTGCACAATATTTACGATTGCTACAGAAGGTAATACTAGATTTTGTGGAGAACCTGCCGTTGTTTAATCTTAAAAATCTATGGTTTCAACATGACGGCACGCCTGCTCACAAGACATCTCCAGTGAAGCATTACCTCGTCAAGGAATTTGGCAACTAAATACTAGGGTATGGCGGTTTCAAAGAGTGGCCTCCACGCTCTCATGATCTGACTCTATTGGACTTTTTCCTGTAGGGATACTTGAAACAGCAGCTGTATGCGACCCCTCTACAAAATTTGCAGGACCTTAAACGACGCATAACGGTCGCGTGTTCCAACGTGTCACGCTGTGTGCTCCAACATGTGCAACGTAATCTTCAAGTGAGGATCCAAATGTGCATTGCAGCTGACGGTGAGAAGATTGAACATCTTAAATAAAGTATATCGTTATAATTATTTCCTTCTTTTTTTTCTTAGATCGTTTTGTGACATTACAGAAATAATTTGTGACAAACAGCAAATGCGCGTTTTAACCGTTGTATTATACATTAATGCCTACAATGTATCTTTTCGCACTAAATCGAGGATGCTCTACAACTTTGTATATCACTTTTTCTCTCTATCTCGTTCCGTTTTCTAGATAGGAATGCTAACTCCGCTGTTTTCCACCAGGTGGCGCTGTAGTTTGTTTTATTTAGTAGCGCACGGCTGCTTTACTATACCTAGACACCACTTTTATGATTATAGCAGCAGCCGTTCCGAAGTTAAGAGGGTAGCAAAGGACTTTAGAGGACACCCTGATATACATACATCAGTAATTTTGATAATTTTATACCTTTTTCAATACCTTTTTTTGTTTTGTGCTGGCTTAGGCTGACAATTTGGGGTGCGCTGCTCCACTTTTCTATGCTGAACCATATTTGGTGTGGAGTCCGACTGCTTCAGTACTCACATATTCCATAGGAACCCGTTTACAGGGTAGGCAACCATTCACACCTCATTCATATACAGAAAGGACAAAGACAGGATAGATAGAGAGAGAAAGTACATCTGTGCCTGAACCGGGATTCGAACTCAGGACCTTCCAATCCGAAGTGAGGCACTCTGACCACTAGACAGGGCGGTTGGCTTCAATACCTTTTAAGTCAGATATATAAATTGTGCAGTTATCTAATAGATTTGTCTTAAAATATCAAGTGAAATTGGCACATAAAAGGTTCACTGTTATTTAAAATTTGAAATTGAATGTTTGTTGTAAGTTTCAATCTAAGTCATCAAGATGTTCTTTTAATTCTTAAAAACGCAATATTTGATGTTGAAATATTTACTTTCTTCGAATTAAAATATCATCTCTCTGCAAAGTAATCATTAATCTTATTCTAGATTTCGAATCGGGGATTATATATATTTACCGATAAATGTGATAAATATTCAACAATTTATCACATTTACCAAGTTTGGTGATGATTATGAATAAACACTATTATTACACATTACCACTGATATATAATTTTTTCCTCGACTTACAGGTATGATTAAATTATATAAAAATAAAAATTTTACTACATGTGTCGAGATGAATGTGATTAGTTTATGTAAAATATTTCCGTTTATTCGTTCCAGATGCATCCTTTCTCTTTCAACCGTTCCTGAAACTGGAGCTCAACGAAGAAAATCTGGACTTCTTCCATTAAACTCAGTAACTTCAAGAAATCAGCTCTTCACCACAGGTATGAAAATTTTATTGTAATCTCTATTCTGAGAAATATGCATGAAAGTCCTTATTTAATGCTATAATAAATACGAATATTTTGAAATAATATAATGACTGTTAAAATAATAAAATTAATATTAAGAAATGTGATTGATTTTTTTTTAAAAAAATCCTATATAATACAAGTACCCTTGCTATAACACGACATATAAGTTCCTAGAAAAAGCCACATGTTGTGTAAAATCATGTCTTTTGAGATTCAGAGTTAGTAAAAGAAATTTCCAGAAAACGTTGAAATAAATAATTTTTTTAATTACCGCAAAGCACACAATTTCGTTTTGTGAAAAATATAAATTTATATATGATGCAAAAATGTTATTTACGTTGAATGTAATCCTCTAATTTAATAAATTTCTTTCTTTTCTCTACTCAATAACTAAGTGCATGCGTAGATGAATATTTGTTTTATATTTTGCCCACCATCGTCTTTTCGTACTTGCAGTCCTGAAGTAGCTGCAGAGGGCTTTTGCAGAGGGCTACAGATGACTTTTGAAAGTCATCACTGGACCGAACGATAGAGGAAGCTCAAGAGATGCTCTCCAGTCATAGGCAAAGTGTCTCAGAGCACACAAATGGGTGAATCGGCCAGATTGATTTTATATAGAGGGGCCTGCAAATAGTCACATCCAGTAATAATTCTGTTGTTGTTTCTAAGCCCAGATGATGTAGCTTAGCTACATCTCCATGAAACCAAAAATGTCCACCAATTAAATCGGATCCCTTAATACCTCAAAAACGGTTTGTAAAGGGGAGTAAAGGGAAGGGAAACAGCTTCAATTATTTCGAGGACCTGGGGCACCAATAGGAGAAGACTGACGTAGCCCCGAAAGCAGAAGAGCAACCAACATCCATTTCCCGAGTTTCAACAGTTGTTGGGATCGCACCTTATGGTCCGAAGAGCGCTGTTTCACATCTAGATCGCAGTGAGCTTCAACTCTGAAACTTATTCGACATTCACTTGATGTCCTCTACAAAACTTAATTAAAAAATTAACAAGAAGTTTAATATAGACACGAAAAAACGTAGTTGCCGTACTTTAAATATATAATCTCTTCAACTTTTGTTTATTATTTGTTGGTAGCGCTGCAGTCACCTATGATATGTTCATGTTTTTCAATTCTAAAAATCTGTGTGTCTCATCGCCACAAACGCTTGATACAAATCTCACGCGTTTTGAATGTTATTTTCAAGATTTTTCATTCTGAGAAGCTTATATATTTAAAAATAATTTACATTATATAAGTTTAAAAGAATTACGAATTAATTGGCTCAATTATATGCTTACTTTTGCACTACTATAACTAAACTCATTGTATGAAAAATTATCTTAAGTCTAAAATTACCAAAGTGAAAAAATGTTTTTCATTGATTGATATGTTGAAAAATATGTGTTCTGTCAATACTTTTAAATTCTACTCCACACAATGATTAAAATAAATTATAGGATAGGTTTTAAAAGATTTAAGCATGAGACAAGTTAAAAAAAATTTGATTTAATTTATTAAATTATTTTCTTATCTTTGTGCTACTATAACTAAGCTCATTGTATAAAAATTTATTTGTTTTTAAAAAATACCAAGGTTAAAAAAGGTTTTCCTCAGCCAAATTTATAAAAAAAGTTTTAAGCCGTGAGAAACATTAATGAAATGTATTTCATGTATATTTTAAAAGAAAATATCATTTACTAAATTAACAGAATTATCGATATGTAAACAAATGATCGAAATAAAATTTTTTCTTTTTTTTATAAAATTTTTCCTTTCTTTATAATTTATTTCTTTATAATTATTCTTTATAATTGTTTAATCAATCCACCCGAATGAAGTTTAAGGCAAAATATGCAATAATTATTATATGATTAATTTTTCAAAATAATTTCCTTTCATTCTGCAGACTTATTCTTCTGTATTTGTTAAAAAATGCAGATATGTATATTTAAAATTTTATTTAATTTATTAAAATTAGGAGGAACGGAAACAAATTCAATATTTAAAAGTATTTCTGAAAAAATTTAATGTGAAAGAAATTTTCGATACTTATAACGTTTCAAAAACTACCAGTAATGCTCATTTCCATCTTTCGTATCATATTTTATAAAAGCAAAGATTTCAGACTTTATTATGACAAAGTGGATTTATAAATGTAGTATGTTGCAACTTATGTGTAGCATGCTTAGGTCAATATAATCAGTTGGCATAAAATATTTTCATTTTAGATGACATGTCACAGTTTCGAACATTTCTCAAGCATTAATGGAGAGGAGGAAATAGAGATTTTATCTTTACTACATTTAACATATCCTGAAATGGAAGCATTCCTCCTCCAAGGGAAATGAGGTATGGGGAAACTTCATAGCCGTCTCTGCTTCCAAAGAAGGAAGCACAGCCTTTCGTAGTTTGAGCTGTTTTTATTGTTGAAGTAAATTAAAATATTTTCGAGTAATTTCTGAAGTGTAATTGTTGTTAAAATCTCATTATTAATGTAATAGTCATATCTACATTTTTACAATGTATATCATTTCGAATTATTTTTGTTGTTGTGGCTTATTCTCCCAGGATGATTGTAACATCAAACCAGATATATGAGCTCGAACGCCTTCAAACGGTGGAGCCCTGGGTTCGAGAATAACTGCCTTTTATTTAAACCAATGCAGGGCAAAATGTGCGCAGGAGCAGCTTCAGTTGCATTGCATTTTGGACATGGGATAAACTTTGTAGCCCGTCACATGGCATTGTACACGAGTGTGTCCACTTCAAAATCTCACGAAAGTTATTGCGCGTGTTGCTAACCTCAATCAAAAGAGTGCCAGGGTGATTTTCTGTATACCATTCATGTACGAAGACTCTCTTCCAAGAAGAACAGATGTTTTGCCTGACCTGACTGGCGATCTCTGAAAAAGTAAGGCAGTCACCATGAGCAGTATCCTTATGGCTGCCTTCTCTGGACAGACCATCAACATTTTCATAACCGAATACATGTAAATGTGGTGGAAATCACTGAAAGGTGATCTTAACATCAACAATCAAGTGATTCAAAAGCGAACGATGTTCCTAGTCGTTCGGTCCCCATGACTTCACCGTTCAAATAAATGCTGATTGGCGCTACAATTATCACTCAAAATTCAAATGTCAGTGCAAACACTCTCAGAGGTGCCAAATTTCAAAGCCTCCTCAATAGCTTTTAATTCTTCATGGAAAAACGAGCAATTGTCAAGGTTCCTAACAAAGAATCTAATGCCGTTCTCCTGTTTAATAAAAATGAGGTTATATCATACTACTTTCAAAAATTTATAATAGTGCATATGGTGCTACATCGAATGCTAGGATAGTAAAATGTTCTTTAAGAAGTTAATTTGAAGAATAAAATTCTTTTATGCAAGAAAATGTTGCGTTCACCGATCTTATACACTTATCAAATTTTTGGTAGCGCAGTTGATGGTCATTTAAAAAAATTCGGAGAAATCAAAATAAAGTTTAAGGGCAGTCTCTAAGGTACCATGGTGCACCAGTAAGGAATCTTTTATGTGCTACATTTGCAATAATAGTTCTAGTTGTATTTTTCAGAGAAACTGATAGTAATTTTCCAGTAATAGCAAACCTAGAAATAACCAAAATATCAATCTACAACGTCTTCAATGCAGCCCATAAGAAGAGACCAAGAATAGTGATCAAGAGTGAAGATCCGGTTCAACACAAACGTCAAATGAGGCCGAGTAAGATAACAGCACAAACAACTGGTCGTATAACAATTTTGAAAAAAATTAATTTTACCTTTTATTTTTTTCCTATTTTTTTTTTCTTATTTAATATATGGAAAATGATAACTCATAAATAAATTTTGTCATTTCAGATACTTCATCAATTCCATTTTTTTTCCACGTGACATAACACTGTAGTTTTCATGCTTCTTTAAATCTGAGACCGATTTTACCAATCGCACCACATGTTTCAAATCGAACTGAAAAGCCTTAGCCAACTGAAAGATGTGGGACCAGAAGAAGAACATTTTGTTATGTCCACCAAATCCAAGATATTCCAAATACCCTCTGGAATAACTTCACGACCAAGCATTATAAAAAAATGTTTTATTTCAAGTAGATTCATCAATGTCAAGAAATTATTTAAACAAAAATACCCACAAGAATTTCTCTGCTATTTAACTAAACTTAAGTTTAAGAATAAAGTAGTCAGTGATTGCATGGTTTTAATAATTAATTGAAAAATCTTTTAACCAGAATCTATTTTCTTACTTTAATTGTAGTTGCTCCTCATGTAATGGATTGATTATCACTGAAACTTCCAATCAGAATTTAATAATCATGAATTCAATAATCTTGGATTTACACTGAAACTTCCAATCAGAATTTAATAATCATGAAAAAGTTTAAATGTGATTTTTAGACACACACATTTTTACACAGCATTACAACTCTGTTAGACATTCACACCACAATTAGATAGCTTTATTAAAACTTAGTAGCTACAGTCACAGCTAATAAGGGCTATCTATATAATATCTTGACATCTGGCAAAAATCACCAGGATAAGTCATGTAAAGCATATCTTGAAGATGTTCTAAAAGTCATGTCATTTTAATATCAAATTATATGCGATAATTTTTAGAAAAATTTAAAACATTAGATATGCTTCGGATATTATTTGATATTGTAGCTATTTTTAATTTGTTTAACTGTTAAAAACGTGCCAAACATACACTAAAATAACCGAGTAGTTTTTTTCTTTGGAAATTATAAATTCATTTCAGCAACCTTTAAAACAACACTCATTATGAGACATTTAAATTGCATTCTCATGGATGTTATCGAATAAGATTAATTTCCATATTGTCACTTTAATGTCTAAATGTTTAATACTAGAATAAAAATTTCAGCAAATGGTAACGTACTTTTCTTTACATTGTTGTTGTTCTCAGAGAAAAGTCAAATGCAAACACATTACTTTGAAATATAATCATAACACGCATTTTTAAATGCAATCAGTTTTCCAACTTTTTCGGGAAGTTGTGCGAAACAGAATCTCAAAAATCACCGATTTGAATTGCATTATTAGGATTACAAATCAATTTGAAAAGGAAATAGAATATACACATTAAATTTTTTTTCTATAAAATGCTTCTTTTGTACTTTTATTTACGATAAATGTAGTTTTCCTACTTTACTGAAGAGTATTCTCGCTTCATAAACATATATATATATATATATATATATATATATATATATATATATATATATATATATATATATATATATATATATATATACATACATATACACACACACACACACACACACATATATATATATATATATATAATGTGTATAAAAATGTATAAGTTTTCTCTAGAATTTATTAGGACTTTTTAAATTTTCAAACATTGTATTTCCGCTGTTTTTGTTGCAATGGTATGTAAGCACGTTATTCAGAAAACAGGCTGAAAAAGTTTTAAAAACATGAAATGCAAAAGAAGTTAATATATATGTGAATTAAACCGTTTTGGAAAATAAGTGTTCATTTGGCTTCTTAATTCCTATTTGCAGCTCTTTCGTATATTTTTTATAGTGAAAAGTTTAAATTCGTATCAAAATCCCTAATTATTTACTAACTGGTAAAAATTGCTAAAAGTTAAAATTGCTCATCAAATAAATTTAATTCCTTTCTCACAAGAGCCCACAAAATAGGTTATATACGATTTAGATTGAATTCAGCTTTTTCCAATCGTATTTTTTTGTAAAACATCATTTTATCAATGACGAAAATAAGGGTCATTAATATAAATTTAAAGTAATGAAAAGTTTTTGCAAGAATTTAGAAATGTGTTATTTTAAAAAATAAAAAACATTAAAATAAAGAAAATAAAATCACTAAATCAAAAGCACTTTGTTTTTTTTTATGTATTTAACATAATATATAATTTTGTTCTCTTTGGACAAAATTTCATCAACTTATATCTGAGTATTAACGAGGAAAAAAATGTGAAGAAATCGGTAAAAAAAATGATGAACGAAGTGAAAGAACAGATAATTTTTATTGAGTGAAAAAAAAAAAAAAAACCTGTCATGGACTCAGTCGCAATAAAAAGCTACGTTTAACTATCTCTTACTATAATCTCTGGCTTCATATTAATCCCTCATCGACAATTAAAGTTATATCCCTTTCTCTTCTTTATTTAACTCATGAGAGACCCTAAATATAGCAACCAGAAATAAATTTTTTATCAACAGGATTTAAAATTGTAAGTATTGTAGAAGTTGTAAATTATATTTAAAGGTTCTTACATTTTTAATTGCAATTAGTTATATAGTAACACAATATTTGTAATCGTTTCATGAATTAAGAAACAATAATGAATTTAAAAAAAACTTCTATAAAGTAAGAAATTATTGATAACTGATAACAACAGCAGCATTCACAATATAATTTCTTTCAAAAGAGTATCATTTCGCTGTAAAGATTAACAAGATTTATAATCATAAAATAGTTTGCTTAAAACTATTATGTAGAAAAACTGTCATTTTTTTTTTTTATGAGCGAGGACATAACAGGAAACAGTTGTTCAAAAGTTAGCAATATTTTGATATCTTTATGATGTGATTAAATTATTTGAAATATTTTTTCTCTGAGAAATTTCTTTAGGTGGGTTATTGCTTAACGGCAATTTTTGTATATGAGGCTAATTATACACAAAGACCCCTACAGATTAAAATGGATTTCAAATAACTACAAACATCTAAGCCTAAGATGAGATTGGAACCCTCGAATCAAAAGCAATCACGGTAATCAATCTGCTGTCAGTTCAGCCAAGACTCTTTGCAATAGATCAATTTTCCATAAGAACACGTAATATAATAAGAAAGCATAAAAATGAATTAATCTAATGCAAATATTGCATTTGAAAATCTTAAATTGTATTCTTTAAAGATAAATATGAATTCACAGGTCAATTCGAATCAAAGAAAAATTGAAATCGCCTTAAAAACCTATTTCGGAACTTTAAGCTTAACCTATAAATAGCGCTAAATAATCAATGTGAACAAATATGTGTCATTGATAATACATGAAGAAAATGCAAAATGAATTTTTTAATAAAAAGGAAACACATTAGAGAGAAAAATCTCTACAAATAAATGTGAGAGACGTGTGCGCATTTTGAGTAAGACTTTTGAAGCGTTGACAGGATACGTTGCCAAAATAACTAATATTTCAATACTTTGGAAAAAAAAAAATAAAATAAAATAAAATAAAAAATGCTATAATTTTTGTGAACACGTGATAGGAGAAATATTCAAACGAGACAGTTTTTAATCACGAAAGATAATAGGTATTAATTTTCAAGCTTTTTGTGAATAAATTTATGATTACTAAAAATTATAATTTCAATTAAAAAACAACAAGATAATTTATTTTTTCCTTTAAATTAGCATTTTCTAAAAAGATTTAAGTATTTGATTATATAGATATATTAATTAAGTGTGTGTCTCAGTTGTTCTATCTACAGAATAAAGACAGATAACATTTTTCAACAATCAATGTAATTATAATTTGATATTTTAATTAAAAATTTATGTTTACTAAAGATATTGTTCAGGACACATGCCGTTATTCAGTGACGCTTGAAAATTAAGTTTTCAGCAAGTATAAATAAAATTGAAAAAGTAAATGCTGTTGTGTTTGACTTTTCAATTTTATATATATATCAAACATATATACTCCTAATTAGGAGTATATATATATACTCCTAATTGTGCTCACAGTTGCTCAACATTGTGCCTACAAAGCATAATGTTGGTAATTCTAAGTTAAAGGAAAGTTTTTGGTAATTGTGAGCTCAATTTTGGATTTACACTATGCATATTTCATTTTAAAAAATGCAGCAATTTATTCGAGTGACAATACATCATTCACTTTATATTTTGTATAAGCTTTGATCCCAACATCAAAATAAATAACATGCAACTCATAAGTTTTCAAATACCTGAAAAATCAGCAAACTATGTTATTAGCAGAGAAGCTTCCTCTGTGATTTGCATCCAAACAATGCAATTATTTATTAATTGTTTTACACAATTAATAAATAATATAATTAATTGTGCAAAACAATTATTATGAAATAAATAAATTATGAAATTAATTACTTAATATACTTTAATTTAACTTAAAACCCTGTTGTTGTTGTTACTTATTACACTTGGACAAGTCAAGATCGCTAGCCGACGTCTATGAGAAATTAAATCAGTCTTTCGTTGAATCAGAGTACCACAAAGGTGAAAGAATGACTTTGTTCTAAGTACTCGTCCGATAGGTGACAACCCTAGATGGCATCATCTACCGCACGAATACACTGGACTCCTGTGATACTTCTTCTATTTCTCATTTCCTTAATTTTTTGACATTAATCTGAAGGGGAGAGCTAATTTTCTCCATACTATTGCATGTACTCGGTGGGTCTTTGGTGACATTGGGAATCGAACCAAAACCTTCCAGACTGAAGGCCAATGCCCTAATCACTAAGCTAACACGGCCTTAAAATCCTAAATTAAACTTACTGTTATACTGCTTTTAAAATTCACTGGATTTAATTTTCGTAATATACTATTTATGTCTAGTCCAAAAACTATTCAAGAAAGGTTTAGAGTAATATCTGAGTTTCTATATCACAGCCAGATATTCATCCATTGCAAAATATCAATATCCAACTTGCAAAGAAGATTGTATCTCATAGATCGAACAATTTTTAAATCTATGATATACATCTGATATGTTCATTTATAACTGTCTAAATGGCCTTGTAAACTTTAGGAATTCCCAAATCCTTCATATATCTGCCTTTTGGAAATTTCTAGAATGTTATTTAAATCCTATAATTATCTTAATAAGATTGGCATTTTATAGATTCTATAGATATTAATGATTGTGGAAGAATTTAAACATATTTTTCAAATAAGTTACATTTTTATAGGTAAATAATATATGATAGTTGAATCAAGCACAAATAGTTGACCAAGTTACTTATCATTTTACATTTTTTGAAAAACATCCCATCAAAAATGTTATATTCTTCATGTAAACACGAATGTCATAATTCGGAGTTTTACCAGTGACCTGTCATTTCCTTGTCTCTCATTTCATTTTACTCCAAAGTCTTTTTCGAAATCAAAGATCTAAAAAATTAAAGCATACGAGAGAAGGGCATCATAAATAATTTTTTACGAGCAAAAAATTTGGTTTACCTTAGAACAGGTGCAGTGAATGTAAATCCTTCAAAAGAGGAATCATTCCTTAGTGAAGATTCGTTTAAGATGGCTTGCTTCAAGACAGGAACATTTATTGTTTAATGGTGTCTTTCATTTCTTGGAATTGCCAAGGCTGCGTTCACATAGAAGATATCAGAACAGTAACTAGTCAAAACTGTATAATTCTGTGGTATTTGCCACGCAAGAAACGTTCTTGAAGCCTCAGTGCTGTTTTAAACTGCATGGTTATAAATGCGTGATATATATAAGAATTTAATCCTTATACACTATCTAGACATGTATGCATTTTCATTTCTAATGTCTTTCCCAGATCTGCACGGTTACATAGCACATCACTACAAGCTGTTGCTATATGCGTACATACATCATCCGTCATTACTATTTGTAGCCTTTACATACCTCATCACGTTGCATCCATGAAAGAGAGAGTTGAACAATTTACTGGATCAACTACCTTTTATATTGCTTGATAACTTTAGAGGCCATAATAATTATGAGGTAGAGATAATACGAATTCTCGTGGTCACATAATTGAACAATTTATTTTTATATATAATAACAGTATCTGCTTCTTAAATGCTACAAAAATACCCAAATAAATTCTATTAATTATCGAAAATTTTCTATTCATTACTTTAGAACAGGTGCAGTGAATGTCCATCTACTCACCATCAGTTCTGCCTTCATTTAATTATAGTATTGGAAATAATTCATATAATAATGATTATTTTCTTCTAATTATGTGACCCAAAACAGTGCAAGTAGACCACAAGACACATTCTTACAATCGTGCAAATTATGCATACTTCACTCAATTCACTATAATTACTGATAGCATGGTTAGAAGTGAGGACTTTATGATTCTGTGCGAAAAGTCAATGATGCACTTCTGGATGCTCCCAAAAATAAGATTCCTAACTTCACGCAAATGTCACAAACTGTGGTAGAATAAAGTGTGCCAAGTATAATACAGGAAACAGAAAAAGCTGTCGGACATTCCTTGTAGGTGTCCTAGCTACGAAGAATACTACCACTTAGGTGTCCTAGAAAAATTCGTAACTTTAAAAAAATCTAAAGCTTTTCCTCTTCGAGTAGGACTCAATAATCAAAAAGAATTTAGGGCAAGAAACGTCCCCATCACATCATCATTTCCAACTGAGTTGTGGAAGAAAGTTAAATCAGCCAGTGATTTATATCAAGATCTCTCTATTCCAATATTACGAAGAGGAATTGTCACATAATCTTCTCAATATGATATAGTCAATATTTTAGGTGAAGTTTTTGCAAGAGTATCTAGTCCACTATCTTATGATCCTAATTTTTTCAAAACCGAAGAGCAAGGTGTGAAAAAAAGAAACTAAGTTTCATAATAAAGTCGTGCACCTCTATAACTGCAATTTCTCAATGCAGGAACTCTAAAGAGCACTGTCCCAAATTAAAAATCAAAGTCAGGACCAGATGGTATTTCATAAAAGGTAGTTTGTTATCTTAGCCATGATTCTTCAACAAACAAACTTATTCTACTGAACATGGAATGATGTCCTATGATCCATGTCTCTAGAGTTAAGCAAGTTATTTCGATATCGAAATCTAGGAAATATCCAACAGAACCTTAGAACTACCATCCAATGACACTCACGAGTTGCCTTATAAAACCTTATGAGAGTATAGTCAATGCACTCTTAGGTTTAGGTGCTTGAAAGTAATCAATATTTATCACCTTATCAAAGTGTATTCCGGAAAAGTAGATATATTGTTGACGTTATACCCAAAACACAGAAATTAGGATTGCATTTGTGCAGGCATCAAATGGTGTTTATCTTTTTTGATACAGAAAAAGCCTCTTGTCGGACATGACGTTAGGGAATTCTTTACACTTAATTTTAATTTCAGGAAAAATTTACATTTTTATTCAAAAAGTTTTAAACACTCATATCTATAATATCCTATGGGATCTGATTTATTCAATGAATTTATCTTAACTGGTGGTTTCCTCAACGAATAATAGACGAGCTGGTAGCCGAATGGTTAGCGTTCTTCCCTTCGGTTCAATAGTTCGTGGGTTAAAATCCCACTTTGGGCATGGATGTTTGTAGTGGTTCAGAATCCACTTTAAGCCGGAGGTCCCGGTCTGATTAGCCCTCGTGTGCAAAAAATGACCGTTGAGCGACAAACAAACAATCAATGAATAATATTTGCACATGAGCAACATTCTTCATATATTACCTCCATATATCCATGGAACACATTACATGTTGATCTCCAAATCTCTTACCAGGGCTCCAATATGTGACTGATTGAACGTTAATTACAAACTCCAGTCAATATTCTTTTTGCATAGTGTAATGAAAACGGGCATACATTATCACATAATAAAAGCAATTGTATCTATTTTTGCAGAAAAACTAGATCCCAACATGACGCAGAAATTAAGATATCAGGCGCATAAAGTTAATGAGATATATTTTCTTGGAATAAATAAGCGACCAAAAATTAACTTCTGGAAACATTTTAGATTTCGCAAGAAGTGTAAATGATCACTAAATATTTTCAAGGGACTCTCTAATACTTCTGGAGGTGCAGTATTACTTAGTATTTATCATTCGGTTATTCTACTTCGAACTGACTATCCTCACACAATTTATGAATTAATCAGATCATTTAAATAACGTAAACTTATACATCCTTCAGCTCTGGAAACATGGAGCACTCTGAACTTCTGTCCAGTGACATGTGATTTACAACCAATTATTTCTTAAACCGAGATGTAAGCGATTATCTCTAAATAATTGTTTTACACAATGCAATCTGCACCACAACACAATATCATTTGAGATCCGATTGTCTGCACCTCTCAAAGGAGGATAGATGAAGGAAGGCCACGTAATAAACTAACATTTTATGAGTGTATAAACTCACTTCTGTCTTCATGGGAATTCCCCCGATTTACAAAATCCGAAAGACAGATGTTATGAAATTTCTTCTTTGGTATATCCCTACACTCAATATAATCGATCTCTTCACTGGATACAGTAAATCAGCTATATCCCATCTTACTTTGCAACAGATGTTCTCGTTATCAGTATTACAGTAATCCTCCCATGTTTGTAGATGACACAAAATTAATTGGTCACGTCGTCACAGTTATAAAATTCAAGCATCCTGTTCTATTTATACAGTTGAAAATGTTGCTATTAGAACTGATACAATCCATCAGTCACTGAAAATAAAGCCTTAATACAGAGAGCATGAGTATGATGGCGAAATTAGATTATTTTAAAGACAAATGTCATGTAGTTACTTGGAAATATTAGATATTTTAAATACATTGAAGAGCAAAGGATTTAACATAGAGTTTTGTTGGGATCCATGTCTTGTTGGCTGCCACTTCTTAGTCAAAGAGTTAACATTTTTTGACATTAAGCAAATTGTCAGATTTTATTTTCTCCTAGTGAGCGAGACTTAAGATTTGCAGTTAAACAACTTATGTAATATGTTTCCATTTTCAGTTATTTCCATACGAAAACTTTTGGTGTAAAACTTATACGTGTTTTCATTACAAATATTCGATTTACACGTAAGCATTTACTCTTGTCTCAGGGAGTTCTAATTTGTAATACGTACAATGTACTACATATAGTGCATAGTATTTTAATTGTCTGTCCTAACTGCAATGATTTATACTTTCTGTGTGTTTTTTTTTAATATACATTTCTATTTATCAAATTTAATTGGATCTAAACAATGAAGAAATATGTTCCCATTTTTTCATGCAATCGTTTTTTTTAAATTCTACTGAAGCTTTTACTCACTTTTATCTTTTATATTGATTTTTAAAGAATTTTTAATACATTTCTTCTTTTAAATACATTTGATTACTCATTTATTACAGTGAGCACTTCTAGCTTTGTACATGGTACAATGCAGATTTGTTCAATACTGAACCTTACATGAGTATCCCCCATAAAAATCAAAATAATCAATCATTGATGGTTTTTTTTCTTCATAATATTAACATTTATTATTTACAAAATTTATAAAAAAAAACGTTATCATTTACAAAACAGAAAATAAAAACTTAAGAAATAATATTTTTTTCAAAGAATTAAACTGTATTATATCATAATTGGATAATGGTATATACAGTTACCTATGATTTTTTTAAAACAAGATTAAACATGGGGATGAGCGGATATCATGATGAAAAATTGGAAATGTGATATTCTTGTAATGGCTAATATATACAGTTAGCTTATACAATATTTAAATTGTTTATCTTTTTTAAAAAAATAAATGTTACAAGATAAAATATACTTTTATTCATTTTTTCTACAAAAAATATTTTATCCAAATACAGTCACTAATTTTGGTAACAGCATAATTTTGCAGGACGTTGCTCCAGGATACTTTTCCTTATCGATATAGAATCCCTGTAATAGAAAAGCAAATTGTGACAAAATATATTGCATTAAAAATAGATATATATATTTTAATATTTAGAAATTATTAGGGAGACAATATATTTTGACAAATGGTAAAATTGTAAGGAGCTTCCTTTCCTTATTATCAAGAAAAGTTTAATGTCAGCTAATAAAATACAAGATATCTTCATCCTAATCAACTGTAATTAAAACTTGAAAACTCATGATATAGTTATAAATATTTAAATTAAAGAAATGCTTTGCTAAAAACAATGCGGTTACTTTAGAACAAAATGTTAATGAAACCTGATGATTCTCAGCATTGCAAACATTTTATCAGTTATTTTTTTACCAAAAAATTTCTATAAAAATCTAAAACTATTTAAAGGCTTAAAGGTTTTTAGAATGTAAAATTTTTTTATATTTTATAAAAAATATGACAAAATAATACATTAGTAAAAAACATAAGAATGGCTCATGATGGCCTTGTGATAGGACAGTACTCTGCATAGAGGAAAATCATGTATTTGATTCCCAGTCGCAACAAGGAAAGACATGCAATTTCTGTCTCCTGCGTGTGTATCTGTCAGGATGGTGATTTTCTGGGTTAGATCCTTACAATACATCACTATAAACAAAAGTCTTCACAGAAACTGAAAAAATTTATAGTAAGTAGGCATTTGAAAACTGGAAACAAGCCAATTTCAAATCATTATTTTATCTCATATCCAATTCACCAAATGCATCATTAAATGTTTTCTTATTCATTATAATATATATTTTTCTTTTAAAATTAAAACTGCCACTAAATGAAGCAAAGAAGAAAATTTTCTATAACTGCTAATAAGAAGTAGTTAACTACCTATGAATATAATCATGCTTAATTTCATGCCAAATTTTTGTATTAAGAAAGCAATAATTTGTTATACATAAGTATATATAGCAATAACATTAAAATATTGAAATTAAACATTGCAATAGTTTGGAGCATAATGAAATTTTTTCCTTAAGAAAAAATGTCCTTAGACTCCCAACTCTATTGCAAATTTTTCAATTAATATCAGGATATATTTCAACAATCAAAAACAATATACCTGTATCAAATGTTGCACTTGTTTAGAAAACAATAAAATGCTTAAAAGTTATTTTTAAGAGCTAAAAAATTCACATTTAACATTATTTTTATTAGTAACAAAATATTTTTAAAAAGACTCTAATATTAAAAAATGTGCGACATGAAAACTTCATGATAGTTGTATTATACAATACAATCATGTATATTCAAACAATATTTTATTTTAGCTAGATACATTAGTATTAAATTTTAAATGCTTCATATAGCTCATTTTTATTTCATGCAGATGCAATCCCTACATTAATAACAGACAACATCATCAGTTCAGTTTCAGTATTATTCATATGACAAGTATTATCGCAAACAGCATAGACTATTTTATTTGCTGCAATATTCAAAAGCTTTTGAGATGCCCAATGATTATCAAGGAAAGATATTTTTTTTAATTTAATAAATTTTTTTGACAAATAAGATTATTTTAATTTTTTTCCATGCAAAAAAAATAGAAATTTCAGGAACATTAGAACAACTCTGATGCAGGTGGTATGCATAAATAATTAGATAACTAATATTTTTATAAAAAATAAAATAAAAAGGTTTATAAACAAAGAACTTACAGTTTCTTTTCCTTCTTCAGTTTCAATGATTAGTTCTCTGCTTTCAACAATATTTGCAATCCCAGCTGCATCTTTGAGTTTGAATTTACGATGTGCAATGCTGAAAATAATTTAAAATCAAACATTTGGTTAAAAATATACGCAAAACACCTGACTTATTAAAAAAACATTATTTATTTGTTTTATGACATTAACATAAAACCTTATTTATTTATTTTGCGTGATTATTTATTTATTTATTATCACATGTATGCAAGAGATGTGGATTGTCCTTCACAACAATTTTTTGAACATGAAAACTAATTTTTTTAATTTTTAGGATGGTTTAGAATAAGCTTTAAGCAAAGAAGAGATGAATTGTTTACAGTGGATTCTTAACCACAACACACTTTCATGTCTCAGACAGTAATCAAACACATTAATTTTAGTGATAAGATTCGAGTTCGGACCAACTTGACCATTGCATTTTAAGAAAATAAAATTAAATTATGCTATTTTTTTTAGCTATGAATTTACATTTTATTATATTGAATATATTTATTTTAAATTAAATAATTTAATCTAAAACTGAATTTTAAAGCTTTAAATTATTAAAAATTTCTCTTTAAGAGGTTGGAGTGAAAGTAATTTCCTAATTAATACTTTTAAGAAATTTAATAAGTAATAAAACATAAATAAATTATATTTAAATGATTTTATTAAAATTATATACAGAAATAGCATTTTGAAAAAAATCTTTTAATTAATTATTTTTGAAGAATCTTTTATTTATTTTTTCCCCTAAAAATATGTAATTGAAATAGGAAGAAAATATTCAGCAAAAATTCTAATTCTCTCAACACTCATTTTAAATTAATAAATCAATATATAATTAATAATTGCTTAATCATAATTATCAATTTATAGATTTCTTTTATGAGCATGTATCTTTCTACTCTTAATTGCTAAGGTTTAAAAAAAAAATAAATGGTTGGAAATGGAAAAATATAAAGCAATCACCAATTTAAAATAGAAATAGATTATATTCTACACATTCAATACAATTGAATAAAATTAATTTTTATCCAATATTTGTGATTTTTTGTAATCAACACATTAATGCCACATTTGAGCTACACAATAGATCATTGACAATAATTTTGAGCGCTTTTTACAATAATCCCAAAGAAACATTTACCCAGTAGGTAACCATAATCAAATGAAATGTGAGCTATAGCACATTCTTCTCCAAATCCTCATGTTTTCACAGTTAATTGAATGTATGCAAGCTATATAAAAAAATTGGGGCTATAGTTATAAATTCTGCATCATAATGACGGCACAAATTCTTACAAGGAAAAGTTCAAACAAACTCAGAAGAATCTCCAACTCATTTTTTTTTTTAATTTCATAACAGTTGCTAAAACAGTCTATTTTTAACGAAGCTAAACCAAAAAGAGGTGAGAAATATCTAATAAAAGAAAGACAGTTTTCAGCTGAAAAAATCCTGTCTGCTTTCTTTATTAATACCTATGCTACTTTACTAATACTTAAGGCATGGATTTCATTAATTTTTCTATTTGACAGCAGAGTTATCAAAGATTATCATGTATTTCTGGAAGAATTTCCTCATAAAATAAAAGCAAAATAATAGCATATTAAAGAAAAAATGAGAAATAAATTTAACTATGATAAATTACCCAACACATTTTTTTCTAGACTATAGCTTAAATTTTCAATTTAATTTCTCACATAGACATTTATTTCAAGAATACAAACAAATCATTTACATGTAAAGAACTTATGAAATATTTGGATTTAATAGGCGATAATGTTGAAAATAGAATGACAGCTATTTTTCGTATATTTGTATATTTATTAAATGTTCTTCACATAAAACATTTAATTTGATTAAAAATGCAATTTAAATTTCACTATTTAAAAATGTTGTATATAAGTTTAGTAAAAAGCAACATCTTACTAGGGTATATGAAAATAACAAACAAACACATAACAGCAAACAAAGATATTACCCAGAGGATATTAACTCTTTCAAGGATAAGTTACGAGGATATAGTTTAATCCACATACTTCCAGATGAATTCTGTAAAAATATCACAGGTAACATAAGCAAATATAGCAATAATGTAAGTTAAAGTAGCAAGGTAACTATACACAAATAAATAATTCAAATAAATTTTATAATTCAGAGGGCTGATGAAAGGAAAATACTATTAAAAATGTAAATTAATATTATGTATTGAAAATATATCATTTTTAAAACAAGTAAAAGTTTTTTCGACATTTTAAGTTTACAATAATTTTAGTTTCTTAAATCATTTATTTATAAGTAGAATAGATATTAATGAAACATACAAGTAACATATAAATATATTCACATCTTATTTTGAAAAATATTATTAGACTAGCATTAAATATCGTAAATAATTTATAAAATCAAATTAAATACAGATATTTATAAAAGCAAAATTATTATACTTCTTATAATAGCATTCGGAACATTTTTCAATATATATGAATAAAAAAGAAAAGCTATTATCACCAAGATAACATTTATAACATTTTTATTTAATTTTCAATAAAATTTTGTATTGAACTTAAAAGTATTAGTGTAACAAGTATTTTTTAAAGAATTTCTTTTCATCCTAAAAAGATTATTCTACAAAAAATAAGCATAAATTTCATGTCATGAATTTATTTTACATACAGATTTAATGTATTTAATTAGATAATAATTAATTATTAAAATATAATTAATAAACAAAGTGTTGTATTTTTACTTTTTTTGATATGCTATTGTAAAAGCAAAAACTTTTGATTTTGTATTTACAATAGCATACCAAAAAGAGTAAAATTATAACTTTATTTATTTAAAAGGGTGAATGATACAATTAGAAACTGGCTTGTCAGATACAATGAATATATTTTATCTAATAATCACAGATGCAATGAAACTTGGAATTTACAGAACTAATGAGAACAGTAAATTAACAATCTGCTCTTTTCCCACTTCATTGACAAATCTAATACAAAGGGGAAAACTAGGACTATTATAAATTAAAAAAATAAAAACATAAATTTAAGCATAAAAAAAACAAAATAATAAATATAAATAAATTAGCAAATTCAAATTAAAGATGAAGAAATAGGGTCACATCAAAATTTCTGGACATTTGTAATAAATAAATTTGTTTTCAATGTATATCTAATCATTTGTCTTCAGTTTCCTACTCTTACCAATAGACATACAAATAATAATAAAGTTTCCTGAAAAATATAAAATTTGAATACCACCTTTGTTCCTGTTTCAGCTTGTGGATCTGCTGAAATTGTTGATGCTGAAATATTGGTATATGAAGAATCAAGAGTCAGGTATTTGCCACACTCTTCATTAATTATTTTACTATAATCTTTTTCGGAATTTAAAACTGAAAATATTTTTTAAAGTCAATATAAGATAAAGATTTAATAAAAAAATACAAAAGCCTCTAATGTTTTGCATATATATTTACATTACAATCTTAAAATCAGAGAAAAGAAAGCTCTTTTTTTATTTCAAATAAATAACAAAGTGACATTTTAACCCTACTATCATGTGAATAAATAAAATGCATATGACAGTCTAATAATTACCACACCATACCTTTAAAATAAAAATTAATGAAATCCATATTTTTGTTTAATAGTGAAAGATTGACAACAGATCCTTCTGTGTCCAATAAAATGAGCCGTGAAAAATTTAACTGGTTTATCCACATTATTCAATATATAATCTGTCATAATAAGATGCAATTTTCTAGTTTCCAACAGTAAGTTATTTACGGTTTATCAATTTCCACACATTGCCTTTTTATTATTTTATAATTCTTAACAAGATATTCTTAAGAAAATCACTTATTATGGAATGTTTTTTAATATCAAACTGATTCTTATTCCAAACCAACAGCAGATTTTTTAAAATAATTGAATAGCATTTAAATTGATAAAAGCTTAAAGGTAGTTTATATCTAAAATAGAGAGAAGTGTTATAAGTAAAGCTTAAAACTTTTGAAACAAATCAATGAAAATAAGAATAAATATTTTCTCAAGACAAATATTTATGAATGAAACATAAATTTATATATATATATATATATATATATATATATATATATATATATATATATATATATATATATATATATATATATATATGTATGTATGTATTTCAAATTTGAATAGAAAGATTTCTGCATTACATATAACACAATTTTATTTACTATTTCAGATTTCCAATTAGAAAATCGTATCAAGGTGAAGATCAATTATATTAATGTATTATTGAATAAATTATTCATTAGTATAATTAGCATTATTCTAACTCCAATTACTTTTTCTATTTCATACATAATATATAATTTTTAAAACAAGAAAATGAAATAAAGAATCTATTTTGAAGAGTACAATAGAGTAACAATGATATTTGCAGGTTACTATTATTCAATTATTTCAAAATTTTATTCAAAATCCTTTTTTGGGTGACACAAACAATTTAACAATGCCCAATATTTCAAGGTATGCAACTAACATTGTAACACTCTAAAGTTCATTTATTAATTCATTAACAAATAAACAGCTTCCCAAAAGTAAACTAACTGTTCTTGCTATTAGTGCTATACTATAAGCAAACATCTGATTTCACAAAAATAATCATTTACTAATTTCATTTCTTTTATAAGCATTTAATACGGAAAAATAAAGTTTAACTTATATTAAGCAACTTTTATTAAATAATGTTTTCAACAAAACCAAACTTCAGTAATTGATTAGATCTGGATAGATTTAAGATAGACACAGATCTGGATAGATTTAATTCCTAGCATAGGTATCTTTTTAAAAGGATACTTTTAAAAATTATTTTCTGATATCTACTATTAATTTAAATTGCTTAGTATATAGTCACCATTAAAGGAGAGAATTTTCCTTTATAGAATGAAATATATTACATTTTATATAATTTGCTTTATTCTTCTTGATAAAGATCTCTCTATATATTTGCAACACATATTGTTTGATCACTAACAAATCACATTGAAGATAAACCAAAATGAAAACTTCCATTTTCAGATTTATTTGATGATACCATAAATCTGTGTGATTTTACCACTCACTAGTAAGACCTTGCAATTCAACTAAAAATTCTTACATAATATGATCAATCTATAATAATTTGCAATTATGCATCTTGTTTCATAAATTGTGATGAAAATTTAATTTATGATATGTTATTGTAGTCTTGCTTATTTTTGTCGAAACACCAAAATTATTATTTTCTGCCTTTTCAATTTATTTAATTAAAAATTTTAAAAAAGTGAAAAAATCCCAAATTTGTTGCTATTTTTTAATTAGAAAAAGAAATGTCTTAAAAAATTTAAGAAAAAATCTAAACTCTAGAAGATTCGAGGAGATGTATGAACCAAGTTATTGTATCAGTTTTAAATATTACGAGAGATTTAATAAGACAGCATATAAGCAAAATATTCAGTAATCCATTAAAAGAAAAATAATTTATTTTAAATAAAGTATAAGAAATTCCTACAAATTTTGTTATTAATTTTAGAATATGAAGAATCTAAATAAACTCAAGACAAATTTGGAATAGTGTCTCACTAATGGAGCCTATTCTTTAAGTAGATATTACCCCATTTAAAATTATTCAAAGATAAAATACAAAATGAGTTGATGAAAGAAAATTTAGAGGAGGAAGAACAGAAGGAAGTTTAAAGTAGTCAATAATTAGATTAGCAGAATAGTCACCAATAATGAATGATTGCTATTTACTTCAGTTTAACTGATTAACTTTGTTTTAATCAGTCAAAGATTATCCCATCAATGATTAAGTATGTTTTAATCAGTCATGTTATTTTCACTGATAAAAACTTGTAAGCATAACTAAAAAATTTTTAAATTATCTGAATCATAACTTCAAAATGCTCAATTGAATCCTCCATTATTAATGGGAACTAAAAAATAAGATAAATCATCCCAATAAAAATGATTATGAATATACATAGCAGAAAAATGATTACATAAACATAACAGAAAGATTAATAATAAGAATTTAACAATAACAATCAAAACTGAATTTAACAAAACCAATCTATCAATTATCTTGATAAAAGACAGGTAATAAAGATGAAAAGATTACCCCATCAATGAATGCAACAATTATAACCATCAGAAATTTGAACATCATTAATATTAAATGACGATAATCTCAAGTAAAAATTATAAAAAACTGCACAAATGATTATCAAATTTGAAATTAATGTTTGTAAGTTAATGACCGAGAGGAAATATTTTGAATATGAAGATATAACAACATATAACAAATTTGCTATTCACGATTAATTTGACCTTGATGTTTATATAGGTATAAGAAAATTCCATATTTGAAAAAGTGAATATTAATAAAAATAAAAGCTAAGTTTAAAAAATACTGAAATTTTTAAAATATGAAATGGAACATTGGGATGAATGATATCAAGAGCACACAAAATACATAAATTTCAATTTAAAATTTCTTAAAAAAGCAATTTTAAGTGCAGAGAAATTTAAGACTAAGTAAACAAATGATTTCTCCACATTTTTAGCATAACATTTAAATTAATGATATTTATATGTTAACATTATATTAATGTTTGGATAAAACTGCAGTTGAATAAAAATAGTTTAACTTAATAATCATAAAAGATAGTAAACTTTTTTATATTTGTTTTAAAATTTTGATTTAGAACATGGAAACAGAAATAATATTAACAATCCTGACAGAATTAGGGAAGAAAAATTGTATTACTAATGTTTTTAAAGTCAGAGACAATTCATTTTTATTTCAAAATATTCATCTTAATTGAATTTGCCCAGCACAGAATTGTTTACTTTTTAAAATTTACCAACAGCTACTTGCAAACCTATTTAGCACACATAAGTTTGGTTACTCTATTGCTCAGTGATAATTTTTTGCATGAAAGGAATAATTAAATCATATATGAATAGTCAAGAATTAAATGAGGTTATATGTGCTATTGAAAAAATTGATCAGAGTTCTTAATTTCCTGAAAAATTATTATGACTGCAGAAGGAAATTTTTAAAAACAATCACAAATACCTTCATTGAGTAAATTTTTAGATATGAAGTGAATCATTTGAATGGAGGACATTTCAAGAATTCATATCAATCTGATGATTAAATACATATATTTATCACCCAGTAAAAATATTACATTTCTAAACAATCAGACTTTATTATGAAATTTATTTGCATACAGCTTTGTTTTCCTTAACCAGAGATTTTGGATTATTGCAGGGAGTTTAGATTAGAAAAGTAACAAAATATGTTAACTGTGTTGTTAATATTATGCACAAATTGCCAAACAATTCATGCTGTTCTGACATCCTAATCATTTTAAATCTTCTGGAGTGTTTCATCAGCAAGCTGATCAGCAGGATTTGAATTCTGCTGATTCAGAAATACTTCAAGGCATATGTTTGCTCTTTTCTGTGTTTTACTGATAATTGGTTTGTTTGACACTCAATGGTCATTCTTTGCGCACAAGGACTAATTAGACCAGGACCTATGGCTTAAAGTGGATTCCAAATCACTACAAACAACCAAGCCCAAGATGGGATTCAAACACATGAACTGTTTAAAAGAAGGCAAGAATGCTAATTGTTTGGCTACCAGCAGCTTGAAATTGTAGAAAAACTAACTTTAAAGATAGTTTGGTAGCTCTAAAAAGATTCCCTAAAAAAGGATAACCAAAAGAGATATTATGTAACTGTAAAGTAAATAGCAAGCAAGTTTTAGTTCCAAAAAGAGACAAAGGAATTCACTAAGCAAAAGTATTTTCTTATTTATTTAAAATAATCAAAAGTATTTTCTAAGCAATCTACAAAGATTCACAAAAGTATCACAAATATTTAAGCTGTAACAATAAAGCTTCAAAGGAAAATATAAGTTAATTAAGAAAATTGTATCCATTAAGAAAATGCAATTCTTTGAAAAGACTGAACCAAAAACTACAGTTCTAACACACATTAGAGTGCACTGATGCATTATTGCCAATAAAATGTGATTCCTCATTTTTTTTTTTTTTTTTTGAAATGTTATTTTAAAAGTCAACCACTTGTATTGAAATAAATGTGAAGAATTCTGCTATCATGATGAGATGTCTACATGCTTTTCTAAACAACATAAGCGATAAATTTTTGTCCAAGCATTACAATTTGCAAGACACTCATGCAAAAGGCCTTTCTTTGTAAAAAAGAACTTTTAGGAAAAAGAAAAATAACGCTAACAGAAAACCCTAAATAAGCTACTATAGCGCAAAATCAGAGTGAATTGATGGATTTCAGCAAGAAATTGGTATATATTGTGAAAATGTATTTCTTATCAGATTGCAATCTAAAACTTTAAAAATTGAGAATTTATTTTGTAAATTTATTAAAGATTTTAAATTTCGAATCCCTAGTAGATTGCTAAGAGTCAGCAAATTTTAAAAACAAGAATGTCTTATCTGATCTTTCTTAAAATTTAATGTGTTTTGGCATCACTATATCAAAAAAGTTCCTCAAAATTTATAACTAATAAAGAATTATCGCAGATCCACTATAAACCAAAAATGATACTTGAAATTAGCTATTTGATCAATTTATAGCATAACAAATGACATTGGCTTTGATGCAATTTTTAAAATAAAAAAATTAGTAGGAAAATTATTTAAAGTATTATGTTTAAGGGTAATATACTTGATACAAGCCAAGGGAAAAAATTATTAAGAATTAAATTTTCATTAAATTATAATATAATAATAATAAAATGTATTGTAAAGAAAAAACTTAACATTTTAATTACTTTTTTCATACTCAAATGATTGCTTACATAATATAATTACTATTATATCATGACTACTATAGTTGAATAAAACTTCTTTATTGCTTCTGCAATAAATTTTAATACATAATTTGGTGAATCTTGAAATAAAGAAACCCAGAGCTGAAAGCTCTTAGACTTTACAATAACTGTAATGCCATTAATTAAAACAGTCCAAGGATAAAAGTATTAACATAATTTTCAGTGACAAGATTGTATACCACAAATTTATTCAAGTAGTTGATACAAGAATGATTAACATAATATTTATACAACATTTTTAATGCTAAAATAAACACTGTAATTTGGGAGTGTATGCTAGATAAATTATTTTTCTGTTTTAAGATCATAATTCTTTAATTTTGTTGACATTTTCTCTACAAATAATTAAGAGGGATTAAAATGCAAATTGAGTAAAAACAATGTTTTTACCTCTGTTTGAAGAACTTTTAGGTATGAAAACTGACCACCATCTGCCACCAGTTTCTTGTTTAAAATTTTTTTGCACAAGATTGAAACATTTAGAACAACCTTCACATTTAGCAACATATTTAACACTCAAGTTTTCAACAGTAACATTTTGATTCTAAAAATAAATATAAAATTATAAACTTTAAGTTATTGTTATGTTAAATTGTTTCACATAAATCCTAAATTTTTAAAAGCATAAAATGTAAAACTCCAATCAAAAAACAACTTAATGAATTTATATTCATTAATTATGTTTTTGAGTATATTTTTAAAAACATATACACACAGAATTATATAAGGATTTTGACAAAAACTTCTCTTAATTTTTACTCTATATAAAGCAATTTAAACATATACCTAATTGTGTGTGATATATTTAAACACAATAATATAAACAACAGTTCCTGTGATTATGATTAATAAAAATTATTATATAGAAAAAAGAGGACGAAAATTATTTTTTTATCCAGAAATAATTAAATATATTACATATCCTATTTATTAATACAGTTTTATAATTCATAAATGGTTCAAATTTAATTAACAATATATTTTTATAAACTTTAAATAACTATTTTTACAGCTATCAATGGAATATAAAAATATTATGTTGTTAATCAAATTCCATTAAAAATTACTTATAAAATATTAAATCCAAATAACAGCATTTTTTTAAACTTTTGCTACTTATGAATAACGAAATTACATTTTTAAAAAATTAATGTACTAAAATGACAAATAATATGGTATACACTTTAAAACAATATTATATTGAATAAAATATAAATATAATAAAGAATAAACATCTGATTAGAATCTAATAACAAAGAATTTATAAATATATATACATAAATACATTATATGCATATATAAAACAATTTGAAAATGCATGAATAATTTTTAGCTTTACATGCACATGCACCCACACACACATGCAGGAACACTTTATAAATATATTTAAAACAGGTTAAAAATTATTTATGCATTTTGTTGTTCACATTGTTGTAATTGTTCATATTGTTGAAAAGATATTGTTGCACCGAATTAATTAATTATTTTATATATTTGAATTGATAAATTAGATAATATTAAAGAAGTTTAAGTTTACTTATGTTAGTATCACATTTTGTGCATCTTCAAAATAATTTTAAAAACAATTGTCTCTGTTATTTACAGTATTGAAATATTAGGTATATGACAAAACCATCAATCTATTTTACTGTAATTAATTTCATAAATGCAAAAAAAAAAGTAAATTACATAAAGGAGCTTTGCGTGAGTGTGGTAATTCTCTCTTTTCATTACTTCTATTTACAGTTTTAGTTTTTAAAGGATAGTTTAAGTTTTCAATGGATAGTAAAATGTTTCCTTTGACATTAATAGTAAAAAACTGTTTTCACAGATTTTGTAAATATCCAAGGATTTATAATTAAATGCTTACGAGTAATAACTGAGAATAAGCATATATATATATATATATATATATATATATATATATATATATATATATATATATAATTTTACTACAATTAATAAATTATTTTTACAAATTGCACTATAAAATTTTAAGAACCAGGTTTAAAATGAAAAATTAAATTTAAATCAATACTGATATATAATTATGATAATACTCTTGCATCAGAAAATACTTTGATATTAAAATGCAGAATATTGACTTTAAAATAAAAATCATCTGGTTCAAAAAAAAAAAAAAAAAAAAAAAAAAAAAAAATTTATTCAGGAAAACAAGAAGGTAATATGATATATCTCATTCAATAATTTGTCAGATCTGCAAATTACGAGCATCAATTTTTCTTCTAAAATAAAAACAGAACAAAGTAGTCTTGAAAAAAAGATTTAAAAATGATTGTTTAAAGAGAAACTAAAAGAAAAAAAGAAACTAAAAGTCTAGGGAATACATAGACGAAAGAATTGAAATCTAATAAAAATTACCTTTAAGCATTGCCTGATATAAGCAAATTTGTCTTTTAAAACTCCTAAATACCAGTACCTATTTTAAAATATGACACATAAGTTGCATTTATACAATAGTAATAGAAATATCTTGCATATTTATAATTTTAAAAAATTTATAAAATCAATGTACTAATTTTTTTGCAAACATTTTCAAAAACATTTAGAATGCTGATCATACTAATATTTCAATGAGCACAGACAATACATCTTTTAAATATATATATAGGAAATAATTAATAAGATAACGTTTTATTGAGAAATTTTATAAGACAAATGAATCCTCAGAAAAAAATGGTTTCAAATGGAAGTTATAAATAAGGATGAATTCTGACTTATATATAAATACTTTGTTAAATAATGAAAGTGGACAGACATTACATAATTTAGGATAACAAAATTAGAAGTTTTCACTGCTCTTATATTTTAAAGACATACTCATATATTAAGTTTTATGTAGTTTGGTGTGCTGGTTTCAAAAAGTATCTCGATTTTTTCAATGATGTCAGTATTTTTTTGTAAAACCAAAACCTTTATTCGGTCAACTCTAATAACTAAAAGAGTTCTCTCAAATAATTTTGGATTTACCATTAGAAAAATGTTTTATCTATTTAAACTTATGTAAAGTAATCAACTCTTGATGAAACAAATTGATTTTTCAGCATTCGATTATTTTGTATGAGTTTAAATTGATGGAAACCACAGTTGCCAACTTGCACACGTCATGCATAACTAAAAGAAAAACTAAAAAAGTTTCCCTGGCTACAAACTTTTACATCAAGTTTTATTTGTTTGTCGCTCAATGGTCATTTTTTGCACACGCGGGCTAATTAGACTGGAACCTATGGTTTAAAGTGGATTCCGAACCACTACAAACATTCATACCCAAGGTGGGATTCGAACCCATGAACTGTTGAACCGAATGCAATAAACTTTTATATCAAGTAATGGTACAGTTTCTGGAAGAAAATCAATATACTATAATTTTTTTTTAAAGATAACCTACATAAAATAGAAGATTGTCTAAGAGGAGAAAATATTATACATATATATTTTAATGTTTGAAACAAATTTTAAATTCAGCAAAAAGCAAGAGGAACGTCACATGCAAGTGTGGAAAATTATTTTGATATTCATGGAGCAACACAATACTTGAAATTTATTTAATATATTCACAACAACTAATGTGCAATCAGAATTTTTGAAATTGCACAGAAATTGTCTGACATTTTTTAAGGCAATACAAATGTTTTCTCTGTTGTCATGCAAGTCTCGAATTCTATTCCTTTCAAATGCTAGCAGATATTTGGACTAACAAAGATCCACCCTCTTTTGAACAGACTTCAAATAAACAAAACCTTTTACATTAATATTTGAAACAACTGTACCTTTTGGAAAAACTGTGACAACCTCTTTATTATATTTTATTTTATAAACTAAGAAAGTAACAATAATTTTTTGATTAACAAAATTGTTTTGAATACCTTTTCTGGTGTCTGATTCAAGATTATTGGATATTTTTTTAATTAATGTTGAGACCTATCACAACTGTCACATTACAAATGAAATATTGTAACTTTATACATTCACATGTAGTCCAAGAAACATGGAGATAGCTTTCAAGTCACAGCAAATTGTCTAGATGTGTGTTTGTTATTAGCATATTTTATTTCATGAAAAATGTTAATCAGATTTCCGTAGTGTTCATTTAAATTCACTGAGTGCCTAACTGGTACAGATACATATTGAAGGACAGTTTTCAGACTTAATTCTTGGTGAATTTATCAACGATCTTCTCTCACCTCTACCATAAGTAAAATTAAATTTTCTCATTAATATGGAAACAACATATTAAGAACAATGCACCAGGTTCTCTTTTTCCTAAAAATGCTTTACAAATTATTTTCTTAATTTCTTTACCAATCAAGATAATACTTTGGTTAATAAGTTTTAAACTTTTATTTGAAACCCAATAATACTAATGACTTCTCTAAAAGTACTTTTAATAATTAAAACTATTTGAATATGCTTTGAAATGGATATATACAAGTTGTATCTGGTTGTAAAGTGGAATGCTATATCATTCTTGATGCAGATCTCAGGCATAGGATATGCAACCCAGATATAATGGTCTTTGCACAATTATACTTGCCATTTCAAATTTTCATCTCTTACAAAGTTTGCAAAAGCAGTTCTACTACAAATATTTTGCTTTTGTAATTCCCTTTGAACTATGTGAGTCAATACAAGGTTCTGTCAATATTCATTCAAATCAGTTATCATGTTTATCACTATAGCTCTTTCTGGTTTTTAAAATCTTTCTGAATAATTGCCAGATTTTTACAGTGAATTTCGTTTTCCTTCCAAAGTTGTCTCACAGATTTTGTTTTATCATAATCCTTGACTTTCATTACAATACTCCAATAGCTTTCCTACTGTGCTTGCTAATGCTTTAAGTGAAAAGCTCCCACTATCTATCCTTTTTGGTAATTTGACAGGTCCTTCATTCTAGCTTCACTCTAAATGAAATTAAACAAACAATGATATACCCTACATTAGCACATGCCTTTGAGATTTTGACAATGAAGTACAAAAAACAGAGATAGTTATCTATTTAATTCTATACTATCACATATATTTTTTTTATTATTTTAGACAATCCCAGTAAATTTATTGTTTTAAGCCATTTTTTACACTTTACATATACTTATTAACTTCCTAAAATAATAGTTTCAATGAAGTACAATATTGAATGATATAACAGCGTAACAGTTTTAAAGTTGAACATCTGATTTATCAACCATTGATAACTAACCCATCATTAAATTATCATCACAATTCCTACTTTTTTCAAATATCTACTTTTAACCACATAAGCAATGGGAATTTTACTAGCTAACTTATCGTAGAATTACTAGTTGAAGAACTGCTAAATGAATACTTATCAGGAAGCTAGAAGACCTGTTAACTATAATCGTGATTAGTTGGTAAATCTTTCTGGCTTCTTGTAAATATTGTTATAATACATACATTTTATGAAATCAGCCACAAAAATCAGCTATTAGATCAACAATTCTTAGAGTATTATTTAACATAAATAATATTATATTAAAATACTTTGATTAAATATACTGATTATAATCAAGACAATATAATAATTTAAAAAGTTAATTATAATTAACAAAAATAAGTTGTGTTTCTTTTAAAATACTAATTTTCAAATAACTATAAACTCACTTTCCAACAAGAGGTTCAATATCTGCAAAAACTCCTTGTTCAAAATTACACATTGCAAATACAGGATTTTCCTCATTTGAATGCTGGAATGACAAAAAATGTTTGCTTAATATAATGAAAAAATTTTTCATATTTCGAATAATTAAAGCTAAATGAAATAGTAATTTCAGAAAAAAATTATTACCAATTTATAAAAATATATCATTAATTTATAATAAATTATAGAATGACCAATTTATAAGAAATATATCATAATGTTATTGATACATTTTGAAAATCTCTTAATATTTTATGAATGTAATATGGAAATAAATTTTACAATGCACATTCAAAAATGAAAAAACAAACAATTATTAAAATCACTTTTGAAAATATTAAAATTTTTTAAAAATTAAGTAGAATAATATTAGACACATAATATATATATATATATATATATATATATATATATATATATATATATATAAACACACACACCTGAATTTTCAAAACATCTAAAGAAATCGTTGTTTCTCGAATTATTGCCATAGTAGCTTCAGCCATCAATCTAAGTTTATAAGGAGAAAGTATTTTATTTATAACCCTTCAAGCATTCAAGCACAGAATACAAAAGAAAATTTTAAAAAATATAGTAATAAGTACTTTAAAAGAAACTATAAAGCACATAAATATAAAAAATTTTTAGGAACAATAAAGCACATATTATGTTCTAATTTAAAAAAAAAAAATAATTATTCCTTAGAAAGTATTCTTAAAAGACATTGAGATTATGCCCAGTGATGATGTAATTTAAAAGACATAAAAATTGATTGGCTTAAACCAGATTTTTTTAAATCTTTTGAATTTAAGAACCATGCTTTCTCAAAACTTTTGGAATTCCCTAATATTTTTTCATGGGATTTTCATAAGCCCATAAGCATTGCACAAACTCAGCACATGCATGAGTGAAATTGACAGTTTCTTCACAAGAAGTGTAATAAACGGAACTTTTATATCAATGACTTTAATGTTTAATTTGAAGATATAGAACGATGTGAAAAGTTTAAATAGCTGACAAACTTACGAATAAATGCAGCAAATAACAATAAGTAAACTTAAATAAGTTACAATAAAAATAAATTTAATAACTTGAATAAATCTAAATAACTTTAGACTCTCCAAAAAAGTTTAGTTACTTGAGATAGGTCACTATTAAGAAAATGCACTCACTTCTTTCTACAGTGCATATATGAGGAGAGAGTATCAATGGGAAGGATGTGATTGCTTATTTCTAACTATGTTATCAAATTTTTGGCAAAACAGTTGACACAGTAGGAAAAGCACTTCTTCAAAACATCTTAGACTTGATCGACATTTTGATTTTAAGGTGATTAAAGACAAAATTTATGTCTTACTTAATCCAATATGTTGCACATAACAATAAAAGAAAGCTTTTGGTAGTTTCAGAAATAGTAGGAAATTCTTTTGATATTCCTAAACAAAAGTCTTCAATGGACTTTGTATTAAAATCAATTTTTAGCCTTAAATAATTTGTTAGCTGGATAAGTTATTGTGATTTTAATTGTAAATGAATATTTCTCATATCAATTACAAATGGTTTTACAATCCATATTAATTTTTCTGCAATGAAATTAGAAGGGAAACCTTATACAAAGTTTTCCTCAAGAAAATTAAAATGCTTATTCATAACTTATAACAATTTATCTTTTTTGATTATCTGCTTCATCATTTTCACATAAAAATTCACCAGTTGCAAAAAATATTTCTAATGAACTCTTTTCAACAATGATTCTTGATATGCTAATTTTCTTAATAAAAGGATCGATTTATTTTTGATTTAAATAAGAACACTTTGCAACTTTTCTATGAAATGACAAATTTTATTTCTTTGGTTTACCATATATATCATTCAAATAATAATTTTAATATTTATTTCATTTTTGTATTAATTATTAGTCACAACTTATTATGGAATAAATAAACAAAATCCGATTTTGGTTTAGTCATAATTAGAAGTGCTTAACCTTTTGATTTTAACTTTTGAACTTATTTCCTATCATATCAGTTTAAAAATCATCATTTTTTTTAGCATAAACTTGATACCTATTAGTATTTATACTTCCAAAAATTATTGTGAATGGTAACTATCATTTTAGTTTAGAAAATTTTGTAACATATTTGATGATTTTAAAATACATAATAATTTTTAAATACAATATTTTTTGGGTTTCTTGCAGTACACATAATGCTTTTTATTGAGAGATCACTTTAATTTATTAGGTATCACACCTTCTGTAGGAAAAACTTGTTTGCATATTAAGAATGTCTTTTCAATTCCATCATAAACACAAGAAGCAAAACCAAATTTCTATCTCGACTCTTCCCTTCTTCATTTTTTTGGTATTTTAACAGTACTTGTACTGGATACTGGCGATGACTTTTTATTCTTTTTCCTCTTTTACCAAAATTCAAGCACTTATCCATGATAAGTAAAAATATTTATAATAATTATTAAGAAAGCAAAAGAGGCTTATTTAAAATAGTAAATACTTATAAAAAATAAACTATGGATTTGCTGATAAACGAAACAAAACAATGGCCAAAAGTAACAAAATTCTTGTTTTATAAAATGTGCAAGCTTCTAACACTAGTGAGCAGCTGAACACAATGGCTAAAATCAAAGGCAACCCAGCATGCATGTATTACCAAATCACTTTAATCTTGCATACATGTTATTGATGAAATGACAGAATCATGCACAAAGCACATAAAATAACCATGAAAAGTAAATCACACATTTTTGTTTTTTCTTTGTCTATTTTCACATAGATTGTGTAAAAATGTTTGGTAACAGAAAAATGATGAAGATGTATGAGACATAAATTACAAAATTTGGCATTTATAACTTATTTGATCTAATATGTCTAGTGAATATATTTAATACTTACAATTATAATAAGTTATTAGCTGTTTTCCAAAAGTTAAATGATACATTTTTTACAAATGTGATTTAAGTCACAAAAACAGTTATTTTTAATTGAAAATCTTTAGTTTTTTTTAAATTAATATTAATGTTCGGAAACTCAATATATAATAAATGGTATGTTCTACGTTAATGAATATTTTTTAATAGGAACATCTTTCCATTTCCAAAGAAAACCATAAAGGCTGGAAATCGGTTGACTCTTCATGCAGTTTTTTACTAATTTAAAATAATTTGCTCCAGTAAACCTCAACTGTTTGCTCCAGTAAACCCAGTTACATATTAAATTGATGTAAATAATATTGAGAAAAATAAGGAACTTAAAAGAAAATTTAAAATGTCAATAGTCTCTGATAGCATAATTAATTTAAAATAATTTTATTTGAATTTAATATTTTAATTTATAAAATTATGTTTTGACTAAACTTACTGTGCTCTACTGGAAGATTTTGATCCATACAAGTGCTCAGCAACAGTATTTGTTTTCCCAAGTGGAATAATGCCTATGGGCAATTGTTGCCCCTAAATGAAAATATTGAGAAAATACAGTTATTATATTATAAATTTTAACGCAAAAATCCAGCAGGGACTCTATTTTAATACATTAACTGACAAATGTTTTTTTTTTTGAAATTTTTGGCCTATTAATTTATGAAATAATTGATAAAATCATTTCAATAAAAAAAATAAGTAAGATATTATTAATACCTCTAAATTATATTAGTATGTATTGTGTTTCACTATAAATAAAAATCCAAACTAAATACATAATATTGCAATTATGATAACTGTATTCAATTCAACAGACAGATAAATTTCAATGCTGTTCACTTGTAAAGAAAACAAAGCATAAAATATATGTTTTCTACTATACACATTATTCACAGATATATATAGAATTAAATCAAACTGTGGACTTAATTGGTTTTAGGCACCAAGATGAAGTTATCAAATGAAAATTGTGACAGTTAACAAGTTAGTAAAAAATATCCATATTCAAATATGTAACATAAAAGACAATATTTTTATTAACCTATAGTTTGTAAAAACTAAATTTTATTGCATTTTACAATATTTAAAGTTAAAAATTATAATAGATGCAGTTTAAGTAAATCTAACCAATCAAATCATAAAATTCTCATTTAAATTTAGCTCTCTAACTAAACTCTTATAATTCCTTTCCACTTTTATAATGTAACATAATTAAATTAAAAATTGCGGTAATGCACAGATAATGATAAAACAAGTCATTAATAAATTTTTAATAAATCAAAACTACTTATAATTAGGACCATAAATAAGGAATTTCTTCAAAAATTATTGTAGATATTTTCTAATGATATTTATAGGAAAAGTTTGAAAAAAATGCACACACACATATCGCAGATTTCTAGAATTAATTGTAATAATAATTTATACTGCAAGGAATTAAAAATATGTATATTACCTCATTATTGGGTCTGCTCAGAAGCCCTGTAACTACCTAAATTTATGAATGAAAAATTATCCTATTGTATACTTAATTTTAGAAATGTTACTTATAAAACAAATATCAATAAAGATTACATGCAATAATTATAATTCAGGTATAATAGTTGAAACACAATTCATAAACATTAAATTTTCAATAGGAAATAGTTCCTTTTTGATATGTAAAATTGAATAAATTATATCTTATATGCATGTTCCTGCAAATATAAAATAATATAAAACCTACACACATTTCTAACAACAACTAAACACATTTATTCACTTTTAAGCTAGCATTTAAACAACATAGGTATTTCAACAATCTGTATAAAACATTATAAAAGGAGCATTGACTTATTTTAACTTAATACCATGTGTACTCTAGCAACATGATATTTTTTATTTATTTTGAAAACCATAAAAAAGTATCTGTTTCTTTGAACTTTTCGTCCCGGCAGTACAACTGTTGTACTACGAAAGTGTGTGTCTCAGAAGATGGCTGTGATACAACAGTTGTACCATAGATTTTTCCCCCTTTCAAGCACTGGACTTCTTCCCTCTCAAATTTCTTCAGACAGTTGAGGGAGATTTAATTGTCGCTCTTTTGTGTGTGAAAGTAGTAAAAATTGGGGACTTGTCTGAGTGGAGAATTTTGGCGAAAAACGGTTTTATTGGCTCCTCTTTTTAAAAGGGAAGCATATTCATCCTCACTTTAGCAAATTTTTTCATTATAATCAGTTACTTTTTTGTTGCTAGAAATAAAAATAAAAATGAAAATACTTCCAATCATAAATTGAGATGCCCTAGATATTTAAGAGAGTTGCCCTATAGTTGTGTCAGTCTTTCTTCTAGGTAGTTTTAATTTCTGTATAAAAAAATTATCATGGTTTTGGTTTTTAAAAATAATTTAATAAACATAGTTTTATAAACGCTTAAAACACTGCAGATAAGAATTTATTCCCAATATAAAATAATGTATTTTTAGCTAATGTTTGGAATAAGAATTTTATAAAAATATTTTCTGAGACTAATACAAGCATATTTTGGAATGTACTATTTTTGAATAAACATTTTTCAAGTTCTCTATCAATGAGAAATGAACAGAATGTTAATATTTATTGTATGACAAATGTAATTTTATTAACCAATCTACCAGAATGCTGCATATAAGTTAGAAGCTCAAGATTCTCTGGCTACATTCATTATGCAAAACATTTCATATTAAGTTACAGAAACACGCAAAAAGGAAAAGTCCATTTTTAAGCTTTTCCTTTAAAAAAAAAAGATAAAAAACTATATATTTTAATCCATTCAACACAGAAATTTGTCATAAATAAAAATACTTAAATCAAAAGTAAACAGAAATCATTACTGTATTTAACACACAGATTACTTTTAATCTTTTTCAAATGCAATGTCGGCAATTTGCATGTACTTACTTATAAAAAGAAATATTTATTCAAAATATTTTAATTTACATTTTTAATACCAGGCATGTTATTTTCAGGAATGTTTTTGAAATATTTAGTTAATTTATTGCTTATTGTTTTTATTATAACTAATTGCAACAAACTCTTTACTTTAAAGAAGTCTGTAATTATTTTAAACAATTATTTCAGAAAATTCTTTGCAATAAATTAATATATATCATAGTTTTTGTAACAGACTAAATTTGTTTTACAAATGCATGTATATAATCTTAAAATTCTTATAACATTTCTTAATTTGGTATGTAAAACAACGAATGGAAAAAAAATCGATTGCTTGTTAATAAATATATTATTTATGGTAAACATATTTATATTTTCATGAAAATTACGGCAGACCTAGCGCAGTCTATCACCCTCAAAAAACAAAGATTCGTCACAGTGGAAACTACAGCACATCAGTGGGGTGAAAATGACTCTCTCTTTTTGGTCAAAGAAGTAAGAAATGTCATCTTCTTGCACCGTCATAGGAGTAGTTTTAGGAAATGGTGATGCCGGGCTCAAAAGGTTAAAAATGTATATTTCACAAATTATTCAACAAATATATATACATATATATATATATATATATATATATATATATATATATATATATATATATATATATATATATATATATATATATATATATATATATATATATATATATATATATATATATATATATATATATATATATATATATATATATAAATTTAATTAATAAAAGAAAAACCTATAAAATATTTTTAAGCTTATTTTTACAATTTAAAAATTATAAATTAAATTTTTCTTAATTGATTCATTAGTAAGTTTTGAATTCAAGAATTTTGCAAATAGAAATTAAAATACATACCAAACCTTAAGAATGCTCTAACTTTGATTTTACCAAAGGTATGGAACATTTTTTAAGGACAAATAAAAATAACAGGGAATAAATAAACGGAATCAGAAAAACTAAAAATAATCAACAATAACTTCCAAATATAGGAAATATTAGCAATAAAAATATTAAGTTCCTTCAGTGTTTATATAAGACACTCATGTCATTCTCATTTTCTTACAGATGAACTAGGAAAAGGACTTTAAGTCATCCAAATTAATTGCAAGAGTTTTGCAACGAGATGAGATGACTGGTAATGTCTAATTCAGAATGCCTATGCTGTCATGCTATGAATAATGAAGATGCATTTTATGAACCAAAATAGGTTTAAAAATATATAGATTAACAAAATAAAAAATAATTCAGATATTTGATCAAAACTATACACATATGTTAATTTTTTTTTATTAGAAAACACTTACTTCTTGTAGAGTACCATTTCCACCAGCAACAATTACTATATCTGTATTCGACATTATTTTCATTAAGTTCACAGCTTGTTTTTCCTTTTCTGTCTATAAAATAAATAAATAAATAAAAATAACAAAATTCTTAATAAAACTAACAAAAAAATTACCTTTAGTTCCAACATTTATCTAATTACTTTATAACAAGTTATTAGAATAAACAAGCTCAGATTCATTTTCATGAAAGATTACAAAAATTTTACTTTAAACATATTTAACATTACATAAAAAAAAAATCTTAACTATTGAGATTTGAACTGTCTTACTTTTTAAAATTGAAATTGCTTATTTGAAATACACTGACTTTGAGTGTAAAAGAGGAGCACAAAAATTAATAAAATTCTAGTAAATTTTTAATTTGCAAGATACATATTATACATTCTTTTACATTTTATTAAAAACATAGAACTAAATATATTCAATTATAAAAATATTACCATATTCAACTTAATATAAATAACATATAAAATATATTGCATGATGATATCTGCAACACTTTCTCTTTTTAAAACTTAAGTATTTATAACTTAACAAATATAAACATATCTAATTTTTTTTATCTCAACTTGTTTTCAACTTTTTAATCAATAAGTGCTTTTTGATATGATTTTCATATAATACTAAAACTACATAAATTACAACTAAAGCAGTAATGACATTAAAGTCATCATTATTTTTATCACCATCATTATTTATTTCTTCATTAGTAATTTAGAATAAATAGTACAACTAAATAATTGTAAGATTGAGAAAAGGTTCATTATTTCATTGGCTTATTATAATATAGTTTTACTTACAAATATCATAATTTAAGTAACATTTTAAAGCAGATGGAATAGTAAAAACTAATTTTCTGCCGCTTTCAGTCTAAATTAAACTGGTCATGAAAAGGTCATTTGTTGCAAGAATATCAGGAAAAATAAGATTTACATCTTTAAACCAATAACAATCAATGAATTAAATAGAGATTTTGTAAAAATGTTTTTTACTATAGCATCAATGCAATTTATTGATGGTGTATTGTAGGATAATAAAATGAGGTTAAACAAAATTATAATTAGGTAAGAAATAATAAAACATACATTAACAAATATTAAAGACAAAGCATGAGATTATTCTTTAGCTCTGTAAATATATTTTTTATAATAGACTATATAGAATAAACTAAAATAAGTACAATCAATTATAAATTAATAAATAATAGAAAAAAATTGCTTACTTGAAATACACTAACTTTGAATCCAGCCAAGTGCAATAAAGGAGCAGCCCATTTTTCAAATTGAATATTTGATTTCCTACATTAAAAAAAAGTAAAAAACGCTAAAATTAAAAGAATTAGAATTTTATTTTATTTATAATTAATAAATGTTTTCTAAAAAAATAATTAGAAAAATGGCTTAAATTAAAATTTTCACGTAAATTATGTTAAAAAAATGAAATCAAACCAAATTCACCCAAATCAACAAAGAAATCAAAAGAACACAAGTGTAAAAGAAAAAATAATCTTTGAAGTACAACTATATAATTAATTTCTAACAAACATCTTATCACAAAAAACAATGATAATTAACTGACAGAGAAAACAGTTAATATTTAAAAAATATATCAGTTATTTATACCTCATAACTATATATTTTCAGCGTAGCTTCACTTTGTTTCTCTGCCAAAATTATGTCTTTAATTTCTAAATAAAATCTCCCCACCCCCCAAAAAAAAAATTTTTTTTTTTTAAATATGCTTCTTTTAATTAGAGTGATGACAGTATACATTTACAAATGCTATGTGAATTCATTTTCATTAGAGAGAAGATAAAATTTAATTAACTTATAATTTACTAATTAAAATGTTCCAAAAATCCTAAAAATGACAAAGAATATTAAATATTTAATTATTTTAATGTGAATTATTTATATATATACAGTAAAAACTTGTTTTTACAAACTCCTAATTTATGAACATTCATGATTTTACAAATTTGTCATTTGTCCCTAAAATGGTAACATAGATACATAGTTTTAATTCCTATTTAAGAATTAAAAATTTGAAAAATCTCTTTTTGCAAACCATTTCCATTTATATTTAATTTGCATTTTTTATCATCTAATTTTTTCAATTTCTTGTTGTATGACTAAGAAAACTGGATCCACTTTCTTTACTAGAAAATCATTAAATCCTGTTAACTATGAGCAGCAGACTTACTGACATTAAAGTCTAACATCTTTCAAAATAATTTATGTGGAGATATTTTTTACTTTAATTAATTTGGTTATCTTACAACTTATAGATCAATAATATTATAAAATCATAAAAATAAAAAAATTATAAGATTATTTATTTTACATGATTTAAAAAAAAAAGTTTTTATGAAAAAGTTCTTTTTGTTGAGCCTTTCTATTTTGAAAGCAAAAATGTTACAAAATACTTACTTATCATTAGCTTCAGGATTCAAAATAACAGTAACATGTTTAGGTTTGGTCATTTGAGCTAAAGGTATTTCTCCATACTTCTAAAAAAAATATAAAATACAAATTTTGTAAAGCAAATCTTAATCTAATACTCTACACTCTAATCCTCTAATACAAATGTGAAGAAAAATTTTTTAACAAATATCAAAATAATGAAACACAAATTACAAGCTCAGAAATATAAATTTTATTTAACATAGCTAAATAAAATTTTAATTAAAAATTCAAAGGTATAATTTCAGTAAATTATATCTGAATTTTTCTGTTATATATATATATATATATATCAGTAGAATTTAACAGGTAAAAAATAATATAACTGTTTAAACATTTAATCGTATCTAATAATCCTTCCTGTTATAATATATGAAACAAACTTAAAAAGAAAAAAACACTACATATTATTAAGACTGCAATTTTAAATTTCATAAATTTTAAAATTCAAATTTCATATGTGTATTAGATAGGTTTTATTTATTTAAGAACAGGAAACAATATTTGAATTAAAAATATGCCTTTTTCATCTGTGCAAGTATAAAAACAAAAATTATAATGCTTAACATTTTAATCTTAAACTTTTAGTATATTTTTCAATACAGTTTCATGATGTTCCACAGAAGTTGGGAAGCATCACTTTGCAATATCTTAAGGTTATAATTTAATAGAATAAAATTTCATAGTTTAATTTTTAATAAGATACCAATAAAAAATAGATAAAAAACAATATAAAAGTCTAAGTTATAATATTGAATGATTAAAACAAAACAACTTTAATAAATGGATAGAAGAATAACTTGCTTTTGTAACTGTTAAGTTGTGAGAAAGAAATATATTTTATAGTGCAGATTAACAGACTGCAGATCTAAATAACAGAGCCACAAACTAATAGATTTAATCCTAAATGTAAACTACCTTCATAAAAATTAAAAATATAAGAAAAAGTGGTATGTTATATCAGAGTGTAAGGAAATATTTGTAAACGTAAATTTGAGCAAACACTGGTATCATTAAAAACAAGTGTAAAAAATTATTAACCCCCAAAATTAAAAAAAATAAAAAATAAAAAAATATGCGTCATAAGATCAAACAATTAGTTCTAAAAGTCTAAAATTTAATTTTTCATAAGTCAGTCAGACTTTCTTGGAATGATTAAAACAGTATACACTGATTTTTCTTATAATAAAGCATTAAAAAAGTAATTCATAAAAATATTAGATATCAGCTGTTATGAAATAACCAATACAGCTAATATTTTTTATAATGAATAATTAAGAATGTTTTAAACATGTATTTTATAACAAGAATTACATGCTAAAAGTTTAATTATTATTATAATTACTACAATTCAGATGTTAATTTAGTTGGTAACATATTTCTTAAAATAAAAATCTGAAAAAATATGATATTAAGAAATAATACAGAAGACGCACTACATTTCTCATACAGTCCTGGAGCTTCTAATATAATGTAACATATTCTTTATTTTATCTATTTTATCAGCATAACTACAACATAAATTCATTTTATTTACAAACACTTAAATGCTGTACTTTATTCTACAAGTGTCTAAATTGTTGGGTAAATAAAATTAATTAATATTTGTAACAAATTAATTAAATTTTAATACTTCTAATGGAAAAGGTTATAAATCTTTTCCATTAGGAATATGAAAATCCTATAAATGATATTGATAAAACATATTTAATGAAATGCTTTAAATAATGCAGCATTCATATTAGATTTTGTAACAAGTAATCAAATCAAGCTTATTTTAAATAATTTCAAAATTTTCACACTATAATTAAACACACACCTATTATTAAATCCATTTCATTTACAAATAATATTTTACAAAAATATTAAAATATATATATATATATATAAGGGGCTCAAAATTTGAGTCATGACTTTTCACAGCCAATGATTTTATAGTATTCCACATGAAATCCTTCAAAAAATTTACAGTTGATAGCATAAAAGATTCAAATTTTTTTTTTAATTTTGTACACATGCAGATGTAATTAAAATATGAAATTTGAGTGAGTTACTTAGCATAATATTTAAGTCACATGGAATTGAAATTTATTGAATATATACTATACTTTACAACTTTCTATTTGAAAATCTACTGTTTTTACTTTAATTACATGGAAAATATAGTTTCTATAGGTATTTAACACTTGTACATTCACACAACTATTAATAAACAACCATGCAACTTCTATGGTATTTTCTCGATTTCAGAAAAATTTTAAGGTCATCTGTGTTCACAAATAAAATGAACAGGTCACTGAAAATTTGGATGCTTTTATAACTTTATGATATCAAATATAAAGAAAGTCTGAGTTGATCATGTCGCTCTCATTAGGTGATTGGATTAAGAGCCCCTCTTCTGAATCATTAGGTCATGGTCCAAAATTTATTATTGCAAAAGTATAGCAAAAAATATAATTCTTAAACCATTGAATACATAAACTAAGCTAGTTTACTAATTTATTATTTTACAATACATTTTTAATTTTATCATTATTGATTCCATGTATATCATTCAATAAATAATTAATTCTAGCTTAACTATACTTAATCCTAAATACTATTACAAGCTTAATATTAATATTAAATTCTTAGCTTCCTTTTTGCGTTTAATCTGAATTTCTCAACAGTATAATTGTAAGTTGAATATATGCTTTTATTCAGCATATATATATTTTTCTTCAGATACAAATTTATTAACTTATTAAGTTTATAAAATGAAAATATGATAAAATAATGAATCAGAAAAAAAGGTTCACCTAGATTTACATGGCAATTAGAATAAATCACCTTTTTTTTTTTTTTTTTAAGACAGCCAAAAAAAACTTAGGAGCAATTATTTCATTTTCGATATCCACATCGTGAAAAATACCATTTTTATTATCCAATTTCAACCTTATGAAAAATGTAGACAATTCTTAACTAACAGAAGTCTGAGAAAGATGCTATTTTGTTTTTCTAGGAAGTACTCCCTCACAAAAAAATATGTGCAAATGGACAGGAAATAAAATTATATGTAAAGGAAAGCATGTGAAGGTGCAATGTGAAAACTGTTCACAACTGTTCAAACAAAAGACAAATATATGAAACAGACAGATAAACAAAAGAACATAAACAAAACAACAAAAGACAAACACAAAACAAAGAAGAGCCTTTGATCCAACATTAGGTTTGGTGATTCCAGAATATCATTCTTAACAGCACAGCATTTCATGAACTACTGGGAAAAGGAACTAGAGGGAATGGTGTGATAAACAGCTAAACATGTATCAAAATACTATTATTGACTAGAACAATTACGAGAAAAAGTTCTGTTCTCTAGATTCACTTTAAAGACCAAAATGACAATTTGATGGTCTTGGAAAAATATTCAAAATTGGCAAGAGCTTGTTCATGTGCCAAAAAAATAACTTTGGCAGAGTACTTCCACAACAATGAACATTCAATGGGTTATGCTTTGAAAGAAGTAGGCGTTTTCTTTTTCAAATTCAGAATCAAGATGTAAGACACTAATGCCGAAAATTCCAGACTATGTAGACGGAAGACAATTATTCAGATTGTTGGCATGCCTATAAAATGAACAAGCTTAAAAAGACAGGTTACAACAATTTAACTAAGAATCACATTTTTTATCTTATTGATCCAACAAAGGATGTTCATGCTCAAAATGAGGAAAGACTGTGGGGCTCAGATAAGTAGCAAAACAAAATGTAAAAAGTTAAGGCACATCGTCATCAAGAGTCTTATATTGCAGAATTCATGTGGTGAAAATTGTGTGGAAAAAACAAGCCTTTTGATTTCATACTGAAAGCAATTACTGAGACATGGAAGTCAAATATTATGTGCGAAAGTTTGTAGCCTGGCAATAATCTTGGCATCATTTTCATCAGTCACCATGGAAATCAAAGTGTACCCAAAAAATAATATGATCAAACTAAAATGTTTTAATTTATACTTCTTATGTAGGAGAAATATATTTTAATCTATTTTTCTTATTAAAGTACAAAAAGTGAATGATAATTTCTTACCTTGGCTTCTTCACAGTATGCCCTCATCATTTGGAAAGTCCTAAATGACATAAAAAATTGTTATTTTAAAATTTAATAAGAATCATTTTCAAGAAATATATCAACTACCTATATGCAAAACTAATAGCACAAATTAATACAAGCATATAATTGTAAAATACTTTTATATTTTTCAAATGAAAATAAATTAAATAACATCGATTGACTTCAAATATAAAGAAATATGTGATTAAAAAAATTAAATCAAATATAATACAATAAAATCACGTTAAATTAAAATTTGATACAAAAATTTGTAATACAATGCTTGCAAAAATTTGATGATTCTAACTATTATAAATCTTTTAAATTCTATTTAAATAAATTTTAAGCAAATAAAATTTTATAAATTTTTGCCAGTTACTTCACTTATAAAAGAAGTCTTTATCACAATAGTAAATAAAGTTTATTATTTATCACTTACATTAAAAATTTAGATCTTTTTATAGTAAGATTCTTGCACAGTTATCAATTTCTTGATTTTTGTTAATTTAAAATCTTACAAAGTTTTGATAATAATTAAAATAAAGTTGGTTAATTATTTTTAGGGGATAATTATTCTAATACAAATGGAATGCAATATAATTAGTATGCTTGTTAACAAAGCTGTGCTGTAAATTAAATAATAAAGCATATGTGTATGTGTGTGTTTGTTGGTTTGGTAAAATTTCTTTTACATAAAAATCAATTTTAATGAGTGATAAAATTTAATAAAATGTATACCAGATCAATCAGCTTAAAATATTTTGAAACTGTTACAACTAAGAAATATTTATGACATAAAAAATAAATATCATTTTATGTTGGATATACATTATGAAAATATTAGAAAAAATTCTTTTAAAATCTAATAGTAAAATGAGAACATTTAACTTACATTTTGATAAACTTACAAAAATATTACTTTATTCATTACAAATGCCCAGAAATTTGACTATTACATCATTATTTTTTCAATAAATATTACTGATAGTAATACAATAATAATCACAGTAAATATAAAAAAAATATTTATCACAATATTTCATTTACAGAAATAAAATATTACATCATTTTTAAATTTATTTTTATAGTCTAATCTTATGTATCTTAGATGTACAAGAGCTTTATTATGCATAATCAAAGGGCTTTTAGAATAAAAGATACGATTTAGTAAATTCTAGTACAAATAATATTTTTATATGCATGTTAATCTTATATAAGAAATTATAAATTTTATACAAAAATTTCAAATAAAAATTTAAATATATCTTGTTGTACAGTTATTAATTTTTCAAGTAAATAACAAATAATTAATAATGCATAGCTATTTTAAGTTTCCATTGAACTTAAAATAGCTACACATTATTAATTATTACTAACAATTATGTCTATAAGAACATATACATATAATAATCCAAATTATAAGCTTCTTTTACTATCCAAAAAAAGTGTGATTTTTTAAAGGATTTTGTGCATATAACATTTTTCCAAAATATAATTTTTTAGAAATTTTAATGATCAAGAAGTTTTAAACCTGAACTTAACAAAATCATGATATAAGAAAAACAATATAGTATTGAGATAAATAGAGTGAAATTTAACTTAAAGATAAAAATTCCTTACATAATATTTAATATCAGTTTGATTTATTAAAAATTTAAAAACTAGAAAAAAGAGAATTGAAAGAAAGTTGAATATTTATTTTATATTGACTTTGTTATTTACTATATTTGATGTAATATAAAAAGCCCTTATAGTTTAATGATAGCGATTTGCACTTACAAGGCACAGATTTGTGGTTTGTTCCTCAGAATGAGTAAGGTCAACTCTGACTTTTATCACTTTGATGCATCAATAAAATTAGTACTGAGCACGTTAGGGAGTTTTATATTAGGCTAACCACCTAACTGAGACACATGCTTTGCACTCCAGGGCCTTTGGCCAGAAAACCAGAGATGTACATCTTGGCCAATATATGGAGGTTTAATTTTAGATGCAATATAAATATTTTATTTTGTGCTTTAACTATTTAAATCCATATTTCTCCCATCAGGAGCATGTTAATAAATATCATGATTCTCTTTTGAAAGCTACAATCTTACCTTATAAAACTTAGCAAGCATATTATCCAAAAATGATAAAACTTAAATAACAAAGATTTTAGATATATGGAATTAATATAATAAAAATTCTGAGAACATCTGTAAAATCCTGTTGGTCAGGAAAATTGGCAAATTCCACCAATTTGACACCATATCATTTCACTTTGTTCCACAATGTATATTTAATATAAATTAAATGTATAATTTATAAAAAATAATGAAACTTTCGCTTTAGAGCACACAATTATTTGTGGCAGTTTATTTGCAAAAATAACAATATAAAGGTATTTCAAATTCCTTATTTAACAAAAATAAAAAAAATGCTATTTAAATGAAAACTCTAAAAAGAATAGAATTTTTGTCGTAACAAGTTGCATTTGGTAAACAGTTTTCTATTATTGGAAACAAATCATGATACTTGGTGGTCCTTTTTTCTCCTCAATTTTACACATATATTGATATCTTTTTAGATTCATAGTTATGTACCATGTCAGTAATATAAAATACTTAGCTAATATTCAAGTACACTTCTCATATTTATTTTGAAACTATTTTAAACATATTTATAAAATAAACATGATATCCATTAAAATGATTTCCAATCTTCCCCTTCAGCAGTAGTGATCAAAAATAATTAGCAAAACAATCCATAAGAAATTTTGAAAATCAAGTTGCATTTATTATAAAGCAGGATTTGTTAAACTTGGCATAAAACTTTTTGTATATCACATAAAATAACTAAGGATAACATAATTCATAAAAAAGAGGTAGTGAAAAATTAAGAGATATTATATTTTTCTTAACCAACAAGATGACTCAGTCAACTAAAAAAAGATAATTTTCTGTTTCCGAAGATCGTAAAACAATAAAAAAAAACTGTTATGCTTAGATCACAAAATAAATTGTCAACATATCATGTAATACTTTTTATGTAATTTTGCACAAAGTTCTTTTTCACAACTGAAAGTGTCTATTTAAAATTTTGTTGTTTTTGGATTGTTGGTGTTAAGTTTGTTATTATAGACTTATTCTACTCAATCTAGTCCCAGGCTAGACATGTTCATAAGCCCAAAGAATTTCAAATAATCATAAACCAAAACAGGATTGAGAAATATGTCCTCCCAGTCAAGACCGGCACAGTTCATCAGACGGACCACAGAAGCCTACATAGGGTTGCATGTGACATGTAGGTTGCATGTACAATTAAATATTTGAAACAGATTAAAATTTATACAGATATTCAATAGAGGATTTTTCTAAAATGTAAAGATTTATTGGGTAGCATCATACAGTGAGTGTAAAAATTATTTGTACAGTACAACAATTGATTTAAAAGAGATCCGTACATAAAAATTATAAACACAAATTCCATTTTAATTAATTATAAATATTTAAGAGATCATATTTTCACTAGTTTCATGTGAAATTTACACAAAAATAGTTTTATACATGAATAGATATTTACAAAACTGAAACAATCCAACACCTTGTGGTGTAAAAAGTATTCATACATCAGGCCTATTTTGACTAATACAATCATAATATTTCAGCTAATACCTTGTAGGATATCCTTTAGCTTAAATAACTGCCTTGAGTCTCTTTGGCATTAATTCCACCAATTTTGCTTTTATTGAGCTAGATATGGGGTCCCATTCTTGGTTAAAAGCTGATTCCAAATCATTGTTATTAGAAATATGACTGGATCTGATATTCTTATTAAGAATATCCCATAAATTTTAGATGGGGTTGAGGTCCAGGGATTGAGGAGGAAATTTCATAAACTTTGGGGTATTATATTGTATTCAGAGCCTAGAGTTTAGGGCTGTGTGCTTGGGGCCATTATCATGCATGAAAATGTAATCACCATTCAAGATCATTTTTGTTGTACTGGGTGGTGGTAAATTATTGTTTAAAATGTCAATGTAAAGTTTATGATTTATAATGCCTTTAATAAAGACTAATTTGCCCACCCCAGAAGCACTCATACACCCCAAACAAGCAAACTTCCTCCCTCATGTTTCACTGTTGACACTAAATTCATAGGATGCATTTCTGTATTGCGCTTTCTCCACACCATTCGTCTCCCGTCTGACATGTTGTATTTACTTTTGTCTGTAATGATAATCTTTTTCCAGAAATCTGGACTTTCATTAATGTATTGCTTGGCGATAAACAATCATAGCTTCCGATTCTTCTCACTAATAAAGAATTTTCGTCTAACAACATGGCCATGGAAACCTTCATTTCTGCATGCACTTTGAACAGTACTTACGGAAACTGCTGTTCCTGTGTTCTTCAGTTCTGATGTTAATATAGGGGCACTTATTTTGAGATTTTTGGGGTGTAGTGTAACAGGCCTCCTCGTGGTGCACTCTGGGTAATGCTAAATCTGTTACAGCCTTCGTCTTTCTCTTGCAGTCTTTTTCTTAATGAAAGCATGTTCAACTTTTTCAAACTTAATGAAGGAATATTCCACAACAGGAGATACTTCATTTCTTTATTGGACTGCAAGACTTATTATGCTCAAAAAAGCCAACATAAGGACGTAATTTAAAAAACAATTTGAGATATTTCTTTAATGAATGTACCAGAAACCGTCTGTCAGATGATATCAATAGCCATGGTCACCCGGTACAAAAACTGTTTTGAACCGTTCCAGTGGCAGCAAACATTTTTTTATTATTGACTGCACAGTTAAACAGGGTCTACCAACCAGAACAGAAATCTTGTATGATTTACCATTTTTACTAATCATATGTAGCTTTAAAATCAATTCTCTTTCGGAAACACTTGTCTCTCTTCTTTTACGACACATTACAGAATTTCTAGTTTCTTGCTACATTATTCCACAAAAGAACCTTTTAAGTAACTTACAAAATGATGTCAATTAACTACATCTTAATGGCTAAACCAATAACAAAATATAACTTAAAAAAATTTGCATTTCTTTTAGTGTACGTATATTTTTTACACCACAAGATGTTGGATAGTTACAGTTTTGTAAATATTTATTAATGTAAAAAATTATTTTAATGTAAATTTCACATGAAACTAGTGAAAATATGATCTATTATGTATTTATAATTAATTAAAATTGAATTTATGTTTATAATTTTTATGAATAGATCTCTTTTAAATAAATTGTCGTACTGTACAAATACTTTTTACACTCACTGTAGTTCACACTGTGAGATCACACAATATTATAATACCACCAGCTATGTAATTGTGATTATCTTTTATTTATTTTTATTGCAGTTTTTATTTTAATAAAAATTATGCTTTTATCATTGAAATCTTTCATGCAATAGAATAGCACGAGAAGCTATTTGTTGGCCTTTTGACAATACATTTCCTAATGGTTGTTTTAAATAAAAAATATTTCTTTAGTAAATAACCATTTTTTTTTTTTTTTTTTTTTTTGAAAAAAAATTAACAAATTTTTTTTTAGAAAAATATTTTAAGATGTCAAATGCATTTTGATTACCTTTTTCCTAAAAACTTAAAAGTTTATATGTTTATGAGAAAAATCATTAACCTAATTACAGCTTTAATCCTTCAAATTCTTCAATGGGTCAGTAAAAATAAGTACCAAACTTGTTAGGTAATTAAACATTAGGGGTTTTGTGTTAGGCTGACCACCTTACTGGGACATATGTTTTGCACTCCAAGGCCCCTGATTAGGAAAAAACAGGTGTAGGCACAGTAACCTTAGCCCTTCAGGCCAGTTGTGCCACTGGATTCAGTTCAGTTTAGATTACAACTTTAGCTTTTAATGAAACAACCTAAACATCACTGAAGGTAATAAATAGTTCATACAGAATCAATAATTGAAAAATCCAAACTTCAAAAATATAACATTTAAGATTGCATATGTATCAGAAAAACTGTTCATATTTGCATTCTGTCATATTTTTCAATAAGTTTAATATTTTTCAGTAAGCTAAAAATCTTGATTTAGTTTTCTTCTTTTATAATCAAAGCAAAAGCATTGAAAATAAGTTGATCTTAAAACTGTTATCTATCTATTTTAAAACTATTAAATTTGGCTGTCATATTAGAATTAATAATCTGATATGTAAATTATTTCAAATTTTCATAGGCACAAGTGTTATTGTTGCTTATATCCAATAGTCTGTCTGACCAAATCTAGGAATTGAGTGATGAGAGGAAATCGATATCAAGGAGGGGAGAAGTGTAAATTTCGTCCCATAGTATATACATACAATTCAAGATATGCTCAGGAGAAGCTTGGTGTCCATGGCATTTAGGACAGAGGGGGAAGGTCTTGTTACACGCAACAAAAGTGAGGCATTTCAGGTGGCCAGAGGCGAGACGTGCAAGGCAAATGCTGGATTTCCTATCACAGGATAGAACCAGAGAAAGTCCCGGCTTTCTACCCTTGTAGAAGTGATGATTAGTCTGTTTGTCGCTCATCGGTTACTTTTTGCACACGAGGGCTAATAGACCGTTTAGAAGTGGTGAGTCAAAGGTACCTGCCAATCTGTTTTAATCTGGGCTTTTATCAGGGGAAAGAGTTCAAGGTAGGTAAGTGCGGAAGAAGAAGCAGGATGACCTAAGCCCTCGTTTGTTAAAGTGTCTGCTATTTCATTGCCTCCAATATCCACGATAGGTACAAGTAAATATATAGAAAGAATTAATTAAATAAGCAATTTTTTGTTCTTACTTATATCTATCCACAGCATATGATGATCCGTATATTAAAACACCACTGAAAAATATAGATTTCTTCCAGTGACGACGGATAGTTTGAGCAAAATTTATAATTTTACCCATGTTTGTAATTGTTTAAAAATATATAAATCTACAATAATTTACGAAACATAAACTTTGTTTAATGAAGGATTTTCTCGAAGAAATCTTGGCGATACGTTTATAATTATTAGATGATTCATACGAATAGAAATTCATTTAAAAAGCTAGTTATTGGGTCAAACTAAAACTTATCCGGTGAACAATGAGTTAGTTTGTTATTGTTTACCTTTCCGGCTTCCTTTCTGCTGACTGAAAAGACTCTTAAGCACAGTTTTATTTTTTATAATAATTTAACAAATTACATTATAATAATCTATATAAAAAATTTATAAAATAAAAATATATATAGTAAAAATAAATAATTTAATAAAAATATAACAGTATAATAAATTATTTGAAAAAAGTCTATTAATTCGGAGTCACTATGAGGTGAAGTAGTTAACACCCAAACTGGCATTATTAACCTTAACACTATCCTACCAATAAAAGTAAATTGCAATTAGGAAGTGATTGCCGGCTGGCTGTTTTCAGAGGTCCCTGGATCTGGCGATCCACTAGCTGGTATCCAGATAGCTGGTTCTTGGTTGGTGAGTCGTGGCAAGCGATTATTACTAGGAGGAGTGAGCGATGTACGTCAGGAGTATACATTCCTGGTAGGATCACCCAAGGCGAAAAACTCACTCCATCATTCCCAATTAATATTAACAGGTATAGAGATAAGATTGATTTTTACCTTCTAGTGCTCCAGATGTCGAACTACAGCAACTGCGTTTAATTCCTTATTTATAATTATTCTTAAAGCAAAATGTCCAAAACAAACAAAAAATGTGTATACCACCTCTTCACAAGTGGTATAAAGGCAACAGAAACTAGGAATTTCCATATTTCTCCCTTGTAACAAGCAGACCAACCATATGTCAGTACCGACTAGTCAATTGATATATTAAAGGTCTCACATTTTCTGGGGGTAGCAAGAGGTTTCCTCTTCCCAAATGCTGTCTGGAACAGACATCACCTCAGCATATTTAGAACTGCCTTGGACTGCACTGGGAGGATATCCACAATTGTAAACGTCTTGTATAAGAAGTCATTGATGTCAACGATTTCATTGATATGGCCCGACTCCTTAGAAGCAGATGAGAGATTAGAAACAGAACAGAAATTCCAAAAATGTGTAATTTATCATTGATTGGAAAAAGCTGGTTTTTGCTCTAGATAAGTATACCTCTTAAAGACATGAATTAACAGAATACTTGACGTGAATTTTCTTGATAGAAGATATATGATTGAAATTTGCATATTATTCTGAAGACTCTTGGGATGAATGAGCTGCCAAGAGTATGGTGTCATCAGCATAAATGAAACACTGAATGTCAGAGAAAAAACTTCATAAATGTCTCTAAACACAGATCGTGAAAAGAAAAGTAGATAGAGCTCTGCCCTGAGGGACATCTCTATTAGAAAGCTAGGTAGAGAAAAGATTACATTCTTGAACTCGTTGTCTAATAAACAATCCTATATCCAATGTGCAGTACTTTCTCTGACACAGAATTTAAGCTTCTAATTAAGACCGTCTAGCCACACTAAATCGTAAGCTTGAGGTATGTCCTTGATGACTCACATAATATTTTTTTCTCTGTAATCATAGATAGAAACAAATATTTGGAAAAAGAGATGTGATTTATAAGATGTGTTAACATCATTCGTTCCCTGAATTTATACAGAATACTTGTAAGAAGTATTGGACGAAAAGATTTTACTCATACTGAAATTTTCTCGGTTTTATGACTGAAATTATGGTGAATTTTTTTAAGAAGGTAGATTAATATCTGTTAACTAAGATTGTTTATTATTTACAGGAACCAAAAGTTTTTTATTCGTAACAGTAAAGCTCACTAACCTTTTAGCGATATTACCGGAATTAAATCAGATCTAGCCGAAGTGTGTTTAAATTTAGATATTACTAGCAAAACATTTGAGAGTAAAAATTATATTTCAAACCAAAGTTTTAATTTAAGTTCAGTGGTAGAATTTCAGTATTAGATTAACAATAGTAAAATTTCCCAAATGAGTTAATCTCATCCGAAGGTTCTTAAATCATTGAAAACCAAGCAAAAATTAGAATATATTGTGTTGGAAAATTAAGAGATCTATTTTTATATCCCTTGAAGATAGAATAAATGACTTTAGACTAGCAGTAGCGATGGGTTTTATCCCCCAGAAAATTTTGGAAAAGGTAAGAAGCATGCGTTTACAACATGCATTAGAGGAGATTAGATATGCAAATTATTAGAATTTCAGTACAAACGCCCATCAGGTGCACCTGTGGCACAATTTCAAAGCGCTGTTTAAAACTTAGAGATTTAGATGATTTCAAGTTCGACAATTGTGTTTTTTCTTTTGGTTTATAAAAAAACAATCAATTATGATTTGTAGAAAACAGTGATCATTTTTTCATCAAGTATCCGAGTTCGATCAAGGAAGGATAATGACCTACCGCAGTGTTTCTCAAGCTTTTAGTATTCACGGCCCAATTTTCAATCATAATTTTCATTGCGCCCCCCCTCCCCACCGCTTACAATAAAATGTATACAGTAATAATGTATTTTGAGTGTTTTGGCTCTAAACCTACATTATAACCTTAATTTTAAACTTTAAAATTACCATGAATATGGAAGCTTATTGACATTTTGCGACACCAATCCTCAGCATTGAAAAAACAAAAATTCTATGCCCTTTTATTGCTTTTGCGTCCCGCCATGTCGGGCATTCTCACGGTTTCGCGAGAAGTTTTGATTTTTCTGGAATTTTTCTGGTCAGCTTAAAAGTTAAGTTAGGAGCGTGCGCAGATGTGAACAAATGTTTTCTCATAGGGAGAACGAGAAAGGGTACTTACGTATTATCGCAACCATATTGGAGGTATTATATAAGACCGGGCAAATTCTAGTAAAGGAATACGCTGGCGGGACATGGATCGCGTAGTTGAAAAGTACAATGTGATAGAAACAGTATACAAGAAAATAATAAATAATATATGAAGAAAAATAATAAGTAATTTTTATCTGTATAATTTTTTCCTTTATTTAACCATATATCAATTACGTTTTGGTTGAAAATATTGCAAAATGATTTTTAGAATAGAATCAAAACAAATTTTTTATCCTTTTCTTGGTCTTGTCATCATACGAATTCTGCCAAGTAAGACTCAAGATGGTGTCTTGCTGTACTCCATTTTTTCTTGTTCCTCCATTTCGCGGAACCCCACATTTTTTCGATTGTTTGCACACCGGTTCTGGGGTCGACAAAATTATATTTGAGATTTACTCTTAAATGATTGAATCCAGTGATTGCCAGTTGATTAGTCTGATAGGATCTCCAACTGTCAGAATAAAGTATACTCCCTTCCTCAATGTTTTCGACAATTTTTTAGAAAAGTGTGGCTGCAGTTCTATTAGGAACAGTTGTTTGGTCTCTCGACAGACGCTACCAAACATCCATTGCTCTGGTAATATTCGCCCCGAATTATTTTTCCTTTTTGTGAACAAGCTTTCATCTATTTCCACAATGCGGCCAGTCTTTTATAACGTATTTTCGTTCTTTCATTACTTTCCATGTGGAGAACACAAATCTCTCTCATATAATTATTCCAGTTTATGACTATTTTGTCAGCCAAAACAAGTTCTTCGACACAAAATTTGACTGTTGTTAATTCTTTCCACCAGTAATACATGAATCTTACTGCTGTTAATGACCGGACAAACCACGATTGTCAGTATAACCAGTTAATGTGACCTTTGCGTCAGGATTATTTTGTAACACTTCCATCAGGCTTCCCTCAAACCAATTACCACTTTTTATTCCCGCGTGTTGATTACAGGATGCAACGTTGCACTTCCAAAAAATCTGTTTTCCAAAATAAAGCTTCATCGGGTGAGAGTTGGTACTTTTCCTAACGTCTTGTAAAATTTTATATTTCTATAAAAATGTAACGGCATCGTCTTCAGAATTCGGTAAATCCTAGATTCACATTTTAGTCCTCGAGCTTGCCATTTTCAAGGAATGGTTAGGCTGAGAAAGGTGGCAAGCGGGGAAATTTGAAAAGAAGCACATGTTGCCAATTCAGTGCCTTATATGCGCGTGTGACATTGGGGTTGCCAATTTGGCAAATTATCCCAGAGGTTGGCATGGTTGCGATAAAGCGCGAGTACCGGAGAAAGTTCTATGACGCCAATTTCAATTCCAGACAATCTCATTCGAATCGATCCTTCTCTCGCTATTGAATCTATTCTGAATGTGTATGTTATATATAGTTTCGTGTAATTGCAATTCACTGTATTAAATATTCCCGGCAGCAGACTTATGCAGAAACATGGATAAATTTTTAAGCGGGCGTAAGCGAGGATTAGACGATAGACAGACATCAACAAGTACACAGACGACCTTGGTTCCGAAAATAAAATCAGGAAAATATTCTCAAGAATACTCAAATTTTGGGTTCACTAGTACTGAAGTAAATGAAGAAGAAATGCCTCTGTGTATCATTTGCTCAAAAATATTGGCGGCAAACAGCATGAAGCCTAATGAACTTAAACGACATTTTGAAACGCGCTTCATAGTGAGTACGTAAACAAACCCAGAGAATTCCACGAATTGAAATTAAAATCATACGAAAAGCAAAAATCATTGTTTAAAAGAACTTTATCTGTGAATGAAAAAGCTTTAATTGCCTCTTACAAAGTTTCATATAAAATAGCCAGGTGTAAGGAGCCTTACACCATTGGTGAAGAGCTTATTTTGCCAGCCGCAATTGAGACTATAGAAATTATGTTTGGAGGTAATTTTGCAAAACAATTGCAGTCTATACCTCTTTCAAATTATACTGTTGCCCGTCGAATTGCTGATATAGCTGATAAGATGTAGAGTGTCAGCTTTTGTCGAAGTTGTGTGACAAATTATTTTCAATATAACTCGATGAGGCAACAGATAGTAACAAAGATGCTCCTTTCATTGCCTATATTAGATTTTGTGACGATTTGTCAGTAGTAGAAGAATTACTTTTCTGCGAACCAATAGAACTCAAAGCAACAGCACTCGCATTATTTGCTATCTTAAATGATTTTATGAACGAGGCAAACATAGAATGGAAAAACTGCGCCAGAATATGCACCGATGGTGCTCGTTCTATGTTCGGAAAATTTCAAAGTATTCAAGCACTTGTGAAACAAAAATCGCCACAGTGCGTCTGGACACAATGCATGACCCGCAGAGAAGTCCAAAGAAATGAGTCCTGGTTGGAATATTGTGTTAATTACGGTTATAACCGTAACATTGTAGTAAATTATATAAAAATTAAACCCCTGAAATCAAGAATCTTTTCTACACTTTGTAAAGACATGGGTGCAGTACATTTAGCGATATTATTTTATTGCTAGGCAAGATGGTTATCATGAGAGAAATTTTTGCAATATGTTTATGAATTAAGAGAAGAATTCGCCATTTTCCTAGAAGAGGAAAACAAACAAGAAGCTCAGAATTTTCGTGATAGTTTATTTGTGATGAAATTGAGTTACATGTTCGACATATTCGAGAAATTAAATAACTTGAATCTTCAACTGCAAGGAGCAAATACACATATATTGGATACAAGTGATAAAGTTAATGCTTTTTGTAGGAAATTGGAATTGTGGAGCAGAAATTTAAAGCAATAAAACTTAACAATGTTTGCAAATTTGAATAATTGTATTAAAACTTACAAAGGTTGAAGAACAACATGTAAAAGTTGTTTTTGTAACCATTGAAAATCATTTAGCAATGTTAGCAAAGAATTTTAAAAAGTACTTTCTTGCTGAAGAACAAACTGATATCAAGTTACAAGTGGGTGAGGGATCTATTTCAAAATACTCCCGAAGGACTCTCAATTGAAGAGGAAGAAACCTTCATTGACTTCATGGTAAGCGGCGAAACCAAAAGACAATTGAGTTATAAATCACTCTTAAAATTTTGGTCAGGAGTGGATGATGAGTTTTCTACACTAAGAACAAGGACATTTCGCTTTCTACTACCATTTTCAACATCTTACCTTTGTGAAACTGGATTTTCTGTGGTGGCTTCTTTGAAGACCAAATACAGATCTCAGCTAAATATAGGAAAAGAATTGAGAGTGTCTATTTCTAATATTAAACCTTCCTTCGAAAAAATTTGCACTGAAAGACAAGCCCAAGGAAGTCATTAATAATTAGTAAATTTGTTTTTAATTTAATAAGTTAATTATTAAATATGTCGAAATGTATTTTGTTTTGTATGTGTGTGTGTGTTCTTTCCTTTCAGTCACTTAATCAATTTTTTAAATAAGATTTTCGCTTGGATATGCTGGCGCCCATCTAGAGGAACACACCCCACAGGTTCAGAATCACTGTCTTACCGTGATTGCGGATTATCTTTCAGAAAAATCAGAAGTTATGCTGGAAGAAACCAAAAAACTATGAAGTGGACACGTGAACACTGCATGCAGGAGGTTACGATAGACCAATGTCTACGATCGCACCCACCTCAGTTCACCACTTCACGTGATGACAGGCAAATTGTGCGCATGGCAGTGACTGATCACTCAGACACACCACGAACACAGCACTTTCAGTTTGTAACGCATCCTCTAGTGTCTCCGCGTACCATTCAGCGTCGTTTACAGCAGAGAGGTCTGCCTACAAGACGTTCGGTGCTTCGTCTACTCTTCACACAGAACCAATGACGTCTCCGCAGCCAATGGTGAGATGAAAGAAGAATGTGGAAGGCAGAATGGAATGAAATTGTCTTTACTGACGAGTCACGGTTCGGTCTGCAACACCACGATGGTCGCATTCCAGTCTAAAAACACCGTGTAAAGAGGATGCTAAACATGTGCGTTATGCATCACCACACTGGTTCTGCACCTTGTATTATGGTATGGGTTAGTATTGAATATCACTCTTGCAGTACGCATTGCCGGTACTTTTAACAGCCAGTGCTAATCTCCGAGGTGTTGGAGCCAGTTATCCTTCCTTACCTTCTGGTCTGGCCTACAGCCATATTTCAACAGGATAATGCATGGACACCCGTGGTGCGCTTTGTCCAAGAGTTCTCCATCAATAGCCAGATGGAAATGCTTCCCTGGCTAGCTCGCTCTTCGGATCTTTCATCGGTAGAAAACATGTGGTCCATAGTTGCTCAACGATTGACCTAGATTGCATCCCCAGCTGCCACGCCTAATCAACTTTGGCAAAGTGTGGAAAGGTGATCTTCTGTTCCTGTAAATAATACATTCAAAATTTATTTGAATCAGTGCTGAGGCGTGTGGTATCAGTGATCTCCAACAATAGCGGCTACACCGGCTACTGATTTTGGTAGGAACCACACTTCACAAAAGTCCATAAGTTTAATCATTTGATACTTGGTCAACATGTTATCTAAAAAATTAATTTTGTTGTTGTATCTCTTGTCTTTCTTAGTGTTGTAATTCTGGTGGCCAGCAGTGTATGTACTCCATTTACAATAAAAGGTGATTAAATGTTTAATAAGAAGCTGGGAAATTTAGATCTTAAAAATTTACCAGCGGAGGTTTATGCATTTAATGAGAGAAGAGATGATTCGGATGTGGTCATCTTGATGACTAAAATTTTTCTACAGTTTGCAGAATAAAATGTATTTGATAATTGCACGGGTAAGGATTTTTTAACAGCAAAAATACGATCTCCACCATGACCTTCTGGCTTAGCTAAATGAATAACGATTTTATCATAAATTTGAAACAAGTTGGTATTTTTTGGAAAAGTTTCTTGAAAATTGAAGATCGCAAGTACGGAATTATTACATACGTTCTCCAAAATAGAATGTTTGTGGCATTTTAGGAAAATTCAAGAGGAACGTTATAAATAGAAAAATATCAGTTAACTGTGAAAGTGCACTCACAGTGAATGTATTTATAATGGAATTATGAATATCTTTAAGACTTCTTAATTCTTTCTTTATTTTTCTGTTCTATTTCTTAAATATTCAGTGTAGGAAACTTCATAATAACATCTGTTCAGATCATGTATAATTTGTGATCAGTGAAATTAATTCGTGATTGATTTCATCTTTCACTACTCTTCTTGGAAGAGTTTCCGTAATTGGTCTATTTAAACATGTTTACATGTATTCTGTTGCGAACAAAAAAGTTTTGTGGATTGTCTTATCTTGTGCTTTATTTATTAACGCTTTTATTTTATAATTAACTTCTTCCTGTTGAATGTGTTTTCAATCACGTAAAATGTAATCTACCTATTTAACCGTAAATCATTATTAGGAATAGCATTAACTAACATTTATACCTCTTCTCCTCATAATTTGAATTTACACACTTTTTTATCACTTTTCAAAACATTTAATTTTAACTCGAAATATATCCAGAAACATATATTTTTTTTTTTTTTTTTGTAATAGAGAGCCTTCTAATAATCGAGTGTATTTGTTCTCCAAGAGTGAAATGATTTTCTAAAAAAATTCGCTTCAGTTAATCTGTTGTTTCTTTGATCTGTCGCAATGAAATAAAATGTGATCCTCGTCATTGCATTTCTTGCATTCCTTCTGACAAATGCTCGAAGGGGCAGAGGACTTTGAAAATGGAAAAAAAAAAAATACTTTTCATATAAAAGACCTCAGTTTTTATTTTCTTATTAAAAAATTATATTTTTCACAATAAGCACTTTAAATTTACAGTTATTTCTATAATATACTTTGAAATATTAAAACGCATAGTTTAAGTTTTACCATAAAAAATAATTTTCGTATTTAAAATTTTCTTAAAATCGGATGAAAAAAATTTTTTATCGTAGCAGTTCGTAAATCAATTGAAGTATTAATCATTTTTTCTTTGTTTCTGTTATCCTTCAAGTCCATGATAGATTTTCCACAAAATTAGCAGTGAAATTCGAAAAAAAATTTTTTTTTTCTTTCAAATTTTTATTGCCAATTTAGCGAAAATTATATCAAGTTTTCGAAATAAAAGCTATATAAATATAAAATCACTTGATATTTTATATAAAACCTCAGCTTAAATATATGCATTTCTATCATCTAAAAGCTGGAAATTTTTTTAAGTAATGAATAAAAAATAAAATGCAAGGAAAATGATTAAAATTTGACAAAATTATTAAAAATTTATGAAAGTGGAAAATACAAATAAAATTTATTAATGATTTTTCTTGATTTTAACTATTAATTTCATAATTTAACCTGTGTGTTATTTCTTGGAACGTATTTAGGAGAAGTTTAAGTATGTGAATTTATGTACTTTATTTATGAAGATTTTCACCAATTTCAACATCCCATTTTAGAGCAATTCAGAAATCTGATGAAATGATGTTAAGGGGAAGTAATTAAAGTGTCCTATGAGGATTCATATACAACACTTCTAATTATTTTATTATAATTACTGGAACACTTTGACAAGTTGATTTGTTTGTTTAATCGATTTACATTTTCAGTTGCCCATTGCTTTGAAATGAAATCCATTAAACCCCTTTCAATTTTGCAAACAATAAATTGACATAGTCGATTTTCAATTAGCTTTATCCCTTTTAACTCATACAGATAGAAGGAATCTTCTCCAACATCCTAAGCTAGAAAGATGTTCAGGATATTAGAATTAAGACAATAGAAATAACATTCAAATTTCAAAATGTCCTTGATTCGATAAATATAGGAAATGATAACAGCTTCAGCAAGGAAAAGAGGTTTCGAAATGTCACTAGAGTAGCAGCAGTTCAGTCTTGAGCGAAAATTGGATTTTTTTTCCTAAATACCCGCTCACTCTTATTGCATGTTCTTTTTGGCAAAAGTCAGAGTTAAATGAATTTCAAGCTTTATGTTGCTTCATGAATATAAAAATAGTTTTCATCAGTCGCATGTGGATTTTCCTAGTCGAAAGTTGAACATCACATATTAAGCAACAAGGTGAAATATTCCAGCGAGATATCAAAAATATGAAGCTGAAATATCCAGGGGAAAAAATAAGAGCTTGATTGTCTGTTGAATTTGGATATTACAACAAAATCGACTGAGACTGAACATGAAAAAGATAATTATGGGGAAAAGAGTGCATAATTAAATATATTTTTTTTTTGCTTTATTTTTGCTTTGTTTGAAACTTATTTGAAACTTTCAAGAATATATGCATAATGTTTGTTTCTTTTAGACTTTCTGGACTAAAAGATTTTCTTCTAGAAACTTTTCCTTCATTTAATGGAAAAAGCTTGAAATCAAAGGAATTTGCCTGTTTATCTTTGCCTTACATGTTTGCGCGATCTGGCAACTATGATTTTTATCAATTTAAAACTGCAATCGATGGTTGAAAAAATTAGTTTGCTTCACCAAGAACTGATTAATGTACATAGGTTGAAAGGGATGAAAAAAAAACTTTTGCCAAATAGTAAATGTAAAATTATTCAAGAGAATTCCTTTAAAAATAGGAATTTAGAAAATAAAGATATCAATTTTGCAAAAAAATGTTGACGAGATAGAAAAAAATATTCAGTTCATATTTGAAATCAGTATGTCAAATAACATGAAACTCAGAATAACTTCTCTTATATTATTAAAAATATTCCAACTTTGGAACCCTATATACTTCCTTTATATAACAAATTAAATCATCATATCTCTCCCTTATTTTTTCTTCTGCCGTACAAAATTTCTAAATAAAACATCCTCTTTTTGATTAAGCATATCTAAAATATAAAAAATATATATATTTAAAACCTGTAATGCCTGTGCTCATTGAAATATTAATACGATCTCCATTCTAAAAATTTATGAATTTGAAAGAAGTTAGTTTATAATTTATTTATATTTATAATGAATATGTAAGATATTCTATAGTATAAATGCAACTTATGTGTCATATTTTAAAACAGGTACTGTTATTTAGAAGTTTTAAAAGATAAATATGCTTATATAAGGCATTGCTTAAAGGTAATCTTTATTAGGTTTCAATTCTTTCTTCTGTAAAGTAAACAAGAAAGCTCTTGCCGTTCTCGCGTTGCCATTGAATAATGTGTGAATAAGTTTGCAAATTGCTGTAAGACGTAATTGATACACCAGTCAGTTGAGAGTAAATATATCAGTCGTTATAAAAGCAGGTCCACTGAGTACATATATTAAGCAGCAGCGAAGAGAGACGGACGTGTCAAAAGAGCTCGTTCTGTGTTGTTTGATCTGCGACTTCTCAGCTGCTGCATCAAGTCGCCGAATATATCAAGCGTTTTGGGATTGTGCTGTGAATGAACATACGGCAAGACATTAGTTTCATAATTTCAAAGTGTCGGGAGATTCATCTTTCCATAGAGTGGTGGATTAGTCGTCAACTGGTTCCCTATGAGCTGCTACCAGTGAACCAAATGGTCACTGCGAACCCATACTCCCAGCAGTTAGAACGTGTGTTACAAGTATTCCAACATAAGGAGTCAGCACTGGTTAATAGCAAGAATGTAACGCGAGGCCGCATGTCAAGCGATTGGCCAACCAAGTCACTATACGGTGATTTGGTTGGGAGATTTTGTGCCATCCTCTTTACTTACCTGACTTTGCATCATCAGATTACCACTTCTTCCATCTATTCCCTGAACAATCATCTTCATGGAAAATCCTCCACTAATGAAGCTGACTTTAGCCAAGCACTCATAGACTTCTTTGCATCCAAAATCTTCGGGTTTTACTGCCTGACATTAGTTTACAACTGGAGACACGCTTCCAGAAGGTGCTGGAGGACAATGGTGATTCCACCGAGAACTAACAATGGGCTACACTTTCTGTAGGTCAGGTTATTTTGAATCATTAAAGAAGGCAAAAACTTTCTTCTTTATCTTGAAGTAGTCGTTTAATTTCTTTTTTTTAAAGTTTTTCATTAATTAGAACAGTTTTCCTTTAATCCTTTTTTTTATTTGCAACTAGTGTTGTCTTTATTTAAGAAGTAAACATATTACGTTTAAATTTCACTACATTGACGAATTTTATGTCTCTCTCTCTCTCTCTCTCTCTCTCTCTCTCTCTATCTATATATATCTATATATATATATATATATATATATATATATATATATATATATATATATATATATAGAGAGAGAGAGAGAGAGAGAGAGAGAGGGAGGGAGAGAGAGAGAGACATAATTAAGCAATTATATATATATATATATATATATATATATATATATATATATATATATATATATATATATATATATATATATATATATAAAATTTTATTTTCATTGCTCAAAAAGTTGTAATTATAAAATCTTGAGAAATAAAATAAAAATTATGAATACAATTTATATTAAATCAAACACATTTTATATATATTTTTCATTATTAAAAATTTTCTTATTTGAATCAAAGTTTGCATCGGAAGAAAGTCAAATAATCTTAAGTGTGAAAGCTTAAAATTCATTTTAAAGCGCAGAAATATGTAAATAATTGTAATAACAAGAAGTAAGGAAAATTTGAGCCATGGAAAGAGTAATAAAATAAGAGAATTAATTATATTTCGCATGTCATTATTAATTTCGATTTCACTTTACAAAACTAAACTTGTGTATTCTTAAATGTAAAAATTAGTTAATATGATACATTTATCCAAATATTTTGTAAAGAATGAGAAAATGAATAATTTTTCTTATTTTTTCTTTTCTCATTCTAAAAGATATTTACCTTTTGCTAGTTTTTGTTACCTTAGTGTTTTTTAATGTTCATTTACCTTAGTGTTTTTTTTTTATCGAAACTGTTTATTTGACCATTATAGAGGGACAAGAAAAGACATATCATAAATATATAGCTGCAGTCTGTGTATTTTAAATAAGGCTTCTTATATAATAGAAATTAGAACAGCTGAGAGAATAAGCGTGTTGTCTTCCTTTATCAATATTCCTACAGATTGTAGTTTTGTTTTTATCTCTAAATCCAGTAAGCGGGTTTTGAAAAATGCAAATTTGATTCATTCTAAGAGATAATGTTTGTATTAATCTTTTCGAAACGAAACTGATATCTCACGGTAAATACCATGGCGCTGGCAGCTTATGAAAAATTGGGCAAAATGAAAATCTGCCAATTAAAGTTTTGAGCTAAGTTCTTTTAAATCTACCTACTCTTTCATCTTTTTTGAAAATTAAACACGTGTTCTTACTTTATTCTTAATTAGTTGCAATACCACTCATGTCGTTGGATCAGGCTTTCTAAGCACGCTCTCTAACAGTTGGACACTTCACTCTGTCTACACTTCAAGAACCCTCTTTTGGACTTTATGTCTTGACTGAGGGATGAATGCCTTTTCTCACAATTCATTCGCTTTTAATAGCTAAAAAAACTACATACATTTCAATTACGAATGCAGTGGTCAAAATCTGTTATTGACAATAAATACATATATTGTTTTCTCAAACAATAAAATTAGCTTCAATATTATCTTCTGATAAAAAAAAATTAATAGTGATAGAATAATTTTTAAATTAAAGAGGCATTCGACTCTCATTGCTATTTCTCATCAAATGTTGTAAGAATGTTTGCCTACACAGATCATATTTTACGTGCATTAAGTACTGTGACCTACATCCTTGAAGCAATATGAATAAGTACAAGAATACCAGATAAACTTTGTAAAAAAGAATTGCATTTGGAGAGAACTCTACATAGTTAAAATATAAAAATCTTACTTTGCATTAATATTCCCTCGTCTGCAAATTATTTCGTTTCTGAAAACTTCAAAAATAATGGAATGGATGATTTATAGTTAAATGAAGGAATTAGAAAAATAATAAATTGAGCAATATATATATATATATATATATATATATATATATATATATATATATATATATATATATATATATATGACAGTTGTATGAGACTCATACTTGGATTTACAAAAAGATTAGGTTCGTGTTCTATGATGGATGAAAATAAAGTCACACCTGACTTTAAATACCTGGCTGTTTCTTTTTCTTGAATTGGATTCGTCGAATATTATACACGTCTTCCTCATAAATTAAGTTTAAGCGTCGCTTTGAACAAAAACTGTTTTTTGATCTTTCGAACTGTTTGATGTCTATCCTAGTAAAAAACTTCCTCACCGGTAAACAATTTATTTCAGATATCAGAACTGCCTCGGGATCCATTGTCTTCGATTCCGCAGTCGGACCTGCCATCTTAAGCAGCCATCGCCGAGCAGGTGGGTCTCGGGAGGGGAGCTATTTTTAAAGCCATTGCGCAGTCGAGGCAAACCTTCCTCTGCCCCAGTTCCTAATGAACACTGTTCTAAATTTAATTCCCTTCATCACTGCCAGGAACACGAGTGCTCCGTGGATTGCAGTTTTAATTGTGAAATAAATCCACCGCACGGAAAGCGATATGTCCATCCGGATCAGGTAGACATGGTAAGCAATCTTTACACTGTTCTGTTTTCTCATTCACAATGTAACCATGAAATTGCTGCGCATTTTGTCACTTTGATTCACAGATAGAAGCAAATCATGTTTTCCAAATTAAAGGCTTGATATTTCTCTACGGTCTAAATTAAACTATTGTATTTATATTTTTCAAGGATATTTGTCACAAATTCATTTTAATTCGAAGCTTTGTTAAAGTCGATTACTTTAATCCTTTACTTTATATGTATTTGGAGTGTTATGGCTATTTAGATATTATTATTTTGTGCAAAGAGTTAATTGAGGTAGATGTATTGATTTACTTCAGTGAATATAATTAAACAAGGAAAAATACGTTTCGCTTATATAAATTGCTAATGTAAATTGTGTATATGTTTTTACTATCTAGATTAAAGTGTTGATATATTTTATATAACAGTTCAAAACCTTTAACTGACATAACTTGGAATAAATATAAAATTTAAGCATGAAATCAATCTTTTATTTTAAATGATTATTGCTCAGTTAGTTTTGTTTAATTTCCCACAAAAGTTTGTTGAATTTTAATTTAATAGTGTATTTAATTTAGAAACTTCATACACATTTCGGAAATTGAAAATCTATTATTCAACGTATTTTCATTTTTTCAGAAGAAATTTTCTGAATTTTTGAAATCAATACCTTGGCTCTAATGAGAATAATATACTCTATGCATATGACTTAATTTCTGTTTCAAGGTTGACTGAATTAGTTAGAAATTTACGAGGGTTAGCTGGGAACGATATTAAATACGTTTTAAAACACATAAAAAGTACGATTCTTAATAATTTTATCATGAAATTAATTCATGGAGCTTTTACGGGGATTTTATTATGTAAAACAAAAGTTGTTTCATTTCAAAACAAAGCTGTGTTACCCCTTTCATACTTCCACATCCTTATTATCAGCTTTTTTCATGACACGAAAGATTTCCATCTAAATAGTTTTTATTATTTGAGTACTCAAAAATTTCCTTACGAGACCCATATTTTGATATCTGAGCTTTCGATAGGACGCTGTAACGATACGAGATTCAAAGACACTCATTGTCTCAATTTTCAATGAGTAAACAGAATTCATATGTTCTAAATGTCGAATAAATATACGAAAAGTTTCTCACTTTTTCTGTTGTACATAATTAACTGCTTTTATTGCTTGAAATATTCTGAATTTAATGCCGGGCACTTGTGTTTTAGTCGATCACTATTGATTATAAAGACGCTTATTTATTATTAAGATTTTTGACATAACTTCCTTGATTGTGACATTTTGGACTATGTGATACAAATCATTAGGTTCTTATTACTTCCTGTTTATAATTATAGCTGGATTACTAAGAATAACTCTGAACTTTTTTCTGATTATTTTTCTCCTTCCACAAACTGTCAGACCTAAGCAATCACCTAATAATGTTCTGGTTATAACGACTTGTATTCCGCTGTTTTGAAAATAATAATAAAATAGTTATTTTTAGAGAAAGGGTTTTATTCCGAGAAAAGCATTGTCCCTCTGTCAGAGAGATAACGCCAAAATTTCCTTTTTGCTGATCTTCTTTTCTAAAATATATTTACATTTTTATGAAATCTAAGTAAATGTTTATTTAAATAAACTTTTCTACATATTAAAACATTTCTGATTTGCGAAAAGACAAAGAGTGCTCATTTCAATGGTTAATTCGACAAACAAATAAGATTCAGTAATAATTCAAAGAATCATCTTTACTGGAATTAAAAAATTTAGTTTTGAATATTTCGCACTATATTCCTTTTCCTAAAATTATTGCATTTTATTCCTGAAAATTATATGTATTTATTTTTATATTTTTCGGAACAAATTTTTATAGATGTTTCTGCGGACAAAAAAATCTAGAAAAACAATTCAACCAACTTATGTGATGTAATAAATTACTTAATTAATATTTAACAGCTATTATATGTATGCTAATGATGATTTTAATTCGTTGTTTGTTTTGATGATTTTACTTTGATTTGTTTCGAAGTCCTCTTCTTGTTTTGGACTCCTTGTTAGTTTATGGATCCATAGATCTGTTTTAGCCTATTGCTTAACCAGATAGGATACGAAGCAGCAACAATAACGATGATCTTGGTGATGTGGATTTAAATCTCTCTGCTGGCAATTGATGAGAAAATATCATGAATGAAAAGAAACGATTTGTCATTCTTGATATACTACATTTTATTGGATTTGCCTTCAAGCTTTATCTTAGTTTATTTATAACTTAAACTATCAAATTTTGCAGTTATTTGAGTCTGATCTTATATGAAGTTATCTTATTGTCTCCTATAAGCACTGTACAGCAGTTTGAGGGAAGTGATATGTTATTCGCAAGTCAAAGAATGTATCATCTACAGTGTAGTGATTCAGGAAATGGCACAAACGACAAAAGGATCGAGAAGCTCCAGCTGTTATCCAACGTCATGGATCCAATGACAAGAAGGCAGCAGGGTTTTAAAGTTTATTTAATTATTAGTTTTAAAGTCATGTTGTTACCGACATGTCAATATTTAGATTGTTTTAATCTCAGCTAAGTTAGATAACTTTAATTAATGTGATACGTATTCTGATTTTTTCCTTCTGATGACATCCACTGTATACCTATGTGTTGTCCAAGAACTCAGTAACCCAATTTAGCATTTGTTAACAAACAGCGTAAAACCTTATCACCTATTTCGACAGTCTTGGATAGTGATCTCCTTGGGCGATTAATCAGGCAGCAAAATGATGACGGCATATTGTCCCCACTTTGTCGCACATTGTACTGCCTGAGCTATCAAATCTATTTGGTGTTCTTTAGCAACAAGATAATGTTCGGTTGTACACTTTATGAATATTGCAACAATGTTTACAAAAATATGATGTACTTTTATGGCTTAGTAGAATCACCAGACCTTATTCAGCTGGAACGAATAACATTCGTAGTGTGTTAAGAAGAAAACTATATCTATTTTGGAGTACCAATGATCTAAACCGTCGGTAGCTAAATTTATGACAGATGCATTAAACTTAATGACATATAATAATTATAGGTAATCTAACTGACCATAAACGCCTCATAAACGTATATAGATATCAGCATAAGCTATTGAAATTACATCTTTTTTATTGCTATAAAAAGTTTTATTTTTATTTTGGTATCTACCAAAACTCAAATGCACACTCCATTTTTTTGTCAGTCTAAAATTTTCCTGTTAGCATTATTTTATAAATTTGCAAGAGGGGATATAGTTTAAATTTGTAGTGACACGTTAATTTTAATGTGTGCCAGAAAGTGAACAATAATTTTTAACAGCATACATTTTCAAAAATAATTTTTATGGCTCGCTGAAGTATTCTTGAGAACAATAGTGTGCCATTTTACAGATATTTTTCATAGGTGGAATTTTTGTAAGATCAAATTATACTTGCAACAATGCTTCTGATACAATTGACATGCCTCGATGACACTTCAGAAAACAAACATTTATAATTTGCTGAATGTTTTGATTTGCTTTTTAAAAAATGATTAAATATTAATATTTTGCCATTAACTGAGATACAATGAAATTACAAACAATGAAATTATTAAGCAAAATTTTCACTTTGTGTATTTTCATTTGCAAGTGTATAATATAATATAGCTATTAACACGTCGATTGCCAAAGACTAGAATTAAATTGATAGTTATTGATTTCATATGAAAATAAATTTAAGCCAGATGCCAGCATATTCATTTTAGGAAATATGATTTCAAAATAGTAATAAAAGATAATTGTGTAATCCCAAGTATTATTTCATTTCTCCATGCTCATACCAGCAGAGATACCCTAAATGCAATGCCAAATGAATAAATAATCAGCATAGGACTTTTTCTGCGCCAGACCGTGACTAAGTGCTGGAAACACCCTACACCAGGCAACAACTCACGATTGGATATTTGTTAATAACATCACGTTACGCCTTGGAACGTGATTGTCAGTAAATTAAAATTTTTAAACATATAGTATACTTGTAGAAAAATATAAAGTAAATCAAAATTATTGGAATAAATAGCAGAAAGCACTCCATATATGAAGCTGGATGATGAAGTTAAGGAATGAACATTTAAATTTTGCTTAAATGACAAATTTACTGAAATCGTAGAAAAATGTGGTTCAGTTTTGTAGAACATATTAAGTAAAATGATAAATGTAAGTTATTTTAAATGGAATTAACTTCCCTCAATGCTTTATATGGAAGCGTTATCTTGTAATCATTGACAAAGCGAGATTTAAGTTATGTATACAATACGATAAAGCGCATTTTCTTTTACATGATTTAAAGTTTTTAAAAACATTCTTGCTGGTTGACGAAGTTAAAAAATTCTGAAATGAAAGACTTGTAAAACAGCTGTACTATAAGTGAAATCAAAAATGTACTGTGTCTCAAAAATATTTAAGATAAATTGTACAAAATAATCAAAAGAAGTTACAAATTAAAATTCATAGATACATTAATTTTCAAGTATATTTCAGCTATTAATATTATATTTTTAATGTAGTTTCTTTAAATTTCAACAATTTAAATTTCTATGAAACTGTTTAAATTTCAGTGACTCACTGAAGATATCAGTGAAAATATACCAAAGTCATTTGTTTTAGTCAATAACAATTACTTGTTCGTATACACACAGATATTATTAAAAATAGTTCCGAGAGGGTTTGAGGAGATACAGATATGGCAGAATTATATATATTTAACGAAAATGTGTAGGAAATAATAAATACTGTCGAGATGAAGAGAGTACGAGAACCAATCAAATTTCAATTTCTTTGATTTCTGTTATTCAATAGTTTGCTTTGGAGACCATTCAAAGAATTAGTCAAAGTTCTTTGTGTCATCCCTCTTAAATCGTTTTTACAGCAAAGTGTCATCAACACTTCTTCATCCCCCCCCCATCATTTTGTCAGAAAACCATTATGAGGATTATTCATTTCTTGCCAGTTTCGTATGCTGAATACTCTTCAGAAATAGGGAGACTACCAACGTCTTCTGCTGACAAGACAGCCGCTGATGAGCCAAGGTCTCCCTAAAAATTTTCTTTCATTCTTATCTATTTTTTCCAATTGATCTCCAATTAATTATCTTTCGGAATTGAAAATTCCCTCTACGCAGTCCATAAAACGTTTCAGTATTCAAATTTCAAGTCCTTAAATCGTTTCGAAGATTTTCTCTATTAGATCAGAATCCGATTTCTTATTCTTTAGATTTCAAGACAAACGGCTTTTATAGAAGGGAGTTGTCAACCCCATGCCTAACCCTCAGGTATGAATAGCTCAAGCACCTCAGGGTCTACAAACCCGTACTCCCCCACAAAGGAACAGGCCCCTGATGAAGGATTATCACGAAGTGAGCAGAATACAGAAGCAAAAATGTATGTTCTAATCAAATATTATAAGATTAAACGGATTTTAACTAACAAGCCAGAACAAAGTTGTCTAAAATAGCACAGTGTTCTGTTTCTGAACGATACTAGATATTTTTTAAAACGATTAGCGTAAGAAAATGAAAAAATTCTTAATAAATTTTAACATATATTTCATCAAATAGTACCTAATATGGATAGTTAGAATCTTGATGTTGTGAGTTTGAAACTTCAGGCGATTAAACGGTGAAGAAGGTTCATGGAAGACTTAACTTGTTGCGAAATTCTTCGGGAAAGCATTTGGTTTTGGAAGGACAAAATCATTTTCTGTAATGAGAGTATTGTTGAAGTTGAGCGTATCAAATTGTCGGTGATTTCTCCTGAGCTGTATTCCAGTGGAAATGCTCAATTTTTTATAATTCTGAAATTCTGTTGTCTATTTACATAGTTTTTGAGAGACATATTGGCTTGATGTTAATTTCTATTAGGATGCCTAATAATCTAATTAAAACTATGGGAGCAAATGGAAAAGTTACATATATTACAATTTATGCTTGGAATTTCTATTTTTAATTTTGAACACAATTTTTGCTCATATATGACAACATCATATGAAATTAAATGTTTTTTCAACATTATAAGCAATTATTGTTTTTTTTATACATATTTTATAAACATATATGCTAATATCGGAACATTAAACTTTTATTTTCATGTATAGCTTTATACAAAAATAAGACAGTCATATACATTAGAGTAGTTTTTGAAATTATTCTTTCCCTCTAATTCATTTATTATATTTGTAGCATTTCTAGTATACATAAAAATTTCAGAAAATAATTTGTACAATTATCAGAATTCGCATGCATATTTTTCTACGCATAATTATTTGTTTCGTATTTATATTTGAAATATTAAAATCTTAACCTTCTTTTCAGTACCTTTAAATATTTAAAAAAAAAAAAAAAAAAAGAGTTCAGGTATACAAAATAGCAAAATCATATTAGTGACATCGTGGTGTTGAACATAAGGTGTTGGAAAAAAAACCAATTCTCCTTTACTCCGATCCGAGAGTGCGATAGTGCGAACACTATTTTCAGGATGGTGTTTGAATTTAATGAAATTCAACTTTAACTTAATTTAAAAACTGCAGTGAGAAAGGAGTATTCATTAGCATTTTGCAAAATAATGGTTGTTCTAACCCATAGTAAATTACAATGACCTAAATAAAATTTTAAACCATGCTCCTTTTATTAATACAAACCACAGACATTACATATTTGAAGCTATCTCACATTAAATTCCACTGCAGCATTTATGTATTTCAAATTACCTTGACGTCAGTGAACAAGTTAAAATATTGAAACAAATGAAAACCGAACAAAATTGATTTTTCTCGTGATATTAAATAATAAAATTTAACAATTCAATAAAGCTTAACATAAAACTTTTTATTATCAAAGAAGAAAACATTTTAAAATTGTTTCTGAGTGAACATGTCATTATAACGATTTAATGAGCTCTATTATTGTTTTGTCTCTGTTAGTAAACCGTTCATTGTATATAATATTAAAATTGTATGAAAGTATTGCATCATGTGTGTATGTTTCGCATTAGAATATGGTGAAAAGGTGCGGTTGAGCTGAGACACAGATCTTATCATAGTATGGCATATATGGAAGCAGGAATTAACATTTGGCAAAATCACAATATTTTTGAAATGATTAAGTTTTTCGCCCAGAATCCTGACTTGTCGTGAAGCATTAATGAGTATTTTATCCAAATAAATATAACAGTTGATTTTTTGGAAAGGTAGAAAATTATTTTGTTCAAATCGGGTTATATAGATTATTCATCTATAAATATTACCCATAACTTTGTAAATATATTCTGCATAAGAAAGACATTTTTTATTGCATGAAGTTCATTTTCAACAAGAATTTTACGTTATGTGATTTAAAACGTTTATTAAATAATTCACAGTGGAAATTATCAGTATAATGTATAAATTTCGCAGAAGAAATTTAGTTAATATTTTTCCCAACTATATTAGCTTATACTGTTGGAAAATTATATATATATATTCCTCTATAGCATATGTAACTGTGAAACTATTACTGTATGGAAACAGTTTACGATTCTCTTTTGAAATGTTTTAAGTTATGATAATAAATGTATTTCATTGTTTAAAAAATGTTTCATCATAAAACCAATAATAGTTAAATGTATCCGTTTGTAATTTATAAACATTCTTTGAAATAACAGCACGTACAAATGCAAAAACTTCTTACATCATGCTTTTAAATGCCTCGGGTAGAATTTATCTTGAATCTCACAAATAATCCATTATTAGCTTTGTGTATGAACAACACTTTTTTCATAGGTAATTGTTAATAGCATAAAAAACTTTGAATTATTTAATTAGTTTTTCTTAAATCAAATAAACGATAGAAAATCCAGAGATTTCTAATTTCCCTCTACAATTGTTTCAATATGTGTTGGTATAGAAGTTGGTTATGTTTCTAAAACTCTCATGATTGCTATTTGATAATTACTGATAATAACTAGTCTCATTAATTAAACTTTATATATTTATTATACTTGAGATGTTGAATAATAAACATCGGATCAATGAGCATGCGAAAATGTAAACAAACAAATCATCGTAAGCAATCATTACCAAACCGGCAGCCAATTGAAATCCTTTTTAAATATATCCTTCTTAGTATAACGTGGCTCGCACTTATGTTTGTAAACACCGTAATTAAAATTTCAAAATGAAACATAGTTTCTTGTTCTTGTAATCCAGAAACCAAGATCCACATATCACTTTAATTCCATTCAGTGACGACGTTCTCAAATCAATTCCGGACTAAAATTATGTGGATTTAATACGGATTTTTTAATTATGACTATCACAAGTTTGTGTTGTATATAATTAAAAGAAGTGTGAGTGTAAATCGATTGCAATTATCATGTATTTATTTAATAAATTTGAGTAAATTAATGATAAAAAAAATTTTTTTCATAAGCATATTTTATTTTAGACAAACTTGTGTGTCGTTTAAAGATTTTATTTCCTATATAAACTATGAAATCCTTTGAAGTTTATTTGAAAAACCCATAATTACTCAGATATCAAATTCAACAGATCCACCTTACAATATAACAGTGCATGGATATATGAAACAATTTTTATTATGTTAAATTACCATAGCTCAATGGACTTACTGTAAAAATTTGTAACCAGGAAATTCTTTTCTCTTCATAAATCTTGAACAAAATAATGTTGATCCAGTAAAATCAATAAACTCTCCACAAGTCCCTTTTGCTTGATGAACAGATACATTTGTAAACACCGAAAGTCCCGCTTCTCTGTAGTCTAAAATCCAGGTATTCAGCTGTGTCTCAAGTTCAGGCCATTGTGCAGTTCCCATTTGTAGGTTAAGTTTACTTCAGTAGAGCTTTTTTTAGAACCTGTTCCACCAAGTTCTTGTAATTTTCATTGTCATTTCACTGTCATTTCGAAACGTCTGTCTGCAGCCCTGTTTCTTTCTTCTTTAGCATGTGATGTGTGTGTGCGTGTGTATAAAGCAGTAAATACATTTTAAAGCAATAGATGTAGTTTATAAAATACAGCAAATTAAATTAAACAATACCAACTAATGTGTATTTCAGGCAATTTTTTGTTGTACATTGTTTTATTCTTGTCAGTAATTTTCAAATTTTGTCTTACTAGTTTTATTGTATATATATCTATATCTATATCTATATCTATATCTATATCTATATATATATATATATATATATATATATATATATATATATATATATATATATATATATATATATATATATATATATATATATATATATATATATATATATATATAAATTAAATAATATTTATATTAAATATAACTTAAAAACTCATTAAACTGAAAATTTCTGGATTCTTCTCTACTACCTTTTGTTTAAGATTTCGCTATATTTAAAATAAAATATTTATAAAATGTGTTATGAGAGAGAGAGAGAAATTAACAATTATTTTTTGTACTATTAAGATGGAGTCCATTTAATTTAGAATAATTCCATATAGCTTAAAGTATTTCTTAATTCATACTTTTTTCCACACATATGAAAAAATAATGCTTAAACATTTTTAAGATAATATATTGTCTTTTAGCAACTAGTATAATACAGCTTATGTGTGTTGCAGTCGTATGATATACGTCTCAAATTCAATTTGATGACAACATTTTTAGTCTTATGAGACACTTAACAACCAAACATATTCTATACTTTATTTCTTGCTGACTGGATATATAAATATGCTCCATAGACAAGATACATTTTTAAAGTTGAATATGTTAAGTATGTGTCATTGATTTGGTAAGTGCTACAAATTGTGATTATTACAAAATTCACGCTGCAAATGTACTTAAAAAGCTCTACTGTAAATTCATCAAATGCGCAAGGAATTATTAAAAAGAAAGAGACAGAAATGAATATATTTCATGTTTGAAAGTTTATTCGTGGATCCTGGTTTCGAAAACATGAAAAACCAGCTCTGCCTCAAAATATATCAGAATTATAAGTTTACATGAATGATTTTAATGAAACAAATCATTGTTATAGAGTTGATATGGGGAAAAAATATTAAAGTAGTCTTAAGAGATTTGCCTAATGAAAATACAATCATTTATTAAAAATATTATATATAGCTTTGTAAATAAAGAAATAATTATATAATTTTATTTACTTATTAATAAAAATTGTTCAGTTTTTAAGTCACTATTTCTACTATATTTTAATTTTGTGAAGAATTTTTTTATTTGATTTGAAAGCATTCGTTTCAAAAGTTCTACCGAGTATAATATCAAGTTTTATTTTATGCCCATCGAGAAGGAATAGGCAACACGTAATATATTCACGCAGTTTGTTGAAGTTGCCATTTGATGAATGGTCTTTAGATACATTTTTGCAATTTAGGCCGGAAATATAATCTTTTTTTAGCAGTATAGACAATATAGAACATTTTTTGAACAAAAAAATAGCTTTTAACGTGTAGAAAATAGTGACAATAAAAGAAATAGGAAGCAAAATAAAATTTAAAAATTCTTCGTCGTATAAATTAACTTAAAATTAACGTGTTTTCTTAATGCTCTCTTTTCAATAACTTTGTAGAAAAAATGTTTTTGGATTAAAAATATGTTAATTTCCTCTCTTCCTCTCTATCGCATTTTCAACAAAAATGTAAAAATATTCCTCTTCATATATATTATTTGTAGTTGAAACTAAATATTGTTGACAAGATTAAAAATGTCTGATAATCGATTAGAGAATAATTAAAAGTAAGTTAAATGCTTTTTCACTGTCACTAATAATTGTATATGCAGGTTGAGGGTTCATAAGTTTATCTTCCAAATCTAGGACAAAACCTTTTTAAAAATTTCATTTTCACACATTAACATTTTTAGTGTCAGACTGGTATTTTTTAAAGATTGTTATTTGTTTATTTAGATAAAATAATGTGCAACAGCTTAAATAAAAAAATATGCAGAAAAATTTATAATATTTCGATTTTGTGACAGAATTTTTGTTGATATTTAAATGTATACCATTGTTTTGAGCACTTTCTAACATATCAATGTGTATTATAATGTGTTTAAAACAACAATTTAAGCAATCGCTTTAAGAGAAAAAAATTTGCTAGTACTATTGTGAAAATGGACAAACATCAAATGTTTATTATCACTTATTATTAAAATGAAAATATGAACATATTTTTTCTAAATTTTTAATTGCTTATATTTTAATATGGGATACTTTAACTACAGAAAATATTACTCTATTTTAGAATTTGATAAAATGGCAGTCCTGTAAATTTGTGAGCGTCATCAGTATTATTCATGATTAATAAAAAAAATTATTACAAGTTAGGACTATTCAAATTTTATAAATATTGGGTTAAGCAAATTTATTCAAAACCCATTTCCATTGAAAACTTTGAAAATGTTCACTTTTGGGTTTTATATTTCAGAGAAGTAAAAATTTTCTTATTTTATTTAGAGACTCCTCCTTCAAACATACGCAAAGTAGGGGGGATCAAAATGGAAAATAATTAAAATATAAAGAATAATCAATAATTTTTTTTTATTTGAACAAATGCAATAACTTAAAAGTCAAACTATTTCACTTTCATTTATGAAACAATCATGTTAAAAAACATTTTATTAAATCTTAAGCTCTAAGATTGTTCAACATTAATTTGAGTTACATTAAAATAAATTTTTTATAATAAAACTCACAACGTTAGTTTTATAAATCAGATAAATTATAACTTTATAAATCATGATAATTATTATATATACATGATATATCATTTGTTAATGAAATAACATTTATTAAATATTAATAATTAATGAAATATTAAAATATGATAGAATATAAAGCATAAGCTTTAAAGTTATAACAATTTTTAAATTTTTAATCCTTAAAAAAAGTAGATCTTTAATATGGCAGGAAAATTTTCTTTTCTACATTAAATAGTTTTTAGGTTCCTGATTTCCTCAGCAAGTATTCTTTGACTTTGTTGAATGAATAAAATTTTCTAACATAAATTTAACCAACCACTTAAAATGTTTATTTTTAATAAATATATTAATAATTATTTTTTAATAAATATATTCATTTTGCATTTACTGTGAAAAATGTGTATTTATCGCTTATGAATTTTAAAGACATAAGTAAGAATTTCAATATTTAACATGAGATTTCAATTCTAAGTAAGAAATTGCTCCCTTTTAATTAGAAATAAATAAATCACCCTTTGTTTCCCGTTATTTAACAGAGAAAACTATTAACTCGGTATCAATCGTATAATTTTCAAGGAAAGGGTATTAAAGTGCCTATTTTTTATCCAAGAAAATTTCCATGGTGCTGACATCTAGTAAATGATAAGCTAACTATCGGTAATTACATTGAAAATAGTGTAGTACTGGGTACATCTAGTGTATAAAATGAGAATGAAATTATTTTTCCGGTTCTAGAAATTTTTCGAATCTTTATTGTGTATTTATTTCGAACATTCTAGCCCGGAAATATCACGGCTTATAAAGAGCAGAAGCTCACCCCGTGACTTAGAATGGAATGACAAGGAAAGGATTAATCACTTTTAATATTCCATGAATAAGTCCTCACCACTGAATGACATCGAATGCATTCCTACCTTCTATGTCAAAAAGAATACACTTAGAAAGAAAGATTTTATGATATCTAATTAAAACATAAAATTCCTTTAAACAGATAACTCGAATAACATATTTAAGAACTATAAATTATTGAAATAATTTATATGAATTAAGGATCACAATTATTTAAGCCTTCCGTTTATTAAAGTAGCAGAAGTGTAATCACTCAAAAATGTTGCATAAAATTAATTATTATTTAAGAAGGAAAATAATAGTTTTTAACCATATAAATTTACAAGTCCAAAAGAAAATTAAAAGTTGATATTTAAATTGTGACTTTCAAATATTAAAATTTTGCTGTCAGTATCATAAGAGTTCTTTACACTACATTGTTAATGCTAATATGAAGATGAATCACAAAAATGTGCTTTTATGTTAATAAAATGAAACATGAAACAAAAGTTTCTAACCAATGAGTAATTTTTCGTGTAGATCCTGCTTCGGATTGTGAAACACACATCATGAGATCATATGAAACTCATCTCATTGCACTAATAATATGCATAACAAAATAATTTAGAACCTCGGTAATTTAAAATCATAAAAATACCTTTCTAAATGTAAATTCAAATTTTCATTGTTGTTGAAAAAGTATGTATTTTGTATAATAAACTAAGCTATTTTAAAGTAGATATTTAGTATGAAGGTACATATTTACTGTGAATATTTTGACTAAATAAATTTTGTAAGATTATAAAAGCAATCAGAGATGAATGAGTTATGTGAAAAAATTTAAATCAAATTCATAAAAACAATTAAATAGCACTCAGCTTTGTTTTGCTGTGAAAATAATTAAACAAAACAGTTAACTTTCGACATTCTTATAGGAGTTATACTTTAAATTTTTCACATATTTTTCTTGCTTGAGTTATCATTATTACTTCATATGGTCCCGTTAAATATGTATTGATCTAATGAATGTATTTATTTATGTTAGAAACAAAATCGCAATCTTATTCATTAAGTATAATTTCTCAACATATTAACAAGAAACTAAGTATAAAACTACATTTATTGTTAATATGTGAATCCCAGCATAAAATTTGTAACTATATTTTTGCTCAAAAGGGTAAATTAAATCTGACTCACTATAAAATGTATATTTATGTATTAAGAAAAAAATTAATAGGAATATTTGAATTGCTATATTATTAGATATTGTCATTGAAATTTCGCTTATTTCACTCTAAGTTTATTCAAAATCCTTTTAGTTTATAGAGTCAGAAACACAAATCGAGAAAATATTTCATTCTCTCCAAAATCTGTAGATAACCATTAAAATGCTGAGTTAAAATATCTATATAGTTTGTTTATGTTACTATCTTATTATATAAAACAGTATAGTCAACAACTTTTCGAATTCTGTGTCAGTATTAGTATAAATTGTTTTAAATATGATGTATAATTTAATATTTTATCTCCCCCAATTTCTGAAAGTTTTCACTAGAACTAGTATGAACCTTTGCTTATTTGCTATGATAATATTTTCTTCTAAATTTTCTTCCAAATTAGTCTGAATATTTTTTAGTGGGATGATTTAATAATATTTTATTTAATTTCCTATATAAAATATTTGTGTTTATTGAATTATAAAAAAAAAGTTTTCATTTATTATTATTATTATTTTTTTAATTTTAAATCTATATAACGCAAGAAATTATATATTGAAATAAGTGAGAATTTCAAGAGGATTATTTTAAAAAATTATTATTTTGTATATGCTTTTATAAATTCGTTTAATATATAATTTTTACATACATTTTAAGTTGAATATATTAATAACATAAATATAGAAATATTTTCTTATTATTAATACTTCTTATTATTAAGAATTTTCTAAAATGGTTTACTATAGATGATCGGTTAAAGAACAGTTCGGATTGCGAACAAATCGGACAACGAAGAGTTTCGCGAAAAAAATGTTTGTTTTGACAACGAACACATATTCGGATGTGACGAACTAAAATTAATTTTGATAAACATATCTTGACTCTCGGAACGTACTGTGTAGGGTTGCGAAACATAAAAAGCCAAAAATCATTTTTCAACTCTCTTGAATTATACTGCTTGCCTATTGAACTTGAAAGTTCTAAACTAGAAAAAAAAATTTCCAGTAGTATATTTATAGACAAAGTAGATCATCAGTTTCGGTTTGATTTGATTTCATTTCATTTCCGAAACTTGTTTACTTTTGATCACCTCCCTTGTTCATTCACTCTCTCATAGGTAGTCTTGAATAGCGGCAACAGCAACAATGTTATTAATCAATTTGCAACGACAATACTATTAATTACTTCAAGAAAATCCTGAAAAGAGAGAAAAACAATCGACATTGGACATATTCTTTTACGCTCTAGAAACAAAAAATAAGGATTGATTAATATGCAAGATTCTATGTATTATTTTTTATAAACTTATTAAGAAATTATACCCTTTTTAATTTCATTTTTCGGGTCTCCAGAGCTAATTAATCGATATTGCTAAAATATTTATGCTAAATCGACTAACGATCAATTCGGATAGTGAATATAGTCTTGTAACAGATTATTTTGTTAACCGATCACTCACTGTACTCACTCAAATGTCTTTCCATCATGATTGTCATTGACTCGTCCACCCTCTTTGGGTCCTGACATTTTCCATAAATTGCTTCCAGATAAATATATTCCTTGCTAGATTTGTCCAATTTGAGGATTTCATAGTTATAAAGTCCAACCACACAATCCATCCTAATAATTTTCAATCATCTTCTCGGATGTTTGCCAGCAGCATGGAGGATCTCAAGTGGGATGGATTTGAGGGAAATGCGGAATAACATGGCCTGCTCATTCCATTCTTTGCTATTAGATGTATTAAATTACGCCACTATTTCAATATCATTCGCACAGACAGTGTGTGGTTACACCCTCCTCTAAGTTCTCCGTTTATTTCCACTCCTCCAAACATAGTACGTAGAATGTTTCTTTCAAAAATCGACAAACGGGACCTACGCTTTTGGTTCAATGCACATGGCTCTGAATTAGTTTAATGATGGTTTTGTTTTTGTCTTTATACATTTAGATCTAAATTATGTTTTCTTACAATAATAACTTAAATGTATTATTTTGTCAATAAATTGAACATTACAATATTATATTATTATATACACATTAAATATACAAAATGTGACGATATGTATTGTGAAGTGAAAGTGTTAATATGTATACGTAAAATTACATTAAAAGGTATTTTATTAAATTTTCAAAAGCTTTTAAGTTTTAATTTTAATTTGGTATTTACAAAACCTTTTATAATTTGACTCTTTTGTAACTTTATAGCATCAACAATAAAGTTAATAATCTGACTCACAAAAATATTACTTTATCTATTTGCGTAACTTAATATTAGCCAAAGTTTTTAAGTTAAATATTAAATAAAAAGAAAAATATTTTTAATTGTTTCATTCGTTTTTAATAGAAATCAATTCCAACAGAAACTTTTGAGTTGTAAAATTAGTTTTGATATTCTTTGATAAATAATGAAACATCATTAAATTCAGTTTATCTGTCTCTCTCTCTCTAAAGTTGTCATTTAAGCTTAAAGTCGAAACATCTGTTCTATTTTTAATTAAAATAACAAAAATATTATGATTAAAATTATTTTTCTTTCATAGTAAAAAAAAAATTACTTTTCTTTCATAGTAATTTAATTTCAAACTGTATTTAAATGATATTTTAATATTTATAAAATAGCTATAAATCATGAAAACTACTGGATTTTATCTGTTATACGAAAAAAATTTATTCTTAATCTGCAGTTTTTAATATTACAGTTTCAAAAAATACAATTTGCTATATTAAAAATATAACAAAAATCCTATAATTTTAAATTGAAAATTAATATTTTCTCAATTTAAAATTACAGAATTTTGATGTAAAAATCTTGAGTTTTTTCAGAAAAAAAATGTTCTTAATAGTTTATCTGTTGCTAGTTAAAAACTGCAAAAACGATAATTTTGTTTATACATTTTTTCACATTTTATTTGATGGAGTGCGTTTATTTTTTAACTGATTGGGGAAAATTTTGTGGTTTATTGAGCCACTCTGAACAGTTTTAAAAAGTGCCGTTTTTGTTGACTTTCAACATACGATTAGCGTTCTTATGTTAAATTTTAATTCAATTATACTACTTTAATAAAATGAAAAACTATCAAAATATAAAATACAGTTTTGTAGAAAAAAAAGAATAGAAGGAAAGACAAACACATTTTTACAACTTTATTGTACACAAATTCATTGTGCTCTACACTGAATGTAAAAATTATATAATTCCTTTATATAACAGGATTTTCTCTCATTTAAAATTACATAAATTGAAGACTCTTCTAATCTTTCTGACATTAATTGAAGTATTTAAAGGCACTAAAACTACTTCCTTTAAATTTTTAATTTAGATTTTAAAGAATTATTGGTACACGGTTATCAGATCACAAATAAAAAATGTTATGTGAAATAGACTATTATTTCTGAAAGTACTTAATGTGGAAAACTACAATTTCTATTTTTTTTTCATTTTTGTTTTTCTTGTACAGTTTGTTCCTAACATTTTCCTTAGAAATGTTTGATACATACAATTTTCGACATTTAAATTACAATTTATAGTTTTTCAATACATTGAGGAATATGCGCAGAAGAAAATCAATGTTGCCATTCGAAAATTTTGAAGATTTTCACTATTTTATTGAAAGGTTTTACATCAGTATTATTTCAAGCACATTCTATCACACAGATTCAAGTAACAAAACTTGAAAGTTTTGCTCACTATGTTGAATATTTAACGGTCCAGTGAAAAGGAAACCTTTTCTGCGTGATCATCTTATACATATTATTTAAAAAATGTATGTGTGAGAAATTTAAATGAGGTAGAGATGATTTAAATAAGCAAATTTCGTACCGGTTGAAGTGATATCAATTAGCAATATTAATAACATCAAACTGAAAATAAGTGAAGACAAAGAAATTTTAACGAAAAATTTATTTACCAAAACATTTACAACGACTAATTAAAAATTTGGCAGAAAACAGCAACATAACTCCCAACCCATGGATTAGCGCATATTAGTAAGAACGTCAGATATGTTAGTCCTAATTCTAATAGCAAGGGACAGTCGAGCAAGGATATCTTCTTCGGGTATTATATGACCATAGTATATCGCTATAGAACAAAATATATAGGATGGCATATTTTATATCCTATAACGGTATATCGTTATCTGGCTGTGTTATCGCTACGGAGTCAACAGTTTGTGAGTTTGAATCTTTCTTGCGAGTGGATGATTCAGAATTCACTCTAAACTGTAGGTCCAAATCTAATTAGGTCTCGTGTGTAATACATGATTGAGAAAGCTAGACCATTAACTGGAACTAAAGTAGAATGTTTGGTTTCGTTTCTAGTGGTGGAGACAGTTAGAAGTATTTATGTTGGGAAGCGAAGAAGAAGAATGGTTTTTTCCCTTTAAATACAGGAATAACTAAAGTCATGCTTCCGGTTGATGTAAAATATAAATTTTTCAAAAATGTGGGAAAATATGTAAATTAATATTTGTGTGTTAGTGTGTAATAAATTCATCATCTAAAAGAAATGTTATTCAACTATTCTGGTGACGACAGGATTATCAGAATATCACAATGACCTCTAAGTGGGCAACACCCCAAATCACTGTAGATCCTAAGTGTTGTCATGGAGATTCCTGACATTCTTATTGACGTGTGCTTTTTTGTGCTGAAGCAACATTCATGTTATGCTGAGCCTAAAGGCGAGGATTATAAGCATTAACCATCCAAAAAAAAATTGTTATCCAACCCAGTTTGTCAACAATATTATGAATAAAACTTTCGCAAGAAAAGTGACTTAAACTTGTTTCTGGTACAAGTGAGAAAAATGGACATGTACACACGTTCGTGGTCAATGCTTGCACTTTCTGAAAACCACACGGGAGCATTTTATCTTCATTTGTTCTTCCAAACACTTCACAGCTTACATCCAACAGTTTTTCAGCTTATAAAATATCTTCTATTACTCTTGATACCACTTTCTTGCTCTTGATCGATTCAGTACCTCTGCGATGTCTTCCACTGTAAGTATTATGCATAAAACAATCTACTCGTGATCGATTAAAAACGAAGACAATTGAGAGATTTCTTCCCTGTATGCATAAAACAATCTACTCGCGATCGATTAAAAACGAAGACGATTGAGAGATTTCTTCCCTGTAACAGCTACACGTGTGTCTTTCGATCATTTCTCAGAGCAGATCACTTGTGTGAATTCCACATTGATGTAAACTTGCAAGTTTATCAAAATCTTTCAAATCAACAAATTGATTTCATCAATCCAAGTAAATAATTTGATTCATTTATTTTTCTTTCGTATTTCAGGCACATAGTTTTGAAATATTTGGTATTCAACAAGTTTCACTAATCTGTTCTATGAAGCAGAATGATAATATTTTGATGAAGCGAACGATAAAACAAAAAGATTCTTTAACGACGGGAATGAATAAAGTTGCTTCTACTTAACTAGCTGTTAACATGATCATTTTTACATAAATGAACCACAAACGCCTAAATAAGCAAACGAAGATATCCATAAATTACAAGTTTGATTATTCCCATTTTAAAACGTTACTAAGTAATCAGTGTATTGGACATTATAATAAAGACGTGAATAGGAACGACAAATTGTCCAATCAGTGATGCTTCTATTTGTGAAACGAAATTTGTCATGATAAATCTTTATTTAAAAAAAGAAACTATTCAAAGAAAGTCACAAAAATCGATCACTTCAACTTCAAAACATTATAGATTGAGTGAATTATTACAATATTAAGCAAATATTAGAAATTATTGTTTAGTTTAAAACAGATGTCTAAAATACAAACTCTGTTCATAAAATACTAGATTTTGTGAAAATCATAGATATAATATAGAATAAATTTCCAAATAAAATTTTTTAGCTAGAATTATAAGACAAATGATTCCTTTGATAATTAGATTTGAAATACAAAAAATATTTAATTAAGGTTTCCTAGTTGCTTTTTTTCAAATTTTTAAACCTTTACCTAAATAATATTTTGATTAATTAAACGGAGCATAGCATGTAACTGAAACTGTGGTCCCTAACTTTAGTTAATGATTGATCCATTATTGAGAAAAATCCCCAAATTTATTGAAACATTATTTTAGTAAGCCCCATGTTATCAAGTACATATATTAGATCGGATGAATAAACTGAATCAAGCTATTTTTATACATCAGTTACTATGCAGAAAATTGTTCGACTCTGAGCTATCACAAGTTTAAATATAATTCAATTAGGAATAAACATTTTGTATTCATACAGAAGTATTGATATTGAGTTAACATAGTGTGATGGTATATAAATGAAATGTATTAAGTGGAATAGAATGGCAAAAATCAAAATTTCTGTTAAGAATTAATTCACAAATAGATGATTCCTAATTAATCTCAATAGCACTTCTCTCTTACTTTATCTGGGTTGCGGCATTGAGAGGGATGTGAAATCAAAAGTGCAACTCCAGTAGTGGTGGGAGCTACTAAAATATCATGAGAAAAGATGTGTGTTTATTTGTCTTAAGTATAAGATTTATACTTTTCATAGGTATTTTTTCCCGCGCTCTAAAAAATAAAACATCACTTTTATGGACATTTACCTCTGATTTTGGGGTGATTTTCCGCTCAATAAAACTGCATTTATTCATTTGTGTTTTATTCTTTCCAAAACAAGAAAATCTCAATTGATAAAACTATTTTGTGACTAACAAAAGAACAATTTTAAGAAATAATAAGAAAAAGCACTTTCCTGAAATCAAGTCAATTATTTTCTGATCAAATAATTAAAAAAAAATGTTCATAGATTAGTAAATCTAGGAATCAGAAATATTTATGAAATACAACATTATAAGTGTTCAGGAAAAAAATATATGGTTATGTCTGAAATAATTACCGTTCTCAAGAGTTTATTAGGTTTCTTGTTATTCCAATGAATTTAACGAAATATGTTAATATTCCCTACTTTTTCTAATAATACAATTTTTTAACCGCTAGTAAATATAAATTTGTACATTTTCTCTCTGCAATATCCCAAATTTTTAAAACATTATTCAATATTATCATTATAGAATATTTTAAAGAGAAATTCTCATTTTGTTTGCATCCAAACAACATTTCTATACTGTAATAATTATTTTCAAGAAATTATAGTTTGTATCAGTTATAATAAATTTCTTTTATCTAAAATTTTGAAATAATATGCTTAGATATAATTTTTATATAGTCGAATTTTCTGTCATTTATAGATTAAAATATACAAAGTTCTCATTTATAACTCTCTGAATTTCTTACTGAATTTCTTACTTTTGATTTCCATTATAAAATGTTCTAAATATAGAATTTTCGAGCAGTTAGTTTAATGATTTTGAGTTATGTTTAGTAGCTTAAGTATATGATTTCTCTTTATCTAGTATTTCTCTTTTAGTCCACCACGAACACAGAGGAGTCTCCGGTTGCCCCGAACGCTCCCAAGTTCGGCACCCTCATACCGAACAGGATTTTTGTGGGTGGAATCGCTCCCAATGTAAGTACCTTCCTCTCGTCTTCTTCTTCCGAAGACATCATTTCAAAAGATTTCGATTGTTTCAATATTTCTTGAGTAAAAACGAGACTCGGTGAAACCAAAGAAGCAGTAAGTAATAATCCCAGAAAAAGAGTTAAAAAGGCTCATGCCATGTTTGCAGCAAAATTGTCTATTTCCCTACGAAATTTTCAACAATTTACCTTTTAGGTATATTCCCTGGTGCATATTTTGAGACTTTTTTGACATTTCCCAGTGAGTAAGCAAAATCTACTCTCTTACTCCTCTAATTTAAGTTTGAGAACTTTGAATTAATGTTGTGTTTCTAGGCTAATTATTCCAATATATTTGATCAAATTTTAAGAAATGCACGAAAGCGTCTTAAAGTTATTCCGTGTGTTTTTGAATTACTGTCGACTATTAAGTCAATTTGGATATTTAAAGTGGACATTCATTCTAAATCAGATAATCCGACTGAAGGCATCAAATAATATTAATAATAAGACTGAAAAGATAATCAAAATGAACTTTTGTGCCAAAAGCTTATTCTTCATTCCCTTTCAATGAGTGTAGGTGTGTTAGAATGAAGTACATCTAGCTAATTTCATTTAAATTTAATGATAATTTTCAAAAAATGCTTTTCCATGATTCAAATAATTGAAAACGTCATATGATGTCCATATAGATTTCTAAAACGTCATTGTCCATATAGATCCCTGGTACAGATAACAAATAAAATACTTCTTAAGAAGTTTAATTTGTTTTTGAATGGTTTGTGATTTCGGGAGAAAATGCTTATAAATTTTCGTACTTACCAAGAACATTCTACATCTACTATTGGACAACATTTCATATAAAGGAGGTACTTCATGATGATCATTGAAAGGATTCATTCAAATAAAATTCATAATGAAACCTCTGTTGAAATAATTCTTTTCTATTATGAATAGCTTTATATTTCCTCTACTTGGATTTATGAATACAAACGCGTTTAAGGACAAAAAGCATTTGAAAATAAAAGAATGGTTTCATTCTGTTCAAGAGTAAGAACTATTGTTCAAGAGTGAGAACAAGTGCTCAAGATAAGAACAAGTGCTCGAGATAAGAACAAATGTTCAAGAGTCCTGAATGAAATTTAACCTATGTTTTAAGTTAAAAGTAGACCAAAAAATTCTGATAGAAATTTCCTTTTATTTTTTGCAGCCTTAATCAATTCTGCTTAAGACAAAAAATGTGTAATTTTCAGAGTAGAGTTTTTATTCAAATAGATTCTTTCTTGAATGCATCAGCTGTTGATCTTATGCTTTAGCTGTGAAATTTTTTTTTAATATTTGAAGCAATATAAATTTTTTTCTAAATATGTATGGATAACTGTTTTCATGTCTTCTTGTTATAACCGGAAATACTTGGTTTAGAGCTTATTTACTTTTAAATATCCCAAATTCTTATTCATCGTCTGCAGCAGATGTGTTGTTCCTTTAGTACGAACGAATTGCTTTTCTCCAGAGGTTCCTTATTTTTGGGGCAAGATCAGCTGTTTCATCCACCTTGCCTTGGAGTTCCTTGGAAATGCATTATTATTATTTTTCCATTATCCACAACTTCACATATCAAATACGAACCAGGAATTGTAAAGGTGAGCCTATTATTTTTCTTGAAGACATCGTTTCTATGACAAAAGCACTTTGAGAATTTATTATCACAGCACTCATGTGACTGCACAAAAGAATCAAAAACCTAAATGATATATTCTTATAATAAAAGATAAATTGTTATTTTGACTGCAATATAGATGTTATTAATACAACTTAAAGTTGTGGTTGCAAAAGTTTATTCCCTCTTTCTTGCGGTGTACAAAGAATGGTTAGAGACATCAATAGGAATAATATTACCTTATATTTCATTAATACTGTTTATTAATGCTTCTACGTTTTAGACTGATAAGATGTACAGATAAAATATTTAACTTCACATGTATTCTCATTCATATATCATTATTCAAAAACTTGCATCATATGCACGTATGTGCTTGTATACATAAACGTGCTTTTTTAGTTATTTTCTGTTTAAAATTAGAATTTTATGAATCTCTATTTTGACAAAATTAGATTGTGCTACATGTACTACAATTTTATAGCAGTAAAAAACCCAGCTCCGATTTTTTTTTATAATTGCATTGATAGCTTACAATGGTATTGTACTTCATTTACTGTAGGTATAAGAAAATAATTGTAATTTGTATCATTTTCTGAATGAACATTTGATATCGGAAGAAAGACTTTATTAGATATATTGATTTCGCTTATTAGATATTTGAATTTAATATATACCAATGGTGTGTACTCAGGGGGAAGGGTTATAAATCAATCCCAATGTTTTCTCTCGAAATTGGAATATTACGAAATAATTCTTTTAATTATTATGGATGATATAAAATAAGAATTTTCCCTTTTGATTAACTTTTTTATTGTCATTGTTCTATTTTAGCAATTCATCGAAAGAATAGGGTAAATTCTGTACTATATCTGTATTCGAGACAAGTGCATCCATATAGAAGATGTATCGCCCCTAATAGATTGGAAGTATTCACATGAGAATCATTCTTTTCTTCCACAAAAACGATTTATCAGCATTTTAAACAGACCACTGTAAAATGTCCAGCGCATCACCTTTCGGAATATTTGGGTGTTTAACGAATAATGAATTATGACCTTTGGCTTCAATAGCAAATAACAACACATAAAACTGAATCGTTTTATTTACTTATGACTAAAATATTAAAATTGTAACCTTAAATTTTTCTTAATTTAACTATGTTTCTTAGTTTTGGCATTCAAAAATAAATAAAAAGAAATAAAACCCATTTGGATAAAAAATAACTCTAAAAGTTAATTTAAAATAGGAAAGTGTATGAAGCATAACTGGTAAGAATATCATACAACTTAGTCAAAATTGGAAATATAAACCTCAAAATTTTATAAGATCCCAAGAAACGAAATTTGAAAAGTATGAGGCATAAAACTACATCAATCGTAAGCTAACTTTTACAGAAAGAGTTAATATTCCTAGAAAATTGTGGGTGCCATCTACAATGCATATTTTGAAACTCTTCATTTGATAATGAAATAGAAAAATTTTAATAATATTAAATAGCTACAGGTCACTGACTAGTGCCGTTCAAATTGTTGTGGCAAGAAATCATTGTTGCAATCTTAAGAAGTATTTCTGACGTAGAGAAATTTCTTAAGCATTTGGATGTAAAGTATTTGTTAACGATTTAAACAATATTGTATAAGACCATAATATAGCGTATTTCACACTGCTAGAGAGAAAAAGAAATTAGAAAAAATTCCTATTATAAGAACAGCAATTTTTTTGTCGTAGAAAAGGTCTTCAAAGCAATCATTTTAACTATGATCAAGTTGGCAGAATAAATGAAAGCTAGCATTACCACGATAGGCATTTTTCATCAGTTGCTTAGCTTCAGAATCAATGAAAGAGATAATATGCTTGTTTAAATTCCACAGCTATTATCTGATGATTTTAAACAACCATTTTTCGCCTATAATAAAAACCGAAATTATACTTTTTTGTTAAGAAAAGTAATTAAGAAAGATTCATTGTGGAAAAGAAAATTTAAAATGTATTTCTGTAATAGTAGATGAAACCACGAACAATTAATTCTTTTACAATCTCTTCATGTTCAACATGTAGGGACTGTAAGGATAACAAATATTTATTAATTGGACTTTTTTTTTAAATTTATGTGAATAATTTCATCTCACAAGAAGAAAACCTAATTAATATAATTTTAAAAAATTACTATCACATTATGGTTAAATGTAAGGTGTATGAAACGCTAAGGACGTACTTAAGTAGTTACGATGCTTGGACCACTTAGTGGTGTAGAACCCAAGATGAAAAGAAAAAATTTTCATAAAAATTCCCAGCATGGATCTTTGGGGAATTGGTGAGAGCAAATAATGATTCTGAATTCTTATATCTTTTGATTGCACATATCATCTCTCGTTTTTTAAATTCGGCTGTCGAAAGCACATGTCTTGTTAAAGAGATTTGTTTGGGAAACATTAAAAAACTGAATTCTTTCAGGGATATTGTTAACAGAAATCGTGTCTTTAGGTTGGTTGGTTAGTTTTTATGGCGCAAGATCCAGATAAGGACAAGCTGCGCCAATCACAAGATATTATACACCATTTTTTTCCCATTAAAAGTATAAAATAGAAATATAGTTAAAATGTATATTAAAAGTCTGTAAACATACAATATACACATGTATAAAATTAATAACTTGAAATTTAGCTAAAATATTTCTAAATCAGATAAAATACATAAATCCTATGTCTTTTAAAAACGCAAATAGATTGCGATGGGGTGGTTCCCCAAGCAGGTCTTCTAATGATAAAATATTACTATTAAAATATCTAAAACGCTGATGGTTAAAATCTGAACACACAATTAAAATATGATATACTGTAAATGGTTCATCACACTTGTCACACTATGGTTGGAGATCACTTAAGATCAAATGTTTGTGGGTGAAACACGTGTGAACAATTCGAAGGCGAGTCAGTCTGACACCTGCGCTTCGTGGAAATAAAACAGATAATGGAATGATGTATGAAAATATGGAATGGAGTTTGTTGCTGACTTGCAGGTTCCAGGATTCCTGCCAAAGGGAATATATGAAATGTTTGAATCCTTTTCTCATGTCCACTGATGGCAAAATGGAAGTAACTGTAGATTTAGCGGCAGCATCAGCTTTCTCATTGCCATCTATTCCTATGTGGCTTGGTATCCAACAAAACAGTATCTCAAATCCTTTGTTAGTAACAGAATCAATTAATTTGAATATCTTAGACACAACTGGATGGCAATTATAGTTGTTATTCCTCAAAGCTTCTAATACACTCATACTGTCAGTGTACACACAGAATTTACGTTCATGAAAATGAACGTAAATTCTGTCCAATACAAACTAAATACAAATACATACTAAATACAAACTGTAATACAAACTAAAAAGTTTGTAACAGCTGAAGTGTTCGGTATATAGCCGTAGCCTCAGCAGTGAAGATGGAGCAGGATTTGTGAAGGCTATAACTGTAGGAGGTATCATCAAGGTAAACTCCACAACCAACTGATCCTGGACATTTGGATCCATCCATAAATACTGGAGTGTACATAGTATACTGACATCGATGGAATGAATAAAGCTGTTGAAGAATAGCACTATTTGTGTCAGATTTTTTTATTCTTTCCAAAGGGATTTAGCACAATAATGTGTGGATTATACCAAGGAGGATGTGCGAAAAGGTCGGCAGATTCGATTCGGACATCACATAGGTCAGAAAGCAAAATAATAGATTTAATACGAGAGAGAAAAGATTGAATGTTTGATGGTCTAGCATTATATAATCTCTTAAGAGCAGCACTTGGAATCGTGGAACGTAAGGGATGATGAGGAGTGGATATGATTTTAGAATAACATTTAAGAGATAGCTGTATCCGCCGAAGGTCTAATGGTAACTGTTGGCAGATTACATATTGACTCTGGACGGGTGATGTACGAAATGCTCCACAACAAATCCTTAAAGCAGAGTGGTGGGCGGTGTCTAATCTACGTAAAATGGAAGATCTAGCCGATTCATAGGCAACCAAACCGTAGTCAATGCGAGATAAAATGATTGATTGATATATTCGGAGCAATGAAGTGCGATCTGCACCCCAAAATGTATTAGACAACACCTTGAGGATATTGAGCAATCGTTCGCAATTCTTCCGCAGATATAAAGTATGCGGAAGGAAAGTTAACTTCGTATCAAATATTATCCCGAGGAATTTTATCTCAGTGACCACTGGAATAGGTTTATTGCTTATGTGAAGCACAGGATCGGGATTAAGACTAGTTTTCTTACAGAAATTGACACAGCAACTCTTACTAGGAGATATACCAAAACCATTTCGTTCACACCAAGTAGTTAGATTGTTTACAGCTGTTTGCAATTGTCTCTCAATTATATTCATGTTTGAGCCCTGATATGAAATTTGTAAGTCATCAATATATAAATTACTATGAACAGAAGATGGTAACTGATGAAGTATGTTACTGATGAAAAGGTTAAAAAGGGTTACGCTTAAAACGCTACCTTGAGGGACACCCTCAGCTTGAGTAAAAGTATTGGAAACTGTAGTCCCAACACTTACTTTAAAAAGCCTAGTGGCCTGGAAATTGTGTATTAATATTGGAAGATTACCCTTAAATCCAAGATTGTGCATATTACGGAGAACGTCATAACGCCACGTACGATCGTATGCTTTCTCAATATCGAAGAAGATTGCAACAAGATGGTTTCTCCTCACGAAAGCATTTCGAATTTGGGATCACAGATCTATTATATTATCAATAGTGGATCGTCCTCTTCGAAATCCGCTTTGATGAAGGGGTATGCAATTATTCTTCTCTAAGATGTAAATGAGTCTAGCATTGACCATATGCTCAAACGTTTTGCACAAGCAACTCGTAAGAGATATTGGACGATAACTCAGATGGTCAGATGAATATTTGCTAGATTTCAATGCTGGAATCACTATCGCTTCTCTCCATGATGTAGGATAAGTATACTCAATCCAGATCCTAGTAAACAATGAAAGTATGTTTAATAAAGAATCATGATTTAAATGACGGAGCATTTGATACGAGATTCCATCTGGTCCTGGGCTGGTGTCGTTTGCCTTAGATAATGCAGTCTTCAATTCTGACAATTCAAAATCACAATTATAGTGTAGATTATGTCGATCATGAAAGCTTAGAGGTGTCCTCTCAGCGATTCTTTTAATCCTCAGAAAAGTAGGATTATATGAATCGGAGCTGGAAACACTAGCAAAGGTTTCACCGATGACATTAGCAATATCTACCGCTGAGGAGTGTATTGCAGCTCCAGTTTTTAATACAGGAATGGAATAATCCTGATAAATACCATTGGCTGCTTTAATTTTCCTCCATAATTGTTTACATGTTGTCGATGAATTGATTGACGACACGTAGCGAATCCAAGATTCTCTTTGACTCTGACGTCTAACTCTTCGAGCTTGAGCTTTGGCTTTTTTAAAAGCAACAAGATTCTCCGTAGTAGGGTATCTTCAGAATATATTCCATTACTTCCTTTGTTTCTTATAAGAGAGTTGGCATGTTTCATTCCACCAAGGTTTCCTGTGTTTATGTGGAATGATGGAATTTTTAGGGATAGCAACATCCACAGCTCTGATTATTGTGTCGGTGACATATTTAACAGCATCATCTATCATATCTGTCTTAACTCTTGTCTCACTAATCACAGCCAATTGCGTGAAAAGTGGCCAATCGGCTCGACTGTACACGTAATTAGGTGGGTTGTAACACACACTATTATTTCCAGCCTGAGACACGATTAGAGGGAAATGACCACTGTTGTAAAGGTCATTTCCAACTTCAAAATTCAGCAATGGCAAGAGTGATGGAGAACATATGGCTAAGTCCAGAGATTGAAATGTCCGTGTAGGTTCGTGAAAATAAGTTTTCTCTTTGGTATTTAGTAGACAGAGGTTATGGTCAGAAATGAACTGCTCTATCTGTCGACCACGAGAATTCGTATCATCACTACCCCACAGAAAATTATGACCGTTAAAATCACCGAGCAATAAGAATGGAGTTGGGAGTTGATAAACCAAGTCATTCAGTTCCTCTGCTTGGATGACATCATTCGGTGGTAAGTAAAAGCTACAAACCGTTATTAGACATGTGGTGTGGATTCTCACAGCCACTGCCTGGAATGTAGTTCTTAACTGATGTGCTGTACTGGGGTAATTGTTTGATGTAATTATACAAACTCCACCAGACACAGCAGCATCACCACCATAATAATTTCTATAGCATTGAAACCCACTCATTTTGGTGACAACAGTGGGCTTCCGGAATGTCTCCTGCAGAGCCACACATGCGGGGTTAAAGCAAGAGATAATGGATTTGATGTCATCAATGCGAGACCGAAATCCACGACAATTCCATAAAACAAAGGAAGTCACGAATGGAATATATTCTAACCTTTCTCACTGTTACTCATCGTCATCTCTTATGAATCTTCAGAATTGAAGTCATTATCCGATGGATGCAGTTTCACAGTGTCTGCATCCAAACACAGACGAGCTTTTTTTGTTGTTAAGGAAGATTTTCGAAGGCCTTCCTTAGCCAATTTTAATTTCCTCGCCTTCAAGACTTTTGATTTTGCCAAAGCTGATTTGGCGATTACAGGTGTTGGTGCTTCTGTGTTCTTTTGCCTTGAAAGCAAGCCAATTGTTGAAGCGGAATTTGTATCTGTTTGAGTGCTGCAGGATCGCGTTATTTTTTTGGTTATAGATGCATAACTTACACCAGGAGTGGGAGTGTGGGAACTAACTGTGCGACGAGCTTCTGCATAGGAAACATTGTTTTTAATTTTAAAGATGACAATTTCTTTTTCCAGTTGCCAAACGGGACAAGATCTAGAATAAGAAGTGTGGTCACCTTTACAATTTACACACATTTCTTTGGCTTTGCAGGTAGTACTCCCATGGTCGTCAACTTGAGAACAGCGGGCGCAAGTAGGTTTCCCTCTGCAAGCCATTTTAGAATGTCCATAACGTTGGCACTGGAAACATCTGAGAAGATTTGGTATATATGGTCGCACTGAACAACGCATATAAGCCACTTTGATGTATTTTGGCAAGTCCGGCGTTGCAAAAGTCAAAATAAGGTGTTTGGTATTTAAGATAATACCATCCCTTTTGATTGTTATCCTTTTGAAGGCGCGGACTTTCTGGCTTTTTAAGTTGTCAAGAATTTCATCAGTAAATCCTCTGCAGAAATTACTCCTTGGACAAAATTTAGTTTTCCATGAGGCTCTACTGTTACTGGTATGTCAGCTAGGGATTTCATGCTCTGTATTATCATAGCTTGTTTTTCCGATGTAGTTTCAACAAGTAAATTGCCCGTTCTTAATTTTTTGACAGATTTCACAACACCCAAATAAGAAACCAATCCCTTTTCAATCAGAAAGGGAGAAACATATTCAAATGATCCTCCAGTTCTTTTAATTATGAAGAACTTAGCTTCACACATTGGCATTTGTTGCTCCCGAGGGAGTGAGGAGAAAGTAGCTTTATTCATAAGAGTCAAAATAATATTCAGGGACTAGACGGCACCACCCACCACGAAGCCCTACAAGGGGATACAGGTTAACTGTACCAGTGCTAGTCAGCCCCTATACGCTCACGGCACATCCCTGAAGTGGTCTCCACCCATAACGAGTCACCCAGTAGATGTACCGATCGCTTGATCCATAAAGCCGATTGATGTGCTGAGGACTACAACACACCTCCCATTTACCTGAAGCAGAGGCCAAAGTAATGTGTTGGTCTCAGGGGCCTCAATTACCAGGATACTCTTTTCCAGGGACACGGGTCTCCACGCACGGCAAACCGTGGGTGATTTAGTCCTCAAGAATTACTAGTAGCAACAGAGCGGCGTAAGCTACTCAAGGGGAGCTTTCAACCTCTTACGAGGCAACCACACTGAGGTAGAAGAGGAAGAAAAAGCAGAAAAGTAGTGGAGAGAGGAAAAAAAAAGAAGAGGACAGATCACAAGGGTACCTCGGGATTGTGACACCCGTGTTTACCTAAAGAAGGTAAACCCCCTGAGGGGATCGTGTCTTTAGGACCGCCCTTTAAAACTGCATCCTTCGTCTAGAAAAGGAGTGAACAGTGAACCGAGACTGAGGCGCTTGGTGTGTACCAAAGGATAGCAAGTATATCTCGTTCGTCCTCAACTGGCTAGTAAAAGAAAGAAAAAGATGGAGTACGTTTGGTTATCAAATGTTGACAAAAAGTTTGGTGTTGGTTTTCACGTTGAAGTCCATGAGGGCCTACATTATATTGATTATGCGACCATCTAGAAAAGCAGCTTGGATCTTAGAAGCCTCAGTAAGAGCAAACAACGATAATGGAATCCTTTATCTTTCGATTACTTCCACCTTCTTGAACTAACCGGAAATGTGTTTTATAGGATTTTCTTCTCTGATTTCTGCATTTTTTAGAGAAACTCCACTCTTATTATATTTTATTTTCGGGGGAAAACTCTCTTATTAATGATGTTACATTTTACATGTGCTAGTTTCTTTTGAGCTGTATGACAATGTTGAAAATGAACTTGAAATAGATTTCAATTACATTTTTTTATAAAATAAATAATAGAAGAGGACTTTAAAATTGCTCTTTCGTAACAAGCAAGTAAACAATCTCATCCTACAAAAATCATCTGAATATTATTTTAGAATAGCGATAAATTTACCGAGACATTTTTAATCAACTTCTCAATATTATGATTTCATATTTTACTAGTTAAAAAAGAATAAATGGATTCGTTAAATATTCTAATCATGTCACAGCATGACTCTGCGTCTACAGGTGAAAATAAATGAGAAAGATTTCTTCAGATTGATATATTTGTCTGTGGAATGTCAACCATGAAAAAATAAACCATTGTGGTTTAACGGTTATTATTACCATTAACGGTTATAGAAGCTTTTCAGGAGTACACAGTGTACTCTTTCCTGATTAACCTCGAGTTATTCGAAGTTTCAGGTGATATTATCGCACACGCCAAAGGAAGCCATATCGTCAATTGCGTAAGAACATTTCATAAAAGCAACTTTCAACATCGCATAGTGGACACTAATTGCTGCGTGCCATTTTAGTGTCCACGGAGTAATTCAATTCTTGGAGAACTTTCTATAGATAGTGACTTGTATTCATTTGGCAAACTCACAAAGAACACCCAAAAGAAACGCATTTATATTCCGTTCTTTAAGAGTGACGGATTAAATTCTGGACCTTCTTCTCGAAAGAGCGCTATCATGCCTTTGGACCAGGATGTGCTCAAGAGGTTGACGGCAACCTTAAAGAAAACATGTTTTGCATCGGAAACAAAATACTAACAAAACCATTTGACAAATCTTTATCATCTAGCCTGGAATACCTTGTACCGCTGAAGGGTCATTTTCAACTATGTAAAAATACTTTAGAAAAATTTTCATTTTAAATATATTTGAATGGATTTCATTTTTCTATACATAGGTTAAATATGACATAATCTGTCAAACTATGATGAAAGATAAAACAATTTACATACAACATTTCATCTCTGTCCTTTGCACAACCCTTTCGAATTTATAATGAAATCGAAATAAAAAATATTCAAATTCGGAAACAAAATAATTTGCTGATTTGGAAAGATATAAATCCGAAATACACAAATTTTTAATTCATTTTTTTTAATTGTGGCAATATTTAACGAAAAAAAACAAAACAATTTTTATTAAATTTCATGATTTAGTGGCGAAATACAAGCGCTAAGACTTTGTTGAAGTAAAAATTAAACTGTCGTAATAACAATTAACAAACTGGTAATTTCGCAAGCATATTTCAACCTTTGAACAGAAAAATCCATGAAAAGCTTTCAAATGATAATAAGGAGAATAATGAAGACATTAGTGGTGCGGAAATTTAGTATTTTGCTTACAATGCATTGACATATTGTTTTTTTAAATAGATATTTCAGATTTACATGGAAATCCCAAACGACTTATAAATGTACCACAGAATCAAAAATACATGTCAGTAATAAGTGTTCTCAATATCGAATCAAACGTATGCAAATGTACTAGCATCTGCGTATGAATACACTGCACATGAAAATACACCAATATTCACCATAGGTTCTTTTATAGAATGTGGGAAAGGAAACGCAGTAGTGTTGACAAAAATAAGGGGAGGGAGATCTAAATATCATTTAAGTAATAAAGAATATCACAAACTCACATTTCCTGAATCTTCAATATCCTAATAATGTTTGTACTTTTGACAATAACACAATCTACCTAAAACAATTGAGAGACAATTTATCATCTCTATATTCTCCTTGAAGAAAAACATTCTGAAACTTTTTTTCTCACATGGGATCCTTCCAAACACACCATGGCACAATTGGCTAAGTGCATTACATTATTTTGTGATGAAAGTCAGGATTCGTAACAACTATAATGTGGAAAGATATATACAATCGATTTCGAAGTATCTTTTTGCAGTCCCAGTGGCTCCGTAGCTTCGCAAACATATATTACACCAAATATTTGGCAACATTTTTTTCACTCTCTCGTGGATTTCAAATTTTTTTGTAAAATGTAAATGCAAAGGCACAAGCATGTGCCTTTACATTAAATACTTTATTGAATTTTTCTTATTATAATATTCTAGAACATATATTTTAAAAGTTATTCTAAATTGTTAATTAATGCTAAAGCTGTGCTTTCTTTTCAAGGAAAGTCATTTTCCATAGTTTATTAATAAAGGGAATATGTATCAATTAAAAACAAATAATGGAAAAATATTTAAATATAAATAAAAATTATCTTTTCCGAAAGCTTAGATAAACAATCTATTTTTTTCCTTTGAATCTTTAAATATTTAATTGCTACAATCTTATCTATTAATTTTAAAAAATGTTTGATTAAAAAGACTTCAAAATTTGCTATATCATCAGTAAAATTTAAAATTTTTTTCAGAACTTTGAAAATTCCATTAAATTTTCAAAATTCGAATATTTTTTTATTCCCTAAAATAAACTATGCTTTTTTCTGCCATCTTTATATAACACTCTATATGCATGTTTCAATAAACGTGCTAAGCTTTTGACCTGTCAGTAAAAAAATACCTTTTTACTACCACAGACATGATTCTTATTCCATTAATTCTTAAATCATTTCAGACTACAGAATCGGAACTCCATTCCTTATTTGCTTCTTATGGGAATGTGAAAGCGACCAAAATCATCCTGGACAGAGCTGGAGTCTCAAAAGGGTGAGTCCATGCGAAATTATAAATTTCAGTTCATACTGTACTCACAATTAAACCGTCAGAAAGGAAAATTTATACATAAATTAGGTATTAGTTTCCCAATGATATACCCTCGGTAGTTTAATCAGTAATCAAAAGTAAGCCAATGAAACTCATCAAGGTTCATGTGCCTGTTACATAAACCAAAGTAATTTATTTTGAATTCAAATTTCTCTGAAGATGTGACTCAATGCATTCTAAGGATGGCAGTTCTGTTAGTTTTTAATTCTTGGCTTCTAAGACTTTGACCTTTGCGTATACAAACGAGAGAAAGTGATGGCACCTTTATGCAGTGGGGCATTTAACGTTCTATAGATTAATTTTGTCATTTTTGTTACGGTTGATAGCAAAACAAACGAGAGCAAATGAGAAAAAGCATAAAAAATAACATGATTTTGAATTCGGGATTTTAATTTCAAGGATAATTCTATATTTTTGCAAGATAATGTAATGGAAGTATACGTATGTAAAGTACTTCAAAGAAATTCATTTCTCAAATTTAAAAGAGCTTGACACAGATATCATTACATAAAATTGTGTGCTCAATTGCTTGATTGGATTTTTTTAATATTTAACTTAAAGGTCTCATGCATATTTCAAATATATTTAATTTATTGCTTGAAAAATGAATTTTCTTGATAAAATAGTTGTTCATATATTAAAGAATAAATTATTTTGATATTAATGAATAAATTGTTTTTAAAATAAAATTATTTCCACTACGAAAGCATTCAGATACATATATTTATGTCAAATGGGAAATCTGTTTAAAAGAGAATGCATTCAAATTCCACCTACAATAATGAATGATGGTAGCTTCGAAATGTCCGGAGCAGATCGTTAACAAATTGAATGCTGAGCAATAGAAGAGTTTTCAACATATCCAATTTTGCTCTAAAGTTAATTATATATTTGTTATGAACCGGAGAATAAATTATCAATGTGTTCCATACATGCAAAATCAGATATTCTTCATTCAATGGCAAATTGTTAAACGGAACAATGCAAAGTAGTTTATAAACATTTATAAAGCTCTGATCAATAAGTCAATAACAAAATGTTAGTAATATATATATATATACACACTACTGGCCATTAAAATTGCTACACCAGGAACAAATGCAGATAACAAAAGGATATTTATTGGACAAATATATTATACTAGAAATAACAAATGATTAAATTTTTTAAAAATTTGGCTGGATAGATCCTGAGAAATCAGTACCCAGAACAACCACCTCTGGCAGTAATAACAGCAGTTATACGTCTGGGCATTGAGTCAAACAGAGATTGGATTGCATGTACAGGTACAGATGCCCATGCAGCTTCAACACGATGCCACAGTTCATCAACCGTAGTGACTGGCGTTTGCTGACGAGCCAGTCGCTCGGCAACCATTGACCAGGCGTTTTCTAGTGGTGAAAGATCTGGAGAACGTGCTGGCCAGGGCAACAGCCGAACATGTTCCGTATCAAGGAAGGTCCGTACAATACCGGCAACATGCGGTCGGGCATTATTCTGCTGAAACATAGGGTTTCGCAGGGCTCGAATAAAGGGTAGTGTCATGGGTCGTAACACACCAGAAATGTAACGTGCACTGTTCAAAGCACCATCAATGCGAACAAGAGGTGACCGAGACGTGTATTCAAAGACACTCCATACCATCACGCCAGGTGATGGGCAGTATGATGATGACGAATGCACGCTGCCAGTGTGTGTTCACCACGATGCCGCCAAACACGGATGCAACCATCATGATGCTGTACACAGAATCTGGATTCATCTGAAAAGATGACGTCTTACCATTCGTGTGCCCAGGTTCGTCGTTGATCACACTATTGAAGGCGCTCTTGTCTATGACGCAGCGTCAAGGGAAGCCGCAGCCATGGTCTCCGAGCTGAGAGTCCATGCTGCTGCAAACGTCGTCGAACTATTCTTGCAGACACTTGTTGTCTTCCAAACGACCCCGTTTCTTGACTCACGGCTCGTGACGCGATTGCACGATCCATTACGGCCATGCGGATAATATGTCTGTCTTCTCGGCTGCTAGTTATAGGTGGCCGTTGAGATCCCGCATGGCATTTCGTATTACCGTCCTGAACCCATCGATTCAATATTCTGCTAACAGTCATTGGATCTCGACCGACGCGAGCATCAATACTGCGATTAGTTAAACCGCAATCCCGATACGCTACAATTCGACCTTTATCAAAGTCAGAAACATGTTGGTACGCATTTCTCCTTCTTACAGAGGCATCCCAACAACTTTTCACCAGGCAACAACGTTCAAATGCAATTTGTGTATGAGGAACCGGCAGAACAATTTCCTCATTTAAACACAATGTAGGTGTCGCTACTGGCGCCTGCATTGTCTGATTGCGCTGAAAAGCTAATCATTTTCATATCACAGCACCTTCTTTCTTTGTTGCCTTCTTGGTGTAGCAATTTTAATGGCCAGTAGTATATATATATATATATATATATATATATATATATATATATATATATATATATATATATATTTATATATATATATATATATATATATATATATATATATACATATATATATATATATAGAGAGAGAGATTCTATCAACTATATCTGTAACATGAAATAAAAAACTACTTATGTAAAATTTAGTTTAAATCACCACATATCACATCCTAATGAGTGAAAAAGGACAGTGATAAATAATGAAAATGAAAATCTTGTTAATCAAGAATTCTTTTGTCATTTGTTTTAATTACTTCAAAGATTCTATTTGGCACTGAATCATATAAGGCTTGAATTTCAGTTAAACAAAAATTATCCCAAACACAATTCAAAGCTTCAATCAAAGATTCAAATAGCTTGCCCACTACAAAGCCAAGCTTAACAATTACTGACTGCATATTTTTGACAATACTGAGTTCTGGACTTTTAGCAGGGCATGGAAGACTCGAACTTTATATGTTTCACACTAATATTTAACCTCATCGACCGTATGAATTGATGCTCCATCCTGCTGAAATATCCAGCTTTCTCCACCTTGTTCAGCGCCTTAGGGAATAAAATTTGAATCTAATCTTTGCGTTCTGTCTTCCATCCAGAAACAATAGATTGGTTTCGCCATTGTATCCAACATGTATCCAAATCATTTAATTGCTTCCTCCAATCTGTCTGGCAGAATAAGTTTCTTCTTGTGTACCCAGACAATGAAAATAATATTTATCCGTCTGAGCGATTTAAATTGATTTTTTTAATCTGAAAAAATAGTTGGAAATTCATTTGGACCTCCAGGACATGTGTTCTTTGGTCTACTGTAGTACTCAAAGTGCATTTCTTTCCATTTAGGATGGTTCTTTCTTTTCTTGAATATGAATATTTCCTATCTTTTTATGTTGTTGTAAAGTGTTGTTCTGGTTACATGTGTGATTCTAGGGCTTCTACATGTGTGATTCTAGTGATTCTAGTCTTGTGTTTTTCCAATGCTGTCACGCGTTTTTTAAAGTATTTTGAGAATTTTACTTTGATCACGTGGTGTCAATTTTTTAGGTCTGCTGCTTTCCTCTGACTCTTTGAATTTTTCACGAAATTAGAATAAGTTTTTTAACCAATGTGTAAGTGCTTTGCAATTTCACTCATACCTTTCATAATATCTATATAGGCAACGATTTGGCCATTTTGAAATTTACTTGAAATCAGTTCTAACTTTTCTTTTTGAAATTCAATTAAAATTTATTTAGAAAACACTTCTAACATAGAATTGTTGAAGAAAAATGAATATACACCTGTAAAAATTTATGCAGATGCTAGTGGATAGGATCCTTACTTGTGCAAATTTAGAATAAATTCGAAAAAATTTAAAATTGCTTTTTGAGTCTTGATGAAGATCAAAAAGAATTATATTACAGAACAGGAGTGGTTTGTCGTTAAATTATCTATCAACGAATTTTGGTCGCCTCTAATTGGAAATTATTTTAATATTGTGATCTCATTGTTCACTGTGATAGTTTATAAGTAAAAAAGACCCTTCTAGAAGATTTGTAAGATTGCCACTTCGATAATTTTAGGTTCAAATTTAAGACATTTTAATCGATACTGTTATACATTCATAACATGAGACTATTATTGACCAAATCACCAATAAATACTACATTTATATAGACTCCTGGTCTGTGCTTATAGCGTTGATTGGATATGATCTTAAGATCAATACTCTTTTTGAAATTCATGAGATGTACAAGAAACACTGGAGCATTCATATTTGCATCAAGAACAATGAAGACGCAGAAGATCTAACGAAGCTACAAAATTCAAACAAATTGGAGGAAATAAATAAAAATTAACAAACAACAATTTAAAATTCTGGCTGCTGAATCTCTCTCTAAATTGAAGAACAAGCAATGAATACGGTAGCATTCAAACAAAACAATGGGGCTCCATTCCTTATGCCTAAGGTCTCCAGAAAGATATTATGGAAGGACATTTTGATAAAATATCAGTTCCTACGAAATACAGAACCTTTGGAACTTGCAGAAAAGGGTTCCATGGAAAATCAGATATTTGCTAAATCCATGCTGTTTCATTGCCAGAAATGTGATAACGTTAGAGGGAATCGATTTTTTTAAAAATAGAAGCACTGATTCTCAAACATTTCCTCATTCTTAAAACTTTTAAGTCTATAAATTAGAGAAACTCTCGTAGCTGAACTTCAATACCAAATGCCATCTTTATAAGTATTGTTAACACTTTATTATTGTCTGTTTTTTTGTTTTCTTCTTTTAAAAATCTTTTTAATCATGAATTAATTGTAATGTCTCATATCTTTTGTAAGCTCATAGTTTTCTTGTACTTTATTGTGTATTATTTTTGTCTTTGGATTTAATAAAAGCTGAGTCAGCTCCTTTTTCTGTTAGAAAAAAGATCAGTGCATCAAGGTGTGATGGAAGCCCAGCCAAAAAGGCGGCTGTGTATAGAGACCTTTAGAACACTTTGGCCGGCTGCGAATGGTTCGATACATATTCCATCGCGTGGCCTGATTGGTTAGGGCGACGTTCTCATTATCAGAAGGTAGTGAGTTCAAATCCCGGCTTAACCGAAAATCAGTCGTGTTCACTAAAGGCAGCTGGAAAACGTTAAAACTGAGATAGTCTCAATGTACTTCAAGTGAAATGATACCGCTTAATGTAGTAGGCTAAGTATTGGGGGTCTTCTGCTTGGTTCCTGCTTTAAAATCACGATGACCGGCTAATTCTATCTAAACTGGTAGAGCCCAACTCAGAGCAAGGTACAGGGAAGTATGCTGGTACAACAACATGCTCCTCCATCGCTGTTTTCTTCAACTGATTTGCTGCAGTCTTCTGTACCTGTGACCGTTTCGCTTCACATTTATGATTTCTCTTTTGATTGCTATAATCGTTTCCTGTTGCCGCATAACTTTGGGTTCAACTTTCTCATTTATTAAATGTTCCTCTTACAGCATGAGCGCTGTAAAGTAGTTTGATTTTTCTGAGAACTCCTATCAGTGATCAATAAAATCTTAGCTTTGTTAAAGAAATGCCTCACAAGCTTTATGAGATTCCTCTTTGCTGATTCCTGAATCATGGCAGTATTACATTTAATGATCTAACTGATTGTGCTGCTAAAAGTGATAAAGATCCCATGAACCCGAGAGTAATTTATGCCGATATCAAGTATGTTCTCCTTCTTTGGCAAAACTCATAGAATCAGCAAGTGGTAAACCAGTTTTACTGCTTAACGTTTTTTATTCAGACTTCGATGTCGTGTTACATCGAGTTCGCTTCGGCCACATTCTTTTCACGTTGGGCTACATTTCATCCAATCTCTCAGTTCTTTTTATTCGAATGGTGAAAATGTTATAACCGTATAGCATATCTTAAGTGAGAGCCCTAATTTCAAACAATATCTCATTTTAATTTTTTTCATAACTTTGCCTTAATTCGGACGATTTGAGTAGGGAAACACTCTCTCCATATCTTTAGTCCTTTAAAGTCTATTTTTATATATCAGTGCTTTTAATGGCTTCCTTTCTGAGCTTTTTATTTGTTCCACTTTTATTCCTTTACAAATTTCCCATTTTATCTCTTTACTGCTGTAAACATGTGCTTCCTCAATTTTCATATTCAGCTCTTTTATTATATTTATGTATGTTAGCTGTTTTACAGTTTCTTCGGTGCAGCATGTTCTTGTTTGGATATTGTGCTAGAAAAAGACTTTCATTCACTCAACCATAATGTAAATCAAAGATATTTTTGCATTTTTTTAAAAATTTGTTCTAAAATATCTCAAGGATTTTCAATTTTATAAATATGTTGTTCTCCAAAATACAATATTTGATAATAAATGGGATGAATAATTTATTGGACATATTTATTATGAAAACCCGTTAATAGATGATATTGACAGAATTTTAAATTGAAATCTTTAAAATTTGTCATACCTTATAACTACTATAATATTTATATATTAAAAGAAAACCAAGTATTTTTGAATGGAAAATTATTAAAATATAATTAATTTATCATTTTTTATACTCAACTTGAAAAAATTACTTTACAAGATATAATTTGTTATTAACACAAGCAAGGAATCTTTCCGACACAGAGAGCATATATATTTAAAAAATATTGAAAATGCCATTTAAAACACAGAAATTATGCGAATTAAGAAAGTCCTGACAGTGAATTCATTTCAGGGAGCCAGAAATCAAGCAACTCTTTTTGCGCCTTAAGTTTTTATGTTGAAGTATGTGAAAAAATAATTTTAAAGTATTATATATTATATCACTGGGAAAATCCCATAAAAATTACTGATTTAATTGAATGGGGAAAGGATGCAGCCTCCGTTGGTCCATAAGACTGGAGCGCCCAAAGGAGGAGGACTGACTAAGCTCCGTAGCCTTAGGCTTTAGCTGAGCATATTGGAGTAGCCTTCACGATTTAGGTGACTCTACCATGAGAAGAATCTCCCGACGTACTTCGCCCACTCCGCCCAGGAACACCCCCTAGCCGGCATCTAATGCACACTGTAAGGCAGCCTGTGGGACTTGAGGGGGTTAACAAACGGCTATTACCCGTTTCAGATTGGCCATTTTAGTAACTTGAAATCCGTCGAGGGTACGAAGAAATTCGAAATGTGTTCCAAGTGCTTAAATGAACAGGTCTCTTCTGAATATATTCTTCAATGCCTTGGTCTCTCTAGGAGAGATCTGATGGAGAATCCACTCATGGTACCGGACATTTTGAAGGTGTACACGCTCATGGACCTGGTCTAGTGCTGCTGACCTCGGTGGCATGCAACAACAACATTTTATAGATATTTAATCACATTCTACAAAATTAAATTAAGAGAGAGAGAGAGAGAATATATAGTATCAATAAATATAATATTATTTATCCAAAAATAACAGTAAAAAATATTTACCTTTCTGAAGTTTTATTTTTTTTTAATAAATAGTTAATTATAAAAGAAAATCTTTATAATCTATCTATGAATATATTGTTCTGAGAGATATTATTTAAAAGAATTATAAAAGAATAAAATAATTAATTGGCAATTATGAAGTACATTTTGTTTAATATATCTCAGATATCGTGTCGAGTATTGTGTTTGTTAGGATATTGGTGGTGGAAGCACGAATTGTGCCGAAGAATTATTTCATAGATATTCACAGATCTTCTAGCTCAGTGACAAAGGTTTCAAGATTATAGAGGAATTTGCTATTGACAGGAATAAGCCCTTAATTGATTTTAATGGATAAATAGTAATGGATTTAGCACTTTGACGGGTATTTAACGGGTACTCTTCCGAGAAATTTCTTGAAATAAAAAGTAGATTAAAATAAAAATGAAACAAAACGCAATAAAACACAATTCCTCCATTTTTGTAAATTTTATTTTTCTCAAAATGATTTACTCTCTTGAGCAAAAAATACAGACAAAACTGAATTGAATGAAAAAAAGAGAAAAAAGAAAAGAATTTAAATGATATTTTACAATCTAATCTTCAAAAGGGTCCCTTTTTTTAGATGAATTTACAATCGTAACACTTGTCATTGATTTTCCCATGGAACTTAGAGGTACTAGATTCAGCACAGGTGGTTTCAAGTGTCTTATCACCATGGTTATCTTCATTCCTTCCCAGGTCCGACTTTATCATCTGTTTCAATTTTGCAATAGTGGAATCCCCCTATGATGTTTGGATTTTTCTCTACAATATCAAATCGTATTTTCCTATCGTATTTTGAGATTTTGCAATTTCAGTGTTTCAGGAAAAAGTTCTGAGAATATTGAATTTTTCTATGTCTGTTTATAGGAATACATTTTCTGAGAATAATATTAAAACTATCCAACAGAAAGAAACGTTTTGACCAATTATCTCATGAATTATTATTTTTTTTATAATTATTGAACGCTCTATTATGAATTCAATCTTCTAGAATGAATGTTTTATGGTCTTCATATATTAATGCTATATCTTTGACTCAAACTGATTACTGCTCAGATTTTACATTCCTAATTAAATACATATTCTATTGTGCCCATTTTTATTATAATCACTTTTTAAAATCTTCGAAAGTTATTCGATTTTTAACTAAAAACTTTTTTTTAACTCATTTTCGATTTTTCGTGATATTCTTTTCAGTTTCGAAAACATACCTTTTTGTCTGATAAAATTTTCAATTATATTCCTTCTTAATTTTTCCAAATAATTTTAATGCACTAATAAAATTGTGCATCTGTTGTTTTTTCTGGACAATTAGATACATCAAAATAATTTTAATCGTCGATTTCTTACTTTCATAAATATTATCCGTCGTATTATCATGTAAAAAGCTGTCATGTATTTCATGTTATTTTTATGTTTTGGTTTCATGACATTATAATGAAAATTAAACTCTATTAAAATGTTTTGATTCCAACATAAAGGAATTTACTTTAGTTTTATTAATCAATTTAGCGATTAAACTTTCATCAAAAGTAAATTTGCTTTGAAACTTGGTTTCTTCTGACACTTGTTCATGATTATAATATAATCAGACATCAATTCTCTTTCGTACGTTTTCATTGTTTCCAAAAGACAGAATTATTTTGAGTTTATAAAAAAAATTATTTTTTCATAATGGATTGCATTTTCCCTCATTCCAGTGTTTAAGTCAATATTTTTTGCTACCAATCTAATTATTTAATGACCTTGACATGTGATTTACGGACTTTGGACAGTTTTAAACCAATGTCCGAATATATGATTATTTTGTAACAAAATACAAACATAATAATCTAATTTGCTTATATTTATCTATAACTCTATTTTCTGCCGTTCTAAGATAATCTTGATTGCTATATATGTAATCGTTTGAGATAGTTTAAATCGGCTTCTAGCATATAACGAAACTGAAAATCATCTATTATGGCTTTTTTGAAATCATTAATCCATTTATATTCAATAGAAGATAAATATAGACTCGTGTTGTTGCTGTTTCTAATCCCAGAAGTTGTGATATTGTTACACTATTCCATAAAACTAAAAATTTCTAACAAATCTAAAAACAGGTATGGGTCCTTTTAAATCTTCGGAACCGTAAAACCCGTGCACCAGAGAATAGGGTCAGGGGAGGCCTGTTCAGCCCTGAACTACTGACATTCCGGAACGTTCCTCTCTCCCTGAAGATATGTAAGGGATCTGATGTGGCCACTCGAAAATCTTGAGAGATCCGTTTGCCTTTTCCTTGAAATATTGAGCTGGTGACACCAACAAGGTCTTTTTTCAAAGTACCAAGTGTGTTCAAGAAGAACTCGAAAAAGTGCATTTATTTTAACTTTTTTTAATTCAGGAGATTTCTGTGTAAGTCAAGCTGGCATTGCCATGTAGGGTGTCTGCAGAGACAGATTTCATCAAATTATTAGCGATTTCATTGCCATTTAAGCTAACATCGGAGGGACCCACTGAAAATGTTCTCTGTGACCCTCAGAAAGCCAATCAACAAAATTATGAATATTCAGATTTGTCACATCACCCTCAGTTGCCCAACGAGAAAGATGCTGAATGACAGTCCGATAAATCCAAATGTCCTTGATACCCTTGAAAATTGTATTGATCCGTTGCCTAACAGTATGAATTATTAGCATCAAGAAATGCATAAAATAATTAGATCTTTGTTACAGGTTTTCTTGTATTTATTAGTAGTTTTTCCAAATCGATTTACCTATACTGAGAAATGTTTCCTTGAATTCCTTTTTACTAGCATTAAAAGCATAACATATAACGTTTAATTTTATTTGTTCTCAACATGACCTTCCAATCTGGATAAAATACCAAGCGAAATCGAAACTATACATTTCTAATGCATACCTCTGAAATTCTCAACAACATTTATTTATTTTACAAATATTAGCTCTTAATCCGTTAGTTTATGGATCCTCAAATACTTCTTGATATTGTCCTCATATTGAGAAAGTACAGTACAGTTATTTAAGTGTTTAAAAATCATTGGTTAGTTAAAATTATACAAAACACGGTTTGGGAAATCAATCTTTTTAATTCTATAGAGATGGTCTTGCAAGTAGTCCTGTCCAGTTTGTCTTCTAAATACAGACATTGTAGTCTTTCTTAGGAAACACAGAAGTGAGCGTCAAAGTTGAAGTAGCTTTAGAGTAATCCAGGGTGCACCACAAGGAGTTCTACTGCATAACAAACCTTCAACAATATGTTTCAGTACTTACATATCTGACTTCACATATATCTCAGTATATTTACGTAAATTTTTAACATCAAATACTTATTTTTTGTGGTTGTTTATAATTTGATCCATAAAATTTATTTTTATTCATTATATTATCAAATTTATCTTGAGAGAGACGGTGATTGCATTTCCTTATATTCTTCTTCAGAATCCATATGATGAAAACAACAAATTCTTTTTTAGCTATAAGACTCAATCTTTCTTTCGAAAAATATTTGAACTTTTCTCTCTACATTTCTGCTAAATTACTGCATTGTTTTTTTTTTTTTTTTTTTTTTTTTTTTTGTTAGATTTGTTTTGTAAATCTCTTAGATTCTTTGATGAAAGAGCTATATGAAAGACATAAATTTGAAAGAGCCAATGAACCTCAATTTCATTTTACTTATGTTTTCACAAGTAATGTAAATGAATCAAAACATAGATTCCTTTAAAATAATTTGAATTCTTTCTAGAATAGAGGAAAGTTATAACAAATTTTTATGTGGAGATAGAAATTCAAGAAAAGGTATTTATATATAGATTCTGAAAACCTTGCATATAAATTCATTCTTGAAGGCTTATTCCTTGGGCTGTCATGCGTTAGTTTAAATAATTCGGCTTGTGTATTTCAGCGAAATAAAATAACCGGATGTAAATTTAAAAATAAACTATGATCATATTAAGTCAAACGCATTTCGCGAGCACGCGCGTGTAAGAATTCAAGTGGATTTTATAGTAACGAGGCTTTTTTTCTTCACCTAATGAAGTTTTTAGCTTATATATATGTCTTTCCTTAATATGACAGAAATGAAAAAATAAATTAAAATAGCGTGATGCTTCGTCATTTAAATAGGAAGGAATGTTGCTCGGTAATTAAAGTTCCTATGTGTAGTTACTTGATCGATTTTAATAAAAAGAAACTATCATGAAAGATTGTATAATGTTCTCTTAAGAGCGGGAATGAAGGATTCAGGTTGTGAAACGAGTCACATAATAGACTGTTCGAGTTTCAGCAAGCATTCTATCATTTGTTTCAACCCAGCAATGACAAAAATGAAACGATCTTAAGTAATTTAATGATTGAATTGAGCTTGAGATTACTTTAACCAAATATTACTTCTTTGAAAGAGAAATAAGTGCTCTATGAATAGGTAAACTAACCGATTAATAATAATTCAGACTTTGAAAATAAAAGGATATTTTCATATTTTATTAAGCAGCTATTTATTAGGCTTGGTTGGGTGGTAATTAAATAACAGAAGGACTCATTGGGGATGTGCTTAAACTAATTAATGGTGATCATTATGACGTGGAAAATTTTCTTAGCCAACCGTAATGATCCAGCGTTCGATAACGACGGCAGTTAAAAAATACTCAGAACAATTTATTTTCAGCTTTTTTAGGGAAAAATTACCATGAATCAAAAATTAATGGAAAAAAAATCATATCAATGATAACTTAAGCAGTTTTTTAAATAAAAATTCTAGGTACATTCAAGTGACTAAAGAAGTTTTCAGTATTGTTACACAAATATTTGCATATCAAAGCAACTAGAAGTTTAATGGACTCAAGAAATAAAAGAAGTAATATCATCGGTTCTGCTGATAGAAAAAATGTTATCAGTAAAAGATATTTTAAAAATATACTTCTTTATTTTTAGAAGAAAATGATTTTTTTAATGTAAAGAATGGAAATTTTTGACTTCCGATAATTTTGATTGAGTGAATAAATTATACGTTAATGAAAGTATTCAAATTAATAAAAAAATAAATAACTGTGTGTGTGTGTCTTCAATATGGATTATATAAACGCTTTCATTAAAGAAAAATGGCGTATATAATTTAGGCAATGAAAGAATTACGCATGTCATATACAGGGCCCGATTAAGCCTAATTGAGCCTTCTTTTTGTTTTCCTTCTTTATGGGTCCCCTTTGCTTCACAATAACGAATTTTCTTTTAGATTAGGCAAATGATTCTATTCGAGAGACAAAATAAAATAAACTATTCAATTGGGGATCCTATCTGACGTGGTAACTCAGGACAGTTGCCCCCAATGCCGCAGCCTTAGTACAGCTCTGGGGTCACAGACTCTATTTTAAGTATTGACGTTGTCAAAATTACGCTGTCAAGGCGAGAGAAATATTTTGAAATAATACATGGTCTGAAAAAAATAATTAATGTATTCAGTTTCAATCCTTGGATTTATATTTAAAATAACTGAATATTATTGTTTATTTAAGAAATGATGATTCTTAATTGAGACTTGAAAGAAGATTCTGGGTAGATAACGATTCCCTGTATTCTTTTATTTTCCAAAAAGATGAATAGTGAATATCTTACATGTTTCGGAAATCATAAAAAAGTTTAAAATGTGACATTAAGTGTATGTGAATATGGCATGATTAAATCTATTAAACTTTAACTATACTTAGAAGAAATAGACTATTCTTAATCGTTAACATCTTACCTCAGCTGAAAAAAAGTACCATGACCTATTTTAATCATCAATTAAAATTAACCATAACTTGAACTGAAAATTTAATCTTCTTGTTCCTTGGGAAACTATTTCAAAATATCAGATCTTCTTTGAAAAATTTATAAGAGAATACACAGTGTAAAGTAAATGGACACTATAGGTCAAAAAAAAAATAGTGATTTATTTAATATTCATATTTGAATAAGTTAAATATGCCTTCAATACGTAGGTTTAAATACAGCGTCTCACAAATGTGATGAGACACTTGTGCTTTAGAAAAGGAAACTGTAATAAAATAAATTAAAATACATGTACAAAATTTTTGGGGTTGTATTTCATACTTAAATTTAGTAACAATTATTACATAGCATTCATTTTGTCAAAATATTCAAATATTAACTTAATAAAAATATAATTGTTTAGAACGGAGCAAAAACTAGCTCACATAAGTGATGAGATACCATTAGACAAGCAATAAAAAATGTTTGAAGTAAGCAATAGAAATATTTTTGAGTGTTTTATTTTTACTCAAAAGCAATTGGCAATAATATATAAAATCGTCTGTAGTATTTCTCTCCAGATTGTTTTGGAATTTTTGTGTTTTTTTTAGCTGAGTGCAGCCATGAATGCTAAACGAAAACAAACTTAGCCTGAAAGTCGAAAATTAGTTATTCATTTGCATATTGAAAATTGAAAATCTATTTATTAGAGAAACTGCTGAAACAGTTAATTGAGTCATTCAACAGTTTTCAATATCATTAAGCGATATAAAAATAACCGTATGATTCAGAATAAAAAAAGACGTGGCTGATCATCAAAGCTATCCAATGGAATAAAGCGAATCGTCATTCGAATTATTAAAAAAATCCAAGCATGAATATTGCTAAAGTTTTTGCTGATTTACAAGCATTATATGGAGTAATTGTTAATCCTGAGACTATTAGAAGAGTAATTCGATCTGCTGGATATCACGGTAGAGTCTTCTGGATATCAGGAAAAATTACGCAAGTGAAAGTAGAAAACTCAGACTGACTTTCGTAAAATACAACATAAGTAAAAATTCTGATTACTGGAATAAAGTTATATTTGGTGATGAGAGTAAATTTAATATTCTTGGTTCTGGCCATAGGATCTTGGTGTAGAGAAAACCGAGGGGGGAAGAATTTCGTACACAGAACTAGGTGCCAACAGTAAAACATATTGGAGGAGGAGTTATGGTATGGGGGTGTATGTCGTTCGCTGGAGTTGTTAATCTTGTTTTTATGGATAGTAAAATAGATCAGTACAAGCATATTGACATTCTAAAGCAAAATTTGAAGTCTTCAGCACGAAAATTGAACCTTTACAACGATTTTAAATTTTACCAGGACAATGACCCCAAGCACACTGTTTTGAACTGAAACTGCTTTAACTGAACTATTAAATAGAGCTCTGGCTGCTGTATAACTATCCTGAAATAATAAAAATACCACAGCAATCTCCAGACTTAAATTCCATAGAGAATATTTGGCAAGAATTGGAATCGAGAATTCGCAAATGCACCATTTCTTCAAAACAACAATTAAAATCGGTACATCAAGAAGAATGGTGTAAAATCACTCCAAATATCACAAAAAAATGAGTCAAATCCATCCCAAGAAGATTAAATCATGTTTTAAAATTAAAAGGAAATCCAAAGAAAAATATTAAAACCTTTTAAAAAGTAAAATTTTTGGATAAATATTTGATGGAAAAGTAAGTGTCCCATCACTTATGTGAGCTGTTTTTGCTCCGTTGTAAGCAATTGTATTTTTATTTAATTAATAATTTGACAAAATGTATATTATGCAAAAATTGTAACCAACTTTAAATATGAAACACACCCACAAAACTTTGTACATGTATTTTTAAGTAATTTTATTACAGTTTCCTTTTGTAAAGAGTACAAATGTCCCATCACTTTTGTGAGACACTGTATGTGACTGAAGACACAACTGAAAACTTAAGAGAACGTGTTGACTGGAACGAGATATATTCACATCAGAAAAATATGTCTTCATGCTTTGTTATAAAACATATGTAAAATAACGGATTGCAGAACTTAAAACTTTCCAGTGGAGAATATAATAGAAGGATAAAATTTTGAAACGCAATCAGGGAGCGATTTTAAAAAAATAATCTATTTGTTTTACTGTTCAAAATATTTTTTAAACACATATGGAAAAATCCAAATCGCTCAGAGCATTTCTTGAAACTCTAAAGTCTTCAGATTACAAGTTAAAAAACGTTGATTTAATGTCATTGGGAAAAATCAAACCTCCATTTAGGGAATCTAGTTTTTCAAAAGGTATGTAATTTAAAAAAGAAGCAAAAAATCTATATTTTGAAAAATTAGATTAAATTTGCTTTTTTCCACTCTTTTTGTTTCTTTGCTTTTTTTTTTTTTTTTTTTTTGGACCAAAAAAAATTACTCATTTTTAGAAAAAATTTAGAAAATCAAAGAAATCATAACTATTTGGTAGTTGCATATTTTTTATTCTTAATCTGTCTTTTTTATTATTCTAACTCTTTCATCGAAAGAGCTGTGGACCCATTTGCAAGAACAGATGCGCAAGAACGATGTCTTCTACAAACAGTTTATAAAATCTTAAAGTTCATGCACATCGTAACGCATTTGTAGAATGATGAGCATTAAAGTAGCGATGAGATATGCTTATGCAATAAATAAATAGAGCAATATTACAATTAATGTAAATAATATGAATTAAACCATTAAGCTATTTAAATATTATGATATACGCTACGACTATAAAAATTACTACTGTAAAAAATTTCGGCTTAATATGTTTGAAACAAGGCTTATTTTATTTTAAAGTACTTCTTATAATAAAATATAGTAAATATAGTTATAAATATAGTAAAACTTCTAATATAATATATTTTTAATAATTTAATGAATATATTTTAATCATATGACATATTAACTTTCTTTGGTTACTTGCTATGCTTTAGTCTCAACCAGGAGAATACTTTAAAATAAGGAAATCTTCTTTCAAACACATTAAACTGAATTTTTTTATAGTAGTAATTTTTATAGTGGTAGCGTATACCGTAATATTTAAAAAGTTTAATGGCTTAATTCATATTATTTACATTAATTAAAAAAAACATATAATGTTTTTCTTTTCTAAAACTAGTATCACTAAATTGTTATTATGAATTTAAAGAAAGAAAAGCGTGATTATTTCTATAAAATTTTTATATCATTTTACACCATCCAGAGCAATCCTCGCAAAATACAAAATATTTCAAATTTTTAAATATTTCTTTTATATGTCATGACATTTTTCCATTCTACATGAGACTTATTGAAAATGTGGTACAAACGTATTTTCCGTGTTAATTATTGGTAAATCTTCATACGTTCTTTAATCTTGCCTTCAACATCAATGAACTGAAATCTGGGATATTGGTAAAGAGAAAAAAATGGAGAAGATTCCTTTTATGACATGGAGCATTTTTATCATTTTTATATTCTTAATAGAATGTTGCAAATCATTTTAAAAATGTTGCTGTTGCATACTGCCGGTATTTAGCAACACTAAAATTGATCTTGTGAAAAGATGAATTCTGAAAGTCCCTGACAATTTGGAATGTGGTTTGGAACAACCTGATGGTCAGAACACTTCAAACAGACTGGAAGAACATTTTTTCCATAACTCGTAAATATCAAGTGTCCACTGATAAGCTTGGTGATGGCTGTCTGGCCCAGGTTTCAACAAGTGACATAATCACAGATGGAAGAAATGAGCCATTTCTGTTGTCAAAAAGGAATGACTGGAACACCAAACAGTAAAAGACTGACTTGGTTCATACATTACAAAGCATTAGCTGGACAAAATGGAGAGACCTTCGAAAAATATACTTAGTATTTTAGAATTTTTTTTATTTAAATGAAAGCATTGTAATCAGATCTAATTTAGGACACTAACAAAAACAGTATTCTATGAATGCAGCAGTGGAATACAAAATTTATTCAGAAACAACTTGTTAATGCCTCTGTAACTTAAAAGCTAAAACTCAGAAGTTTTTGTGTAACGTATTAAACAAATTAGATTCCAACGGGTGCAGCTAATAGGGTTAACTCGCTGAACGTCTAATTAACAACAACTCTTCTTCATATGTTGCTCTTGTTCAGTGAAAATTAAACATTAAAATTGTGCAGATGAATTTAGAGAGTATTCCATAATTGAAGTACATGTTAATGTCATTTCCTCTAACTGTAATGACCAAGATTGTGGAAACATTTTGGAAAAAGTTTATTTTTGAAAGCTCAGCTATAATAGATTAGGTTATGTAACGACAGAAAACTGAATTGGAGCTTTATGCTATATGAAACCTAACAAAATTTGAATGGTTGATGATTTTTAAAATTTTAATAAAAATCACACACAATATATTGGATTCTAAACCAGGAAGATTAATTAAGCGTTTGTTAACAAATAAAAGGACAAATATAGGACGTCTGGAAACAAAGAAGTGGAAAAATTTAAGTCTATTAATTTGTTTCAAGAAAGAAATTGTTCCATCAATTTTCTCTTGCGGATTCGTTGTCAAATTATATAAAGACCCAAGAGTTGGAAAGAGAACCTATACCAAATTTTTTTCTTAAAGAATTTCTTCCAAGGACATGAAAGCATTAAGTGCATTGGTTTCTCTTTCTCCACAAGAGCATTTATATGTAGAAGAAAGTTCAAAACTATACAATTTAGCATTTGTCGAAAAACTCAAGCTAACTACATTTCCTCAAAATATAAATTAATATAATTGCAGTGAATTTTCGTGATAGAAAGCAAGTGTGAAAAGATGGAGGCATGTTTACATTTATATCATTCGTTGTTATAATTAATAAAAATGTTTATCATATGGATAAGATCTTCATGTGAAATCAAGTGCAGAATAATACTTTTATTAATAGCCGATTTTGCGAGAGCATCTACTTTTTTGATTAAAGTAATTCCAGAATGATCTGGAATCCAAACTAATTGAACTGATTTACAAATCTTAGTTCCATTTACTAAAGCTAATCCGATGTGTTGAATGATGGTTGGAAAAGAGATTGAGGGAGTTTTCAAACTGATTGAACAGGATAAAGAGTCTAACAATCGGACATAATTGAAACAAGAAATGCAGAATTTTGTCACCGCCAGATATAAAGCAAAAGCTTTTGCTTTAAAAACAAAATTTATGTTATTGATTTGTCCAGAGACAAAAGAGTTATTATTGTTGTTATATAAATTCTTAGTTTATTGTCTATTTTAGACTCATCAGTAAATAACAATATGTGATTGGACCATTCAGAAGTACTATGCAGTTAAAAGAGGTCATTCATAGTATTTGTAGGAACATTTTTAATCTGAAAAGAATATTTTCTAAGATATACCAATTAGTATTATCACAGACATGCTTTGAAAGAACTTTTAAAATATTTGATTCTTGAATTCCATTTTCTTCGTGTCACTTTTTTGCTCACAAAGACAGAGGAAGAGCACCAGAGATATGGTTATATATTATTGTTTCTCACAACCTTACCTCAAGAAGATCGGGAGGAAAAGTACAAGATTTCTAATATACATCCTTATCGAGAGATACTTTTGTCTTACAACAAGAGGTAATCCCTACTTCTTTCAGAAAAATTAGAATTGCTGTCAAATATGGAAGTCTTATAGCAATCTAAGAACTAAGTTGTATATTAGATCCAATATTTTATATTTTTAGTGGATAACAAAACAATGGAAGAGTGTTATTTGGAGCGATAAAACGAATATCTCCTGTTTGGGAGAGTAAAATATATAAGACGAGCAATTTGCGAAAATATCATCTGATTACGTTGCACTTACCACTTATCTTAAAGCATCCAGTTAGTGTCACAGTGTTGGCAAATATCAAAATGTATCACAGAAGTTTGATGTGGAAATATAAATACCCAAAAATGTATAAAATAGTAGTTGAGATCAAAATGAATCCAAAAAGACGTCCTCTTTTCCGTGATCTTTTCAAGACAATCAACCAATTTGTATTTTAACAGAATGTAGTCCCATCTATGTAACTATTGTTTGCAAAAAGTGGGTTTCCAAATAACCGTATATATTTACCGAAATACGTAAAAGAGCCTAGATTTTTATTCTTTTAAGAAATCTATAGGCACCATTAATGAAATTTATGAATGAGAAACAACCAGAAAAAAATCCAATTAATAGAGTCATTTACTATATCTTCGTTTCACATTATAACAGCGAAATTATTTTACTCATGCTCTATGAATATGTGCAAATAGTTACTCCATTAGTTTACTCTACAGAAAGGAGTTGTAAGGCCTAATTAGAGCTAAAAGTTATTCAATTGATATCGTCGAATTGTTTCCATGCTAATTTTTAACCCTAAAGAGGCTACTTCTTTCGACCTGTTGAGATCATGATTACGCCACTTTATAACAATTCTCATTAGCTTAAAATACCCATGAGACAGATAACGTTCCATCTACATCACATCATATTGAGGCGACATCACAAATCCAAAGTGTTGACAAGTTTGCTGCCTAATGTCAAATCATATTCTCCTCAGATGCCGTATAATCCAGGATACCAAATTATGAATTTTTTTTGGCGAGAAAGAAATTTACCAAGATGACGTGTTTTGACGTACGCAATGACATAAATACTAGAGATGCCAAAATTGAATTTTTTGCATAATTTTTATAGGTTTCCATATCTATGACTTGATAAAAACCAGGTTGCCAGATAGATAAGACAATCCGCCAAAAAAATAACCAAATTCAGAATTTGGCGTCCTGGATTACATGGCATCTGTGACGCGCATGCTTCGAGCGGCAGCAGATAAGAAGCTCGCCATCGAATTTCTGAGAATATTGTCGAAGTTCATTTTGTTAATAAAATGATTTCTTATATAAAGACCAAAACATATTGGTTTGAGAAGCCATTTTCCATGCATTTAAACCATTAACACGTTGACAAGGAACAGTGGGAAAAGCAAAAGGTATAAGACATGACAAAACATCTACTTTATAATTAGTTTAAATAGGTAAGGCCGATTTTAAGTGTTTAAATTTTTCATTAATTAGTAGAATTTTAAATTAATAATTGTAATATTTGTGAACACCCAATCTTTTTAAATCTTAAGACTAATGCCTTACTTGGCCATCATTAAAATTTTTTTCTTTCTTTTTATTATTTGATTTCTTATTTCTTAATAAAATTTCCTTGATAAAAGTTATTCAAATAATATGGTGATTAAATTATCTTCCTAATCATTAAAATAAAATCTTATTATTGTGAGCCATAAGAAATAGTTTTTCAAAAGGGTTTCATAATTTTGGCTACTACTGTATATTACATTTACACGCTTGATATTTATTACAGGTACGGCTTTGTTACGTTCGAAACAGAGGAAGAAGCGACCAGGATACAAAAAGAAGTAAGATCTGCTGTTTCCCTAAAGAAATTTTATTTTACCGTCTGAGAGTATTTTTAGCGCTGTGTTCCAGATCACTATATGTAATAAAATTCTAATTCCTTGTACATGGCGATTAATATTGTACTGATAGTACTTAGTAGCTAGGCAACTTATGGTAGGAAGTTCAAGTAAGAGCTTTGAAAGGTAAATACCAATTACGGTGAAAATCTCACCAAGCGACAGTTATTTAAATCTATGATATGCGGTTGGTTTTTTAGGGACTACAGAAATAAGAAACTGGAAACATTGGAGTAACTTAACTGTTATGTTAACCAAATTATTTTTAATATAAAAACATATAACAATTATTCATTTTTGATTTGTTACTTAAAAAATCCCTTCGTGATAATTTGTTTTCTGTTGGGCGTTTTATAGTATACAACACGATTCCAAATACTTTTCGATTAAATTTAAATATGGACGGTGTGCAAGATATTAATATAAGATCTGTAAGGATTTACGAAGAAGCTTAAGGACTTCTTAAACACTTATTTAAAAAGTGACAATTGAATAGAATAAGAAAGAAGACTGCAATTTCCTGCAGATAATAAATCTTATTTATGAATGAAATATAATGTGACACAAAAAAATCAGCGACAGTTTCTTCATTGAACTCTTCACTCCTCATGATTCATCCACTAATTAGAGAAAAAAGTCAAATGGACTCTTGTACTTAATTTAATCAACATTTGAAAATAGTGATTACGTATTCAAAGAGAATCCAAGAAATCATTTGATGCATTGAAATAATGGTACAGAATAGATAAAAGCAAGAATTTATTCTCAATTTCTAAAGTATAATAACAAATCTTTCGGGACAAAAAATATTTTGAACAAAAATGGAGAAATCCTATTGAAAAATCACTCGAAAAAATAAATTAGATATAATTATTGCTTAGTGAAAACTGGATAACAATATTCAATTTATGTTTTTATTACTAAACTTTAATAGAGATCAAATCTAAAAGTGCTCAAGGTCGAACACAACACGCAAAAATTTCAGAAATTAAATTCAAAAGTACATTTTTAAGATATAATGTATTGGCTTAAGAAGTGTAATCTAAATAAGTCTTATCTAAACTATTCCGATAATTTTCGAATAATTCATACAAAGTTAGAGCAGGATTATCATTAGACTTAAGTAACTGGTATAATCGTTCGGATTTTGCTTCTGTATGAATGCATCTGAGATCCAAAAACCATCACAGGTAGTTCGCCTCATTGAAAGTTTCTAGAGATTTATTCATGTTTTTCGATACTGCAATTCTTGCTTAGCTTAATTTTCTCTACACACGCAAAAAAAAAATCAAATGTTTTGAATGTCAGGTTTGTCTAACTCATTTACGAATTTAAATGAATCTGATTTATGATATTCAATTGAGCGAAGAAAAAACTGGATTCTGTCCGATTTTTTCAGACTTAATTTTAATCCTTTAAAAACGTTTTTTTTTTTTCCATTTTTGAAAAGCAGAAAAATAGAAACTTATTTTTGAATTTCTATTCTTTTTCTTTCCAAAAAGAAAAATCTTTACTCAGTATTTTTGAGAGAGAATACTTTCCTTTAAATCTACATAATTTTCAAGCAAACTAAAAGCAGATTATGAAATATCATATTTGTTTGGATAAATATTTGTTTAAGTGTTTTAAATGTTATGAAAATGAAAAAAAAATTATGTACCTGTGTATGTTGCAAGGGAAAAAAAATTCACACATTTCATAAGAAAATAATTTGGTGAAGAATTGATAGTGAAGAATTGTTCTCTTTTAAAAACGTATATTACTTATTAAGGAACTTAAAAAAAATAAAAAAAACTGTATATTTTTGTTTGTAAAATGGTTTTAATTGTTTATGTATAATTGTATTGATCTACATTGGAATTAATAGAATAATCGGAGTGATCCACATTGAATTTAATAAGATAATTGGATTGATATACATTGAATTTTAAAAATATACTTGATAACCAGGTTTACAATGTTGTCTGGACTTGCAAAAGGATAGATTCATTTGCTGGAATCATAGATTCCTCAGCTTCCAGAGGACCGACGAATTGCCGAGAATATTGCAAATATTTAGACGACATTATCATCGATAATATGTAAATATGGCTTTCCATCATTACTCGCGATTGTAAATTTGGAAAGAATAGCATTATCTCAAAAACGTTTTTACAAATATTGCAAAAAGAAAAAAAAAAAGGAGCAGAACATCATTGTTATAAAAGTGGTAAAAAAACATCAATGGTTAAGCAAAAAATATTAAATTAACGTACTTAAAATTAAGATGACAAAATCATTTTTCCCTTTAAATTTAAAAATAATTAATTAAAAAACAAATCAATAAATAAATTTATATAAAATATAAGAGTTGTAAAAATTTAGTAGATTAATTTTAAAATTTTCTGAAAAAAATAAATGACATGTTTTACCATTGTAATAACTACAGATATTATACAATTTTTTATTTATTAGTGTGGAAAACAATAAATTAACTCATAGAAAATGTTTGATTATAATTATCATAATGGGCCGAAAAACAGTAATTTAAGTAAGTTTAAATTACAAAATTTCATACTGACATGTATACAATACTTGTTTTCTTATTTTGTAGGCAGGTGTCATTTTAAAAGACAGAAAACTAAATATAGCTCCAGCAATAAAGAAACAGGTATTTTTTTAACTTGAAGTTTATTGACTTGTTTATTGAAGTAATATGCAACAAGTGAATGAGTCATTTTCTTGTAGAAATATTACTCAATTGCATTTAAATTAAAAGTATTGTTATTTATAAATGAGAAATCACAATTAAAATAGAAGAAACAGTTCTCATTTAATAAAAATAAAAATTAAAGCGAATCTTTTTCAAAAAGTTACAAAATTGCAGTGTTTTTTATTTAAAGGAAACTCAACACCACCCTATAAATTTCGAAATTATTTTTGAATTAGGACTAATACCTGATTGTTAACTATGAGATGGGTGTTTCGTAAAGCCATTTGAATGAGTGTAGAAAATTTTCTGCTGAGTGATTAATCTCAAAAACATAAGGTGATTTTATTTATGCAAAACACTGACAAAAACCTCTTAAACAATATTCTAATTTAAAATATTTAAAACGGATTTCATTTCATAATATTGCAGATTTTATAGTGTACCATAAATTTAGAATAAACACTTTGAATTTTATATATATAAACGAAAATAACTCAATTTTTCTAAATTTATTCCACAACATTGTCTTTTTTAAAAATTTGGAGTGGTTGAACTCACAACTGACTTATAATTCTCAGTTGTGGATCTTTTAAATATGTCAGAGATCGAATCTCACCAAAGAACTGATCGTTCATTTAAAATGAATGAAGTATTTCGTTTACATGTTGAGAGTTTTCCAATATTTCAGTCTCATAAAATTCTGAAGAGTTGCTTCAATTAACTTTTAATAATTTCGAAGGGTATTCTGTGAGAGCTCTTAGAAAGATAAGCACAAAGTTTTCAAATACGGAAAAAGATTACGATTTTAAATAATCATCAACATGTGATACCCCAGGGTTTGTTTGCATATACAAGTTCGCTAATAGATGCACAACATTATCCCTTTCTCTCTTCGAATGAAAAAGTGTTAGGTTTGGTCCTGGTCACTGTTGCATAACGGAATATGAAAATTATATTGCAATTTTCTACATGCATTGTCTATAAAATTGGATCCTTATGAATATTTCCAGGTTCTATTACTTATATTAATCCTCCCAGAATACAAAACGAAGTGAATTTTAAAAATTGTCTTAAATAAAGAAAAATATTAATCCTACTGATATGTTGAAAAATTTTGACAATCCCTGAATTAGTATAAATGTTTCGGTTGTGGAATTATTCGTGTCTATATAACATAAATAGTGCTTCAGCTGAAGCTTCTGCGTCATCTGATATTTTAAAAATTCTACTGGCCCTCAATGATTTAATTGAAAAACATGAAGAGATTACATTGCAGTGGGTACCATCACACTTTGCACTCCAGGAAAATGAAACAGCAGATTTCCTGGCAAAGAAAGCAACCAAAATTTGAACAAATAGCAGATATATTAACCAATTCCTTTTTTTATACAGCCAAACGGTTTGTTGGAAAATCGTTTTGTAAAAGTGTTTTCGAAAAACATAAAAGAGGCAAACAACGACGTGAAATGTATCCATGAAATCACTAATATTCCACTTTAGCCAAAGGACAGATCTGTTGCCTTTTTCACCTCGCCGCAATCGACTGCCTAAACATCCACATGGATAAAGGAACTGCCGAGTCTCTTTGCCAACACACAAGAGGCATTTGAGTCGTTGCCCTGCACCGAACTCAGCACCTTTGTGGGGGAGACACTGGAGATTTCGACACAAGATGAAAGATTAATAGATTCACTCAAGTTTTGTTGTTATTTTTTGTTCTTTGTCCTAGTTTTAATGTTTGTTATTCTGACCATTAGAAATAAAATATTAACATTAAGAAGAGAAAAAATAATTTTATTTATACTTCGTAAGCGAAAAATTGATCGGATAAATAGTTAATATTGATATTCCTTTTCATCACAATAAATTGAAAATAAATAGTGAATACATAAAAGGAGTAAGCTTTTCAACTTGGGTGTTTATTGCAACATGACAGTCAAAATAAAAATATGACTTGGCTCAACAAATGTATATAAAAGCAAAAAGATTTTATGCAGCATTTCATTTTCTTTGATAGCTCCAATTGAGAAACTTTCTCATTTTACTTAACACAGGAGAACTGTTTCATGGCTCTCAATTTAAATCTAAAGACAACAGGCGTGTTTAATTTCTCCCAATTAAAGTTATAACCGCGTGCATTTGTTTAAAATTCTTCTCTGTAGTACACGGCCCAATTGTGATGCCAAGGGGCTGGACAAATAAAATAATCATAAATTATTGTTTATTTCGTTAAAAATAATTGTTGCTGAATGTTTAGTTTAGCTATTTCATAATTATGCATTTCTTTTCTTTTCAGCCTTTTGCTCGAGTCTATGGTATGTAAAAATACTGAAAATTAAATTTGAAATAAATTTCTTTGATGATGAGCTTGAAAGCATTTTCTTCTTCCAGATTCTACGTCCCCTGTACAAAGCAGTGGGGCAGTGCTGTATCCGGGGCTAACCGCCTACCCAAATGGCATCACCTTCTTCGCTGCCCCGGAAAATGTGTGTGCCTTTCCTCAGGTACTGACGCATGCTGAAAGGGAGAAAAAGGTTTTAAATATTTAAAAAGAAATTTTGATTTGTTGATATTTCTTAGAATCAGACAATAATTTCGTATTCGACATTGTAAAGTAAATTACACTGTGCTGGCCATCGTAAATGCAACACCCTGAAAAAAGCACGCCAAAATAACATAAAATTTATAATATGCATTAGTGGAGGTGAGATATGCAAATGATCAGAATTTTAGCGCAAACGCACATCACGCGTGTCTGTAGCGCCACTTCAAACCGCTATTCAAGGCATGGAGATATAGACAATTGTGTTTTTCTTGTTATTTTCTCAAAAAAAAAAAAAAAAAAAAAAATAAAAAGAAGAAGAAGAAGAAGAGCGATTAATTATGCCTCCTAAAAATAACGATCATTTTGGATTAAACTTCCAAGTTCGACAGAGGAAGGATAGTGGCCTAAGAGATTGCGGATTATTTTTCAGGGAAATTGGTAGTCGTATTGGACGAAACCAAACTGCAAAGCGGGCATGTGGTCGTTGGATGCAGGATGGTATGATGGACCGACGAGTTCGATAGCATCCACCTCAGTGCACCACTTCATGTGATGACTGGTAAATTGTGTGCATGGTAGTGAGGGATCTCTCAGTCACATGATGAACCATCAGCACGGCCCATTTAGTCAATAGCGCATTATCGAGTGTCTATTTGATACTGTATCAGAGTAAAAATTTTAGTTCGCAAGTGGGAATTAAAATTATCATTTTGTCTATGGTATAAGCAATGGGACAAGTCACTAGTTCGTAAAAACATGAGTTTTTGTAAATTTAAGGTTCGTAAAAGTAAGCGTCTACTGTATAATCATTACTTACAAAACGCGCTATTATTTATACAATTAAAATTTTTGTAAATAATAAGTTTAAGTTTTCAATCTCAGTACCTGAATTTATTGGTTGCGATACATTCATTGCAAGAAAATTTTGAAACAGCTCTTGTAAACCCTCAACATGCTCCTAATTCAGTTCACTTTTTAGTAATAAGTACGTAGGTAAAATAATTTTATTATACATTCCAGAGAACATACTTGTGCTTTCCGTAAAACTTTTATTATTAATACTGTGTGTAATTCGTATTTTTATCATGCATACCCATTTTTATTTAACAATTGTTCAAATTTTTTTTAATTGTTGTTCAGAATATCATTTTGAACTATTTCCATATTGAAATTTTTGATTTTTAATTTAAAGAAACAATTTTTAATTTAAATGTTGAAATTATTGATATTTTCTTTACTATTTTAATTTTATATATATATATTAGTTATTTACTTTAATCATTATTTCTTACTTTAATAAAAAATAATGAATCTGAAGTATCTATTTATCCTTTTCTCATACATAATCTCTTATGATAATCATTTATGGCTGGGGATAAAATTTTAATGCAAGTATCGAGCAAATTAATTACACATTATAAGTATGAAACTTTTTAATCAAATGTAATTCTAATAAACAATTCTAAATTTTTTCCAGACTAACTTAAATGTGATGTATCCTTTCTCTCTACCTCAGCAGCAGAGCTTCCATCCTGTGAGTACCATATTCAAATGCATGAGCAACAGTATAAATGAACAATTTTTTGTGATTGTAGTATTCTACTTTAAAGGATTTTTTTTTGTTTTGTGGAGAACTTTGAAGCAGCAGAAACCATTCTTCTGATTTTGTTACTATATCATAACACCAAGAATAATATAATGAATTACGTGTAGTTCATTGTGTAATGCAATTAAATATAGATTTTGTGTCACATGACCATTATAACATTTACAAGTCAGTTGATTTATGTCTTATAATTACAACTACTAGTATACACAGACGATGGTCTAACATTGGCAGTGTTACTCTTACTAGAACAAAAGTACTTACAATAAATATCTCACTTCAGAAGACGAATTTTTTTCGAGGTGAAATCTTAAAATAGAGAAATTTATTAAACTATTAAAGATTATTTCTAAAAACGACTTTCACGGCCAGTGAATGGCTTCGCTTACTAGAATAACGGCACAAATCATTTGACTTCAATTGCATGAAAATACCACTCTTTATTTTGTGTTAACCATTATATGATGCAAAACTATAAATAAAAAGATATTTAGTTATATATTAACAACTCAGAAAATTATTTGGTCAACCACAATATAGAGAAATACATTCAAATTCAGTTAGCTGAAAGTTTGGTGTCGAGATTTTGTACAATAGTATTTACTGGGTGCGGGTTGAAATCGATTCATTTGAAGTTTATCAAACAAGATCTTAGATGTATATTTTAAATGACTTTTTTTCTGCAGGGACCGTATACACCTCGAATGCCGGAAATGACGCAGCTCTACCCAACTGCTCACCTCTTCATTCCTGAACGCAACTGCTGAAGTGTGTAAGTGCCCATTTTAAGTACCTTCATAATCTCTGCTATACTACCTGCTAATCGGGTTAAATTTTTATGAAGAAAGCTCCGCGATTCCTCAAAAATCACCGGGTGATAGGTACTGCTCTTCAAATGTGTTCTCGTATTATTTCCTCCATATTTGCTGCTAATTCTCCATTGCACATTTATCAATTATATTTGGAAAGTAAAAAATTTTAAATATAGTTTCTTTATTTTAATTTGTGAAAAGCATGTTTTTTACATTTTGACTCTAAGCAGTTACTTATTAGGATAACTGCACAAATATTACAGAAAGAGCATTCTAGTTTTATTTTTATTATTATAATAGTCAAATTGTGTGTGCACTCAAATGAAAGTATTTTAAAACAAATTGACATGCACATATTAAATAGATGCACATTAAAATTGCTGCATTAAATCTTAAAATTGCTGCATTAAACCTTAAAATTGCTGCATTAAACATTAAAATTGCTGCATTGAGCATTAAAATTGCTGCATTGAGCATTAAAATTGCTGCATTGAACATTAAAATTGCTGCAATGAACATTAAAATTGCTGCATTGAACATTAAAATTGCTGCATTGAACATTAAAATTGCTGCATTGAACATTAAAATTGCTGCATTGAACATTAAAATTGCTGCATTGAACATTAAAATTGCTGCATTGAACATTAAAATTGCTGCATTAAACATTAAAATTGCTGCAATGAACATTAAAATTGCTGCATTGAACATTAAAATTGATGCAAATAATGGCATATTTTGCAATAATGATATTTTATTGGATAGATATTCTGTTCTACGAAAGTTATAAGTGAATAAATTTTCAAGAAATTTTGAACCATAAATACTGAGAAATCAGTATTTAGAAGAATCTCCTCTGGTAGCAGTAACAGAGTATATATACATTAAATCAAACAGAGGCGTGTCACACTGCGGGTGTTACACATGCCCGATACAGAAAGCTGAGATTGTTGTGCTGCAATTGCAGTGACTGGCCTATAATGACAAGTTAGTCACTCGTCAACAAGTGATTATGCATTTTCTGTTAATAAGACATCTGGAGAAATCTATGCTGGGCAGCAGCCGAACAGTTTCAATATTCAGGAAGGCTTATACCTGCTGAAATGTAGCATTTTGCAGGACTCAAATACAGAATAGAACACTAGTTTTAGCACAAGAGAAATGCAGCTACCATAATTTAAAGTGCATGCATATAAACAAGAAGCGGTCAAGATGTATAGCTAATAGCCATATCGACATTCTAGATGATGGATTGGTATAACTAAGCAACTAAGCAGAATGCCCGCAGAAAGTATTCATTCTTCATGATGATGTCATCAAACATGGGTGATAGTATCATTATGCTGTAAGCAGAGCAGATATTCGTCTACGAAATATGATGTCACAGCTTCTGTTTCTTTGTTGATTGAGAGTCGGGGGATCGCGAGCCGCTATACAGCAATATCAACAGGTTACAATATAACCTTTATGAAATTCATTAGCATATGAATAAATAGCTCTCTTCTTTACACGCAACGCAAGAGTCTCACAACTTTCTACCACGCGCAGCTGCATTTTGAACTTTGTTGTGCAATTTCCCCATCTAAACACATTGTATGAACTAGTAATATGACATGAATGTTTTACAGCATGTTATTCCTAGTATGTAAATTATACATGTGCAAAGGGTCTTTTTTTTATTTGTTTGTTTGTTTGTTTGTTTTTTTTTTTTTTTTTTGGTATAAGAGTTTCAGTCCGTTTCGGGCCATGAGGATTTTTTTTCCTCAACCATTTTTTTCAACCAAACTACCAAAGAAAAAAACAAATATTAATTTCCAATCATAAAATCTCTTTTTTTTGGAACAAATCTACTCTATTCCTCTTAATGAGAAAATTTTCAAATCGTGAAATCTATGATAAGCAAAAAAGAAATGGCATAACCATATCAAGTATCAAACTCATCAACACCAACAATTAAGAAACGAAGATATAAACTCGTGCACTCAGGAGTAAAAACAAAAGGAATTTAGTGCAATTACCACACACACAAGAAGTGTTATTTCATCATACATTGGAGCAATTATATACCACAAATAAAGCAATTTTTGACTCATAGGGCATTTTGTTGACGACTTCTTACAGCTTCTAGAAACTGGGCCGGAATTTTAATGGTGTATTTTCCGATATTCTTGTTAATATTATTGGACTAAAAGCTTCAATATTTTGAGATTTACAGTAATAATTTAAAATCCTTTTTCAAACTCAAAGTAATGGATCTTAATCGAGGAAAAAGAATCTAACTGAAACTCAGAAAAACTCAATTTCTATATTGTTTCAAACAGTATCTGTGAGAAAAGAGAAACATTTCCTTTAGTTAAAATTGAAATAATTTTTCCTTACTTTACTGATTTACATTAAGTTGTTACAAGTTAACATAATGGTTTGTCAACACGATGATTTTCAGCTGAATTCAAAATAAAATGATTTTAGACTCTGTTGCCAGCCACTTTCCTCTTAAAGGACTTGTTAAGTTCCTTATAAAGATAAATATTATCTAAAATATTCATCAGTGAAATAATTACAGAGATGTTTTTTTAATGTACTTTTCATGTATATTTATGGTAGAAAGGCTTTTTTTAATCAAGTAGTTTGATAATTAATTAAGTTGAATCTAAAGAATTTCATTGTTAAATTAGGTTAGGTCATTGCGATACATCTCATGATCATCCGACCATCTCGTCCTAATCTCCACGTCAAACAGGAATTGTTAATATGCCTTATGTTCTTCAGCCGAGTCAGATATAGAACCCTTGGTCAGGAAAATGATGCCTCATTACCAATGTAACGACATACTACTGAGCTGTATAAGGAACTCTGTGAATCAGACAATTTATATTTTGGCTGTTTCCAAATATAAAATTTGCACACTGTTTAGATACTGATTTTATCAGTTTATCTGGAGAAAATCGCGCAAAAATTTCTTTTATATTTTTTGAAAACTTCAGCAAATGAATACACATTAAGGGATTGGCTTCTGCGACGATTGATACAAAAAATTCATGCTGTATATCACAAACATACTAATTCCATCACGACCGTTATGCGATCTTGTTTATTTGTATCTAAGATTGAGTTACGGTATTCAAGTCTATGTGTTATTATGTTACTTTCAATTTATAAACTAACTTAATTTTCTCGAAATTTAATATTTTTTATTTCTCATGTACATAAATGTTTATTATGAAATTAAATATTAAAATATTATTTTTGTAGGTTGTAAAGAAGCATAGTTCTGAGCTGTGACAAATGATGACTGAAATGAATGCAGTTTGTTCCATCCAAGAAATGAGGAAACATTTTTAAAAAACAAAATAAGAATAAAAGAAAAACAATTACCAGAAAATTATTTATGGTGTGAATGGCTATTCCAAAATTTATGTTCTAATTGCAAAATGTGTGTATGTTATGTTTAATGAATGGATACTGTTTCTCAAAAAGAAATTCACTGATAAATACACTTGAGGAGGATTATTTATCTTGCGAATCGAAAGGTCATGCGTGTATCATTGATCAATGTAATAATCATTATGGACGCGGAAGGCGCATGATCCAAAGGAATTCCATGTAGTCTATACTGATTTCTGAGACTAATAAGAATGTCCCGGAGAATGTGAAGTATCATTCGAGTGTCTATCATGAGAAGATCCGAGATTAAAGAACAGATCGCGTCGGAGCACCTCCAAAATTGTATTACATGTCAGCTTTTCACGAGTTGTTAGTGTTTGTGTCAAGAAGACAAAAGACGGTAAGGTAAGTAGCAGACACCACGGTGCATTATTAACGACATGCAGAACATCCAAGGCTTATCTTGGTAATATGAGATCGGTGACAGACTGGCAAGTCTGAATCATGTGCTTAGAGACAGTGACCTGCATTGAGTTCGGTCATCAACTGAGCTGCTATTTGCCCCTAATCTGGTTTGGCAAACAAATCACCGTATGCTGTTAATGATGTATGGATATCCAAATATGTGACTTCTGTCACTTATTTCTCCGCCATTTATTCCCTCGGGATAAAAGCTCGCAGAGACTGCTGTCGAGAGTCCATTATAATCCATAACTTCCTCAAAGTAGTTTAGATCAACAAACAAAAGAGTGAAGCGTGCAGAAATGATTCTTCACATTCTTTGATGCATATTTCATACCGTTTTCCTTGGACCACGTGCCTTCTAAGTCATCAAAATAGACTGAAAGTCAAACACTTGCCACTATGTCTTTCCTCTTCAGTGTGTTTGTACGTACATATATAAAGCATAATTTTAAAACAAATGGTAGAAGTCATAAATATAATGCTGAAAAAAGTCACCCCAGATAATAAATATTTTTATCTTGTATGACTGCTATTACAAATATCCCTGATATTTATTTATTCTATGATTTCATGATTTATTCATTCATTATTCTAAGAGAAGAAACAAAAGTCTTTCAAAATAAATAGAGTAAAGGAAGAATTTCAAGGAAAGACCATCATTGATTTTTTTAAAAATAGTTTGCAAATATCTTATAAATAGTTTATCTTATATTTGAATTATTTCACCAATATCCAGGAAATATTTCTCACTGACTCTGTTGTAACAACTGCCTCTATTTATTGCTGTAAAAATTAAGTTACATTACAAAAAAAAAAAAAAAAAATATAAAATATTTTGAAATTTTATTTATGATATAAATTTTGAGATACAACATTATCCATTATATTAATTATTCTAATACCGTCTTGTTCAAGTAATTTTTACCATTAATTTCGAAATGCAATGAAAATTCATATGTTGACTGACTTCAAGGATTCCTAGATTCTGAAATATGTCAAATGTAGTATGAGTCAATAATTATTTTATTTGGCTGTAACTTAGGCCTGACTTAGCCCAGCTGGGGCCCGGGCTTCCTTTTTGGGCCTCCCCTCTGTTTCACAACAAACTTTCCATGCCATTTGGAAAACAATTATATTTGACTGACAACGTAAAATAACTTTTCATTTCCATTTCAGGGTCCTTCTGATGGTAGGACGCGTATGCCTCTGCTTTAATAATCCTCTGGCTGAAATATCTTATAGTTTAATTCATTCAGAAATTTTAAGAAAGCAATACATTCAATATTTTATTGCGAATGAAGAAAACGTGTCAAGAAAACATAAAAATAAGTTCATGCAAATCACGTGAAGAATGAAATCATTGTGAAACAGAAAGTTCGCCATTACAGTTTGTTCATTTACATTACGAAGTATCTTTTTAGTTACTGTTCAGTGAAGTATTTTGAAAAATGTTTAACTGTCAGAAAAAAGGAAGAGTCGAATTAGTAGCATTCTAAAGCATTCATTTTCAGAGTGAAAAAAGAATGTTGCCAAATATCAAAAGCCAAATTAAAAAATAATGGTGGAAAAGCACTAAGACAGCTTTTACACCATAAATTTTGTCTAGAATCATTGCATGCGAATATCTGCAGGACATTTTTAACAGTTCCATGAAATTTACTAAACATTTGTTGTTCTTGAATTCCAATAAAAAATTTCCTTTTAACATATCCAATATATTAAGATGAGTTACATATATTTTAAGTGTTAAAATTAATTGCTTTTAATATAATGACAAAATGCAGAAAATATAAATTATCACACATCAGTTAATAAATCATTTCTTAAAACGAGAGAATGATTTATTGTAGTCCTTCATATTTCTTGCTTTTTCATGCAGATTTGTGATATTGAAACAGCAAGAAAAAGTCATAAACACTCAGGTTTATTGTTATTGTGCGAATGGGTACCTATTTTGTATATATGCATCTTCCCTCTATGTAATAAATAAATAAAGATAATATTTTGTGAAGCTCTTTCGTATTCATTTTTCACATTCTCTGCAATTATTTCTATAGAAACTGACATGAAATTGATAAATAAACTTAAAAATGAAACCAATAAAATTAAAATCGTTAGCAGAGTAGAATGCAAAAAATTTTCAAATGGAAAAAAATATGTGTATGTATTAATTTTAGCACATTTAAGTGAATTTTTATTTTATGTGGGAGTCAAAGATCAGGAACGCGTATTGGTATTCCAACTATTTTATTTTCAGTTAAAAATGTAATTTGAAATGATGTATAGGATTGCATACTAAATTTTAAACAGAAGAAATATAAGGATACCATTAAATATTTAAGCAAATGTGTTGTTCATCTATCAATACTTTATACAAGTGCCATTTATTTATGAATAATATACTGCACAATAAAAATCATTAAGACAATAGGTTTTTGTTCCAGTAAAGTTAATATAGCAATACCCATTTCTTCTCAGTACAGTTAATATACATCTGTCAGAAAAGTATATTTAAAAAAAAATGAGTAGCATGAAAATGAGCGCATAGGAAATTTTTAAATTTTAGTTCGTCAAAGGGAGTTAAGAATATCATTAAGTGTATCGGATCATTTTAGGATTAACTATTAGTTCCAAAAATTATGAGTGTTCATAAATTAGAGATTCAAAGAAAAGAACTTCTACAGTCTTTTAATAAAACGAAATCACAAAAATTTAAATTTTATTCGTGTAGATAGAACGTTTCCAACAATCGTGGTAAATTACACATTTTTCGGAATATATTTTTAAAATACTTTTTAATAATGTTTAAAAATTTAAATCACTCATTTAATAGTCATCATAGAGAATTTATTGTTGATGGAAATGCTAAATTATTGTTATCAAAACTAAATTATTGATGGAAATGGATTAAAAAATCAAAAATAATAATAATAATCTCCATTCACATCAATATATAGAAAAAGTTAAACAAAAATTTCATCTAATAAATATCAATCTTATTTCCAGTTCGAAAGGATAATTGAAAAGAAAAATTGTTTTCCCCCTTTTTTAATATAATTCAAAATGCGTTAGAAAATGAAAACTTATACCAAGGGCAGAGAAGTTCATGTAAAATTTGTGAAACTCATCCTAAAGAATCACTCATTCATCCCATTCACAGGACGCACCACCACTCGAATGTGGCAAAGCCATAGACTTCCAGTTCTCTCCTGTTTTTTAGTTATAAATCCTAGATTGTTAAGCAAAGCTGGACAATCTCCATGAACCTAAAAATATAGAAAATTCTGAAAATAATAGAGGATCCTGAAATACCTAATAGTTTTTAAAATCCAAGTTAAATGAAATTATGGGCCGGGTCACCCTGTCAGCCCCATACTTATGGCACTCAAGGAAGATCTTCTATTCCTGCTGGAAAGTGAAGCATGGCCAGTCATTAAAGCACGAGAAAGGCGCTTGATATTTTTTAGGCGAAAGTCTAAAAGACCCACTTAGGTTTTTTTCAAAGCACTACTGGCGACTGGGAGAAATCCTTCCAAGTAGGTTTGGTTTGATCCATCTTCTCAAGGGAAATCTCGCTGTATGTTAGAACACTGCAACGGCTCACCCCCTCCTCAGCAGCAGTCCTGGTCAGGTTGTTCGGTCCCCCCCCCCTTTCATTTCCATTGATCCCAACAAAAGGATTTGTTGAAAATTGATAGGTTGACCAGAAGAAAGCCGGGCGTGAAGATCTAAAACGAGTCAAGTTAGATACGCACAACTGTCTGTCAAAATCCATATATCATGTAGTTGTCTCTCTATTTGATACGCGTATTGTAAGCTACTCCTAATAGCGCAATATTCTTTTTCTGTTGTAATAATTTAGTCAGTTAAATATAATTTTGATATAAATGCTTTTAAATGCTAAGTCTACTCGTCAAATGTGTAGCTGTAATATAATTTAGAACTTAGAATTGAATTCGTAAAAGAATTCAGTAAAAAAAAAAAAAAAAAAAAAAAAAAAAAAAATATTAGGATTTATTTTGAAAAATGAAACCATTTCAGGATACTTTAAAAAATTAGGAACTTTAAGAATATCAGGATGAGAACCTAATCCGTACTTCACGAATTAATTTCCCTTCAATTTCGGAAATCAAATTTCCCGATTTTTCCTCGATATATTTTTTCGAAATTAAATCAATTTCATTCCGAAACTATGGATGTCTGACTACATAAATTCGACTAACTGGATTGTTTCGTATTTAATTTGGTATGTAAAATAAATTGAAATGTATTTTCTAAAAATTTGAATTGATCAAATCTTTCTTAAAAATTTTGTGTTTGATTTTAAAAATCAATAATACAATTTCTTTGATTCCCCTGAAGCTTTTTATAAATTTCCTTGAAATGCTGAATGATGTGCCTCATAAGATCATTAAAACATTTTCCAATGTATAAATGAAAATTCTTCAGAACTATTGTTTCTTTCATTATAAACAAATATAATCGAAGTTTTGCTGCTTTCTTAATGAATGGATGCAACCATGACAGAAAAAAAATCATAAGCAAATTACGCTCACAATCGACCATAATTTTCAGTCACACCCTATCTTTTATAACCTGGACTTGGCGTAGTTATTTTCTTAATTACTGACAAACAGTATGGGACAACAAAAAATATATTTATATAATAATTGTAGAAAAAATTCTTAATAAAATTGATACACAGACATGTATATTTTGATTAGAAAATTTAATTCTAAATTAATATAGTTGTACTATTGAATCGTGATTTTATGTCAGGTTTAAAAAAACATTTCAAATTACTTTCAATTAGAAAGAAAACCATATCCATAAAGTTTTATTTAAGCATATCCCAAATGTTTCACTTTTATATTTATTAAATAAATATATAAAATTAAGTAGTAGATTTTTCAGATGTAGAAAAAGTATAATTTTTTAATAAAAATATGTCAATTTTATTTCGTAAAACTTACGCTTTATTTCAATCTCATTTTTTATTAATTGAATCTAAATGAGAAAAATTGAAAATGCTTTACATTATCGCATAATTTATTTTATGTAATGGAATAATATTCAACCTTCAGATGCCATTTTTCAAATATGAGTAAAAATTGTATTTCAAACTGAATAAACTAATCATACATAATATCCATTATATACCAAAACACAACGTACATTCAATATAATACTTTTAAAATATTTTTTATACTTTAGGAAAGTGTTTTAATAGTAAAATTTATTTCAAATGCCCTGCAATATATTACAAACTTTCCTTTTATATTTTATTAACTCATGTTGATATTTATCATAAAAGATTTATAATTTTATTTTTGTCTAGAACTTAAAAAAAATTATACACGCTACAAAATTCTGATTTCTTAAAATATGTTAAAAATGCGTAAAATATTAACAATGCCTTTTATAAACTTCTTAAAAATCAAACTCTAAATGTGTAATCAATTTATTTATAAAATATTAAGAAAAAAATTTTGATTTCATGTAATTTTGTTACCATTTAATGGATGAAATCATCAAATGCAGATGATGCAAACTTCTTTAAAGTTTCTTTGACTTCTTCAATTCTATTTATTCGGCATTAAAAGACACTTCATTCCAAAGATGAAGTGTCCTTTAATGCTGAATAAACAGAATTGAGAAGAGATTGAAGGATGAAGAGATATATTCCTCCTAATCAATCATGTCAATCACTGAAGGTGTTTATATATGTATTTATTTTTTAATAAAATGAAGTGATAAAAATCTATTTTTTAAATGCCCATCGAAGAAAAATTGTCATTGTAAATTACTTGTATGGCATTGTCCCATTTTATAGTTAAAGGCATTCATTCGACTGCATACGTAATTAAATTGAAATCGTAGGCGTGCAACAACGACAAATGAAAACCATTATTCAGGGCTAACGGCTCGGAGATACCGAAATCTGAATGCCACTCTTCTTCAGCACTTTTGCTTGGCTACTGGTGCCACAGTTTCAACACAAACTGTCTGAAGCCTCCGCTTTCAAGCTGTAGGTCTATATGATCGCAGGTCAATGTGTCACATTAATAAACATAAATATAGGCATATTGGTGCAGACGAGCTCCGGGCTTTACTTTATGGTTAACGGGTTTAGAATACTCGCTCATCACCAAGCGCCTCGTCATTTTGAACCACGATCATGAGACGAGCTGACACCCTCCTCTCCGCATCCACACCACATCAGCGGAAGAACTTTGGAACTCACAGATTAACATGGTCACGTACATAAACCACGAAACTCCAGCAACCCAGTGAGAAAAAATGCGTAATCACTCTACAAATCACTGCCCGCGACAAGTGTCACATTAACAGCAAGGGAAGGTCACGCCTGTAGGGGGTTGGCAACAGAGCACGTGGAAGAGTAACGATTGGCACAATATTCTTTTCTCTCACGAGTCCATTTTTTCTATTCTCTCATCTTGATAATAAACGTGTTTTCATCTGGAAAGAACTTGGCAAAAGAAACAATCCTACGTCAGTGCACGAAAATGTCAGATTTGTCAGTGTGGAGTTACTGTCCGTGCTGGCATCTCCACAGATTGGCGCTCCGATCATTCGAAATGGAGCTCTGACAGGTAACCGATGTGACCCTCAAGTACTCTTATGCTACAGCAATGGAAGTGCCTTAATATTAAAGGTGCTGTGATATGCAAACGATTAGTTTTTCAGCGCATTCAGACAAAGCAGGCGCCAGTAGTGACACCTACATTGTGTTTAAATGAGGAAATTGTTCAGCCGGTTCCTCATACACAAATTGCATTTGAACGTTGTTGCCTGGTGAAAAGTTGTTGTGATGCCTCGTGTAAGAAGAAGAAATGCGTACCAGCACGTATCTGACTTTGATAAAGGTCGAATTGTAGCGTACCGGGATTGCGGTTTATCTTATTGCAGTATTGCTGCTTGCGTCGGTAGAGATCCAATGACTGTTAACAGAATATGGAATCGATGGGTTCAGGACGGTAATACGGAACGACATGCGGGATCTCAACGGCCACCTATCACTAGCAGCCGAGAAGACAGGCATATTATCCGCATGGCTGTAATGGATCGTACATCCACGTCACGAGCCGTGAGTCAAGAAACGGGGTCGTTTGGAAGACAAGTGTCTGCACGAACAGTTCGACGACGTTTGCAGCAGCATGAACTCTCAGCTCGGAGACCATGGCTGCGGCTTCCCTAGACGCTGCGTCATAGACAAGAGCGCCTTCAATGGTGTGATCAACTACGAACCTGTGCGCAAGAATGGCGAGACGTCCTCTTTTCAGATGAATCCAGGTTCTGTGTACAGCATCATGATAATCGCATCCGTGTTTGGCGGCATCGTGGTGAATGCACACTGACAGCGTGCATTCGTCATCATCATACTGGCCCATCACCTGGCGTGATGGTATGGGGTGCCATTGGATACACGTCTCGGTCACTTCTTGTTCGCATTGACGGTGCTTTGAACAGTGCGCGTTACATTTCTGGTGTGTTACGACCCGTGGCTCTACCCTTTATTCGAGCCCTGCGAAACCCTACGTTTCAGCAGGATAATGCCTGACCGCATGTTGCCGGTATTGTACGAACCTTCCTTGATACGGAACATGTTCGGCTGTTGTCCTGGCCAGCACGTTCTCTAGATCTTTCACCAATAGAAAACGTCTGGTCAATGGTTGCCGAGCGACTGGCTCGTCACCAAACGCCAGTCACTACGGTTGATAAACTGTGGCATCGTGTTGAAGCTGCATGAGCATCTGTACCTGTACATGCAATCCAATCTCCGTTTGACTTAATGCCCAGGCGTATAACTACTGTTATTACTGCCAGAGGTGGTTGTTTTGGGTACTGATTTCTCAGGATCTATCAAGCCAAATTTTTTGAAAATTGAATAACTTGTTATTTTTAGTATAATATATTTGTCCAATAAATATCATTTTGTTATCTGCATTTCCTCCTGGTGTAGCAGTTTTAATGGCCAGTAGTGTATTATGACAAATCAGGAGCTATGTTCATCATTTTATCAATTATTAATTCTATTTAGAGAGTTTGTTTGTTTGTCGCTCAACGGTCATTTTTTGCACACGAGGGCTAATTAGACTGGGACCTACGGTTTAAAGTGGATTCCGAACCACTACAAACATCCATGCCCAAGGTGGGATTCGAACCCACGAACTGTTGAACCGAAGGCTAGAGCGCTAACCATTCGGCTGCCAGCTCGGCTCTATTTAGAGAGAAAAATAATTGGAAAACAAATCATTTTACATTTTTAACAATCTGGAACTCTCAATTGTATATAATGAAATATCTACCAAATTATATGAAATAGTTCCAATATAGCACGACTCAATATTCAATAACTAAAAAATTGGTCCATTAGTATTGGGTTACAAACTAATACACTGGCCTCCAAAAGTTAAGAACCAGTTTTTTGCCCCTTGAATGAATGTTGAAACACCAAATTTGGATGAAATGAGCACAAAACAAGTTGCAATATAGAAGTTTACATAAGAAAATCACATAAATGATTTACAAGAAAGTAAATAATCGCGCTGGAAAAGTTCATTCTTGAAAAAAAGAACCAAGTTTTAAAAGATAAAATAAAGACCTTGAGGGCAGGCCACTAACAAAAAATCGAGGGTAAATGACTCCGTTCGATATGGTAGCATTTAGGATGTCTTGCACATGCAACAGGATCTCGGTAGACATACTTTAAGAAACCGCTACTACTTCCCGTTGGGCTTCTAACTGGTAGAGCCAGGGTTGGGTACAGGGAAGCATGCTGGTACAAAAACCTCCCGTCGCACGCGTCGATCCACGGTTGCTGTCACTCTGGCACCCCAAAAACGTTCCACATTTCCTTGTTCCAATCATCTTCGCCACATCCGGCGCATTGTGGACGTGCCCAGGTGTCTGTCAGCAACGATTTCCTGTTAAGACCAACCTGCCCTTCTCAATCCGATAACCATACCCCTCGTAAACTCATCTGTCTACTATTATTGACTCCATCTACGATTGACTCCATCTACGATGGCCGGGCATTCTCTGCAATTGCAAGTATCCTTTGCGACAAGAACAAACTTTCAACGATTATTTTCCAAGCAGCAATAACGGCATGAATATTGGCCACTCTGCCATTCCTCACCTTATGTCTTATCTTAAGTGCGTTGGAGAGCCGCGCATTTATATCATTTGAATAACTCATTAACGTGCGTCTACCCTGAGATTAGTTTATTTTCTGGCCACTCTTGGTGTTGCATTTTCAATGTCGAGCAGTGTATTAGAAAATTTAATAACAGTGAGATAATACAGTTATTAATAACAAAATTAGTAAAAAAAATCAATCAATTAGTAATTATAATAATTAATACCAAATTCAACAAAATTAATTTTTAATTTTGTTGAAGTTCCTTTGAAAGAAAAGATATTTTCTAATTGAGTAGTAAAAACATGGCATAAGCTAATTGTAAATCTCTGCAATGTCCTTCTTTCTCTCTTGCACAAATTAAGTAAGGTAAAAATAGTAGAAGTGATTTCTGTTGGTCCTCGAATTAAAGCAGTCTTTCACATCAAAGTTTGAAAACAAACTGGGGAAACGGCAGCATTCAAATCAGTGTTCTCGTTCCTTTGAAAATGAGAAAACTGAAAATCAGAAATATTTAGTTAATGACATGGTGTAAAATTTTCTTGTTATAGATTGCAATTCACAATTAAAATTACACTTTCTGGCCGTACAATTTCGCCTTCATTCCTCAAAATTTCATCACAATTAGTGAGAGCATAGAGAAAGGTTACACGAGGGCATTTTTATGTTTGACCAGTTTCAGTAGATAACGAAATAGAAGTATACTAGCTGTGAATATTATATCAAGTAATACAAACAAGAGGGAATGGCCAAAAAAATATCATTATAGTTTTCTATAATCAAACGTTACTGTACTCAATTTATATAGAATTGTATACCTCATAAAAATGATACATGGTGAGCCATTTTGGTTTTGATGTACAAATCAAGTATCTTTTGTATATAAACACTGCTTCATAAAAAAAGCTCAAATTTATTGTAGTGTTATTAAATAGCTTGTTAAATGTCTTAGTCATTCAAATATACATGTGTGCATGCATGTGCATAATCTTTTCAGCAAATTATTAATTTTCAAATTCTAAACTGAGTTTAGGATTTATAAGTAGATTTTTTTCTCTGATAAACTATGATACATGTTTTGAATAAACAATTATTGTTAGTTTACAGTTTTTTTTCACCTTTCTCATCATATCCAACCACATACTTACCAACATCCTCGCATTAGCTTCCTAAGTTTTCTTAATTTTATCTATTTCATTAAAAATAGATTTGGATTTTCTACTATAAAAGGCCAACTTCAAAAATCAAAACTTTCTTTTTTAACACCCATTTCATTTAAGTATATAACTTTTAATTATGCTAATTTTTTTAAAAATTTTGTTCTAAAGAAATAAACACTATTTCCTTAACATTCTGAATGTTTCATTGCATTTTCAGTATTTTTTTTTTTTTAATTACTGTGCAATCTGCATAAATTCGCATAATAATTTATTAATGTACTCAAATGTAACATGATTTCATGCAATACTTATCACTATTTGTAAATAGGAAGAGCAATTATTTTATACAGAATTGTTTTTGTTTTGTACGAAAAATTAAATTTTTCAAAGTTTAATAAACGAAAACCTTTATTACAAAATATTCATTTGCAAAAACATTTACATTTTTGGATAAACTGCTATGAAAATGTAAAAGCCTTTGCATTTACATTTTTATTTATTAGGACTAGATAGAAAAATAGTATTAATGTGCTTAAATAAGAGGCATTTAAAAAAGAAATATTTAAAAAATTATAATTTCACAAAATCAAAAAAGTTAAATATAAAAGTATACATAATGACAAAATATTAAATCACAAATGATAAACTCTACAATCATATCAAAACAATTTTCTGCTGTAAATTCTCAAAAATTAAATATATATATATATATTAAAAAACTGAAAAACTATATAAATTAAAATACTGTTATGCCAAAACTTATGTTTAAATTGAAATACCTATTAGAAAAACAATTTAATATCACACCATTAATGAAATCTGAATCAATTTATGAACACATAAATATTGAAAAAAATAAAATAAAAATCTTGGCATACATACCAAATAACAATAGATTCGTCATTTTAAATACTAAACTATATTTTAAAGAACGAGTTGCTTGAACAAACAAATGCACCTTGTATATTACATCTGAAATGTTCTGCTTTTAGTTTTAATAGACATTCCAAGTATGAATGTTGAGATTTATAAAACAAAATACCAGGAATGTTTAACAGAAGTCCATATAAATAGGAAAATTTTTTATTGCCTTTCATTTAATATTTTTCTCTTAAGCAAAATGGAAACATAGAATGGATTAAAATGAGCCAGAATATCAACATGCAATTTTTTTACAATAAAGATTTAGAATAAAAACAGCTAGAATAATAGATCTTACAATTGATAACTAGCTGAATAACTAAAATCATGTTAATAAAAAAATCACGATTTTATAACATCTTAGTTATCAGTAAGACTCCACGTTCTCATAAATTCACTTTTTCATAAAATGTAAAAGCAAATATATCATAAATTAAATGACTCATTAAGTGCATTTATTTCTGACAGAGTTTACAAAAGCTGCATGTCGGGTTAATTGTGCACTTTGTGAAATTAAGAGTAAAATATGATTTGCATGGCTGACTAGACAACTATTACAAGGATACATAGAATTTAGAAATTTGGAGCTATGAAAATGAATTTATACTAACAATATTAATTTTATAGTGAAGAAAACAAATTTTATTACTATTATTAATTAATAATTCATGATTATTTCTATAGAATTGATACTGGAATAGAAAACTTAAAACGTATAAAAAAAACATTTTTTACTATGTTCTTACATTATGATACTCAGCATATAAGCAAATATCTTGAAAGTGATAAACAATTTTACATTATAAACAATCAAAAATATTTTTACTAAATAGAATATAAAGATATATCTATGATAAACAGAAAATCAACCAAGAAAATTATAAACATATAATGTTCGAAAAGGTAAATTTTTCTCACAATAAACAATAACATAAATAAGAAAAATTAAACAATTTATTGCAAAATTTTAGATAAATATGCAGTGCAATTTTATCTCAATGTATTTTATTGATATTTCAAGGTTGATGAAATAAATTTTTTAAAGAAAATAATAATTAAAATCAAGAAATTTATAACTGTCTTGATATTTTGAACATTCAGATTCAACAAGAAAAGATAGAATTTTTCATGAACTTTTCACATTAAAAGACAAATTTACAAAAACAAGTTTTTTTACAACTTATTAACTTTGTTATAATAATAATAACTTATTATAATTCAGCATATTCAATTTATTATAGTACTGAAGAACATTTAAATTATAGCTCCAGCATTCTCTTAGTTATTTTTAATTAGAACTAGTTATTTTTAAATGAAGAATTATAGTCTACTTAGAATTATTGATCCTATTAAAAAGAATTTTGTATATTTTTTAAATAAGAATCCCTGAAAAATTTAAGATTTAAATTTATTAAATAAATATTCTTATAAAAATTAGTTAAGCATGATATAGGTGTAATGTATTTTAGTTAACTTTTAATGTATAAATAAAAGAATTTTATTATTTAAAAAGATTACAGAAAATTTCTTTCACTAAAAAAAAAAAAAAAAAACTAGTATTTAAGAAATGAAAAAAAGTAGACATGATACACTATCAGTATTATAAAAAAAATAAATACATAAAAATAAATAGTAATAATATATAAATTATAGGTTTGATTAATATAAAAACTATACAAAATTAATAAATGCAATTCTTTAACAAAAAATAAAAATGCTGACATAAGAATTATTTATTAAAAAAAATGCTAAAGATTAAAAATTTTATTTTTTCCTTTCAAAATCTCACTTTTACATGGAAAATTTCTATTTAATTTATTAATAATAACAGCATTTATTTCATTTGCATTTCAATATGATTTATTCAACAATATTAAAGTTCAAAAGGTATTAAAAATATTTTATTTTAAAATTATCCTATAATTTAAATACTTGATTACAAAATTTAATATTAATTTAACAAAATGGTAAGATATGATTGATTTTAAATATTTGAAAAAATAATGAAATCGTTAATTTTACCCATTTTTTAAACTTATTTCTTTTAATCTTTCTTCTTGTTAAAAGTAATCAATTCATCATATGATAATCTTCAAATTGGTAATATTACAACTAATCTAAAGAATGGAATTCAAAGTTTCAAAATAAAAATTTAATTAAATTTATAAAGCCATAAAAATAATACACATACCTATCAGTCATACTCAACTTTTATTAAATTATATTTAATGTAAAACTTCCTACTTCAAGATGTGTAACAATTATCTTTTTTATAAACTTAATATACAGTCCAAATGTAAACTATATATATACATATAAACTGTTTTTCTCCAGAACTTTTAATAGTTTTGCTCTAAATAATCTTGGAATGATTCCCTTAACTGTGTTTCCATACATTGAAATGTATATAAAATTTTAAATATATACAAAATAATATATATATATATACTTCTCTTCTATAGCAATATTGGCATAACAGGGAAAATTAGCTTCACATTAAAAATATAAGTTTATTTTAATAATTATTTTTACAATTGAGTACAAAAAAAGTTTCCAAACAACTTAAATTGAATATTTGTTAAAATCATTTTAAAAAGAAGGAGATAGTACCAATGTACTTAAAAAGAGAAGTATTTTGTTAAGATATGTAATTCAATTTCTATAAAACACATTTGACTTCACAAGGGAAATAATAAACAATTGTACATAGTATATAAAAATAAGTCTGAGAAACATATTGACTATTATTTATTATTGCAAAAAGTATTTATCCAATAATTTACTTTGTAATAAATTAATTATAATAAAGTAAACTATTGTAATACCTAGTCCAATACTACTTTGTCCACAATAACTTTATCTTAAAAAACTGCTCAATTGACATTTCTTATCATATACATAAATACAAGTCAATTTAACTTTGAATTACTTTTTGAAATAAGTTTTAGTTTCAGGAAATCCAGAATTTTTTCATTTATTCCTTGCAATAAACTAATACATTACCAAGAATACTTTAAAAATATTATTTGCTGATATTATCTTATAAAAACCTTTTAATTACAATAAAAATATTTGCTTAAGAATTTTATTAGATAGTAAGATTAATCAAAAATTACATAATAAACTATATAATGAAATCAAAAATGTAAAAAAAGTTAGTTTTTAAAAGTATTTTTAATCAATCACATTATAATTACTTGTGAATAATCTAGTGTATCAAAATGTAATTTCAAGCAACAAAAAGCTAAATATTATTTGGAAGATGTCCAATTTTTTCTGAAACACAATCACTTCAACAAATGTTTATGCTGAGCATCAAACAGCGTCATCTCTTCTTCCTCGTCATCATTATGATCAAGAGGTTCCATTTCCATTTCAGATACATTAGACACAATAATTCCATATTTTCTAATCTTACTTCTCTTATGATGCACCCTGTTAATTACAAGAAATATTATAGATGTGTGTCAGAACTAAAAAAAATTCAGTTAATGATAATTTTCCTTTATCAATAAACATCAGTATAAAGAGTAACTAAAATTCATATCAGTTGAATTTGATAACATTACTTCAATCTTTTTGTTAAAAAGTGACAACTTTCTTTCAAATGAATTATACCTTTAGTTACTTCATTTAAATTCATTGGCATGACAACCCATATAAGGATGAAAGTTTGCTTATTTATCACTCAACAGTCATTTATTTCACATGAGGGCTATTAGACTGGGACCTATGGCTTAAAGTAGATTCCAAGCCATTACAGACATCCAGGCCCAAGGTGAGATTCGAACTATTAAACCAAAAGCAAGAGCGCTAACAATTCAGCTATTAGTTTAGCTCTAGGATGAAAGAATACAGTGCCCATATCTGTTTTCTTGACTGAGAGCGCTGCATTTGTTGATGCAGAGCATGTCCTAATTAGGTGATCAGTCTAATATGAAACCCCCCAGTTTTTACTTCCCAAGTATACTTGGTAGTCAGTTTTATTGATTCACTAAAGGGATGAAAGGCTGAGTCAACCTAGTTCAGGTCAAAGATCAACCCTCAGATTGGTGCCTTGGAAGTGCAAAACACACTACCAGTTTACTTTTATTAATATATCATTTTATTTCTCTACATATATTTTGAAATCATATGCCTAAGTCAAATTAATTTTTCAACTGGTTTAAAAAATGACTATTTATTCAAAGACATTCCTATAAAAAATACTGCAATATATATTATTGCATTATCCTTTCAGCGTTTTAAACTAAATTATCTGAAATTTACTTTCCGATCTAGACAATTTATTAATAAAATATACCCATATCAAAATAGTGTGCCTTTGGAAAAAGGACAGAAATACCTTTTTCTCTCTATCAGACAAATATCTTTTCTAAAAATGTATAGGAAAAATTTTGGAATAGTTTATTGGTACTCATCCACACTATATCTATTTTAATCATATTCATGAGGTTTGTTCAAAATGGTAAAGGGTGAAAGCCATTTTCTTCTGCTTATTTCATAACATTTTTCAATATTGAACACATATATTATGTTCAATATTGAAGCATTACAACTTAACAATTAATTAAACTGTGTTGGGCAATTCAAATTAATTAGCATAAATATTTTTAATGTCATAACAAAAGCAAAAGTTGATATAAACATTTAAATAAGAAGCAAGATTAAGCTCATTGTAGCTTTATAAGATTATGTAATTTAAAATGAAAGAACTTAGGTTTATAAGCAGTAATTTTCCTGAATGAGAGATAATGTTTCTGATAGCTACGCATGTACATCTTTCAGGATTAGAATTTTCAAGTTTTTTCCACGTGTTAATATGGTCATTTATATATGTGAAGTAATTCCAGAAAACATTTCCGATTCCTTACATTGATAAAGAAAGAAAAACACATTACTTTATTTAATGTTATGATGATATACTATATCACATCTCTATAAAAAAAAATTCAGCAAATTAAAAACAATAAAAACATATACATTATTATATTCAGAATATTTCACAAAAATATATAATTCAAGACTGCACAGTGAAATAATTTACAAACAAAGCATTTTAGTGCCTGAAAATTTATATAATTAGAGTCAAAAGAATTTTAACTATTGCAAAAATACAAACACTTTTTCAGTATTTCATATTCTTATCTAATTGATTTTTAAGTTTCTCTAGATATAAATTTTTAATACCAGAAAAAAATGTCAGTAAAATTTACTCTTTTTCTGAATTACACCAAAAATTAAAAACTATTCTCATTAATAAAACCCAAAATTCACCAGTGATTTCAAAATACAAATATAATAAAGTGAGCTTAACCCTTCTTTACACGATAGAAATTTCCATCAAATTATTAACATTTAGTGAATACAAAATTAATCAAAACAGGTGTATTGTAAGCTGATGGCAACTATTTTTACAATTATTGCATAATAAAGGATGTAGGTGTCAATGAAATCAAACATCACAACCATTAGAGTGGGTTTGAACATATCATTTAGCCATTTGTTATTGTCTGTGATTGGAAGAAATTAGAGATTTCTTGAATATTTTTATAACTGATATTTTTTTGCAAACAAAAGCAATAATGACTAGAAAAAGTTCTATTTTTTGTGTATTCATTATTTTCTGTTCAATTTAAATCAAATATCTGAAAATAACATGATAAAAATTTAAATCACTACACGTTGTTTCACATCTAATATATGATGAAAATATTTTATTTTTTAAAAAAAATTTAAAAGAGAGACAATGAAGATCACTTGCACCAATTGAAACACAGTTGGCTATCAGAAGATGCCTTTGATAATATAAAGTCTGATGAATACTGTGATGCAAATGAAACTATAAGAAAATTGCAAGAGAAGAATGACAATGATGTAGTAATTGAAAAACTACAGATACTGATCCTCCTTTTGTAGAAGAGAACACCACAGAAGAACATGAAAGCCCTCAAATTTGCATGATGATGGATATTTCAATTGCACTAATATTTAATTATTTTATATATATTTATACAAAGAACTTTTTAAATATTTTTTTATTTACCCTAGTGCATGAATTATATCATCTCGTTATATTTCAATTGCACTAATATTTAATTATTTTATATATATTTATACAAAGAACTTTTTAAATATTTTTTTATTTACCCTAGTGCATGAATTATACCATCTCGTTATATTATGGATATTTCAATTGCACTAATATTTAATTATTTTATATATATTTATACAAAGAACTTTTTAAATATTTTTTTATTTACCCTAGTGCATGAATTATATCATCTCGTTATATTTCACGAAAAAAAAATCAAGAAATGACAGGTTAATCTGGATTGTTTTACATTTAAAAGCCCTGCCTATGCAAATTACTGATAAGACAAAATGCTTATTCGATGCAACGCATACAAGGCACAGAATTAAATAATTCAGAACACAAAGATATTTAAGACTTAAACAATTGCTCTATTTTGTGGAGGGGGGGGGTTTCTACAAAAAATTAGTAAATTTTATATATAAAAAATAATGATTCACCTAATACTTCTGATACCAAAGAAAATTAAAATAATTGACATTATGCCGAGAATAACATATCCAGCCCTTTGTAAGGCACCACTTTCAATTGTTTGCATCCAGTTGGGTAAAGTGTTGGTGGAATTTATTTTGCTGTCTAGTTGGTCAGGTATTAAAGTTGATCCATCGCTAAGATGTGACTTAGTGAAGGAAAATGTATCATTTTCAATTAACACAGGCGCCGTAGACACAATATTCTTTTTTAAAAGATTTTCTTCAGTTGATTCATTAGCAGACGTTACATAAAATACTTGTAGAAAAACTAATGACAAAAATCCAAGCAATGGGGCATTACATAAAAAACACCTCATCTGTACCTCCGATTGTTCAAATAATAAAAGCAGAAAAAAAATGTCAACAAATAAATTACCTTCGCGATAAAATAACATTACGCTAAAATCAGGAATTATTCTCCATAAGCCAATGACGTTGTTATCGGAAAAATGTGACTATTCTACGATTGGTCAGTTCGTGTAGCTATCATTTTATCAACCAATGCGTTCCGTGCATATGCAATTTGCTTTTGTTGGCGCAAATCTTTTTCATATATTTTTTACCTTCAGAGACGTTCGCTTCATTCGAACAAATCTTATTCCGAAAATTTCCGTCAATTAAATACTTGCATATGTCATCCATTCATCGCGGACGAAATTGTCAGCTTACTTTCTAGAGGGAAATAGAAAGTAAGCATGAGTAACAATTCATCTTGTAAAATGAACACAGTAATCTTTGAATCGTATGCATACTGAAATGAGGAATATAGACTTGTGATAAAAAACATTTCCATTTATGCATTTATTTTTGTATGCCTCTATTACTTTGCCGGAAACATAAAGAAGCGCCATTTTTTTTCATCCTCAGTTATCTTTCTTCTTCTCTCGAAGAGAAAGTATCTGATTACTACTGAATTCATTATACTTATAGATTAGAGTAACTATTAACGGTTTATAAACATTATTATTAAAATAACCAATTACTTTTAAATCTGTGTTACTTATTAATGACAAACTTCTGAATCACTCAGAGCTCGGCATTTTATTGCTATAGTTAGCCGATTAAATACACTTTTTTGTGGGGCAATACAGAGCATGAGTCTGGTTACTGCATCAACACGTTTCCCTGTACCTAGCCTTGAGCTCGACTATATATTTTTTTATTCGGCTCTATATATTATATTCGATTGGTTAGACAGAAGTAGTCTTCGTGATTTTAAAGCAGTAACCTAGCAGAAGACACCCACTACTTAGTCTGTCACCACCAGATGTATTAAATTTGAAAGACAATGCGACTATGTGGACAGCCGCTTTTAGAAAACAGGACGGGTCATCGGTTGAGCTGGGACTCGAACTGTCTCCCGATAAGGAGAACGACGTCCTAACTAACCACGCCATCGCGATCTAGGAAACAAAATATCAGAGAATGTTGTTTGACAATAGTTCATTCTCGTTATTCAGTTTTCTTCGTTCCTGATATATAGAATCATTTGAGATATTATTGCTGATATGACACTCATGCCGATCCGTGTAGGATATTTTCTTCGTTTATGCGAATTTTTAAAGGTATTTTAATTTCCTGTTTTTACCGCTCTTAAGAGTACACCTTTCATTTTATTCCTTTTTAACACACAAGTACAATTTAAAAAATTTTCTTGCTCACGAGGTTCGCAGAGGAAGACGAAATTGACGAGGTATTTGTGGTTTGCTCACCACTTACAGCAAAAATTCTTTCTTCAAACACATTAGATTCTAAAAATGAGTTCTTATTAGCATCAGTTCGCGAGTGAAGAATTTCTTGATCTCTTTATACACAAAATCCTGTAATGGAAGAATTCCAAAATGCCATTTTTAGTTGAAGATCAACTTTCATAGATAAATACCAATTCCAATGGTATTATTAAATTTTATTTTTATGTTATGTGAAAATGTTAATTAAAACTATCTAAAAACTCCCAATGAAACTTTATGAATTCGACTATTCGAGGAGTTTCCACGTATCCTCAAATTCAGAAGGATAGTTACATTTCGAAATTACTGCTAACAAATAACCATAAGATATGAACCTAAATGTAATTGCGGAGGAAATAAATCATAGTGCAAGTCAATAACCTCTAATATTCAACGTTTCTCGAAAAAAAAATCACCTGAATTTTCTGGAAACGTTCTTCTAATATAATATTGTGTAGTAATCGAGGAAAAATGATTAAATTTATTTCTGGGAATAAAACCCCTTTATTCCCTTGGGAATTTTAAACTTCTCAGGAATTTTGAAAGACCAAATATTCAACATTAGAAATTCACAATAGTTCAATTATAAAAGATGATGCAATAGTACTGTGTGACATCTAAAAGAAAGATATATACAGGGGAACAACATACAAAGCTGTTGAATGTGCTGAGGATAAACATGTCAAATTTCTGGGAATTTTGAAGCACAGAAATTTATTTAGAAAATTTTCAAACAGTTATAGTTATTAACATGAATAAGCCCTCCTTTTTATGCATGGCCGCCTTTTTTTGTTGTAAACTTTACTTCCTATGTATTATAAATTTTACTTAACAGTATAAATGCTGTGAGCAAACAATTGCAAGAAAAAGATTTTAGAGTTGCAAGACTTAAAGACGATAAGTAATTTAAAAGCACTGACTGAAAATATAGACTGGCATCAATTACAAAAGTTTTCTGTAGAAAGTGAACTATGATTTAGTAACACTTCATACAGTAAACCTACTTAATGAAGAAGAGTATAAAAATGTCTTGTTGAATTATATTGGAGGGGAAAAAATAAATTTACAAATTTACGAAACTACAAATAAATATAAAATGCATTTTTCTTCTTGTGTTGCTTATAATTTTCAATTAAAGATTTAGAAAAATATTAAATGTCGAAAATATAAAATTGTCTTAAGTCATTTCCTTTTTTTTTTTTTTTTTTTTTTGAGTGAATACAAATATATACATAATTAATAAAAATAATTATAAAATTAGATAATATGAATTGGCTTAAATGTCCATTGATTTTAATACATAATTTGATTTTCTGAAGCTTTAATGCAACAAAACACAAAAAATAATTTTTAAATAAGTTATGAAATTACAGACCATAATTTGAAAGAATAAGAAAAATCATATGCCACACTTAACACTTAATCAATTTAATTGGAATAATACTTTTGTTATGAAACATGCTGGCACTCTGTGAACATAAAAATAATTTATATATTTTCTAAAGTCATTATTTTACGAAATAAATTTAGTACAAGAATATTTTGATTAATTTTTGCTTCTTCATTTATAAATTAAATATTTTATTACACAGCAGACGCATTTTGAAAGAAAATAGTGAGGCAATAATATATTATCTATAATAATAATTTTAAAATTGCTTTCAATATATGAAAGCACTTTTTATGTACAAAAAGTTGGTATTATTATATAAAAGTCAAAAATAATTGAATAGATAATGAAAAGACTTATTTCAATTTCAGAAACTCTAAATTGCATTTCTGAATACTCCTTTTCAAATATTTAAATATTCAAAACGACTAACATAAGAAATTTAAAAAAATCTTTGGTGTTTATTTATGTTTGCATTTAATAATTATAAGGGAAAACTACTAGTGAATTTTATGTATATGTTTATACTTAACATTGAAATAATAAACAACATTTATTGTCTATTTATTTTTTAGAAATATCTCCAATATTTACAGAATCACAAAATTTCTTATAAAAATTAGTTTGGCCACTAAATAACAAACTCAAGAGTTCTACACAGTAAAACAATATATTAACAGAAATATAAAATATTAAAAATTGTTCTAAACATATACCAAAACAATACACCAATAACAATACTGATATATAATAAAATACTCAACAGTCACAATCAACGCATTCCTTACATTTGATTTATGTATAATATAACACAATAAATATAACAAAATAATATAAATATGGGAAACAGCTGTCTAAAAGTGCACATTTCTTTAATGTCATGCATAACATATTTTAGAATATAACATAAATGGTAAAGATCGTCAATGATGAAATACGATGGCAGTATTAAAGGAAGGCATGCGTGTGTATTTTCATAAATATTTGGATGATCTAAAATTTATAAACACATTTCGTAGTTAGGAAAGTAAAAAAAAAAAATAAAATAATAATGCTGAAAACAGCTGCAAATGGCACAGAAAATTTGATTTCCAAAATTCATTAAGGGTTATAAGGCGCAGACCCAATAATTGTTTTTACAGGATGGCTGGAACAGAATTTTCAGTTTTAATATTTTATCGTTTAAAAATGGAAATTAAATTACATTGAATTATTTTGATTGTCCTTCAATGGTCATTTATCAATCATAAGGGTTCTAATTAGACTGATACCTATAGTTTAAAACTACACAAGTATCCATGCTCATAGTGGTAATCGAACCCAAGAACTCGAAAACAAAGAGCAGAGCACTAACCATCCAGCGGCCAATGTGTTTACACTGTACTGAAGATCAGATTTTTGTGTCAAGCATATCAAAAAATTACCTATAGTTTCATTTACTAAACATCAAAATTACTATGTCTACTGTTTGTTCGAATGTTTTTATCCTCCATTCAAATTTTAAGTATTCTTCTCAATTCTAAATTGGGGTATAATTCCCAAAATAAAAAGTTCTTAAATTTAAGTTTTCTTTTTAATGGTATAACTTTTAATTGAGAGAGATTAAAAATTATATTTATCATGCAAAACACACAAAAAATTTATTATTAACTTGATTTTGAAATCTAATAATTTTTTAATGACTTTAGTAAAACTCGTGAATACAATTACATATTATTTTGTTGTTACATAAATAAAATAAATTTGGCTTACAATCATTTTTTAAGTTATATCAAAAATAAGTAACATCAGTTTTAATATTTAAGTTTAAATACTTTAAAAATAGATTTCGGACATTTTGAAATTGCATTTTACACATAAATTAGAATTGCAAATTTTCTTACAAATATGTCTTGATTATTAAAAAGAATTCTGTTCTGGCCTCCTTTAAGAAATGATGATTCTTTCTTAATGTAGTCAATAAATTAAAAGAACATCAGCACACTCTTATTAATGATCCACCTTAAATAAATGACTACCAGGACACTCCACTTGCTTAATGCAACATGTTTCTTTGCAACAAAAGAAAATAGCATTTTATATTTGACTGTTTATGGATGCCAAACATGTTTCACATGAACAAATCTTGTGAGCCTGAACTAAAATGGAAAAATTTTTACATTAGCCACCCTCTATGGACGGAAGGCAAATATAAGGGGTGACTGACGTTAAAAACTCAATTATTTTTATCATAAAACCTTTAACATTCTAAAAACTTAACAAAAATGGTACAAGCTCAAATGGATAATATTGTTTATGGCATCCAACTACAGATCCTGATCTAAATTAAACACATACCTAAGCTTCCATGAGGCTATTCATGCAGATAACTCAGTAACCAATGTTAAAGATGGAATGTTTCCAAACTCCATAAATATTTTTTAAGAAAAACATATTAAAAATATGATAATAGCTTAAAGTCAAAAACATTAATCTGAATGTCTAATGAATAACGTAGTTTGAATTTAAAGTGTGCTTCAATAATATTCAGATATATTTCTATTGTGTCTGTTGGTCATAATTGTGTAGTGTGAACACAATAAATGGAAAATCCATTGGGCCTGACCAAATCAAATTAAGTATAAATAATGGTAATTTTGAGTTAATGAATATTTTAGAATTTTTTTTTAAAAAAAAGTAATTATCAAAGGAAAACTTGTTCATAGAACATTTTTTTCCTTCAGTAGAACATCTAGAATTCATATTATTTATTATATTGAATTTCAGTTTAATGTAAATGTGAATTACTTCTAAATAAATGACTACTATGTGGTATGATCTAAATCTTAGTTATTTTGTTTTGCTTATATAACAATCTAACTTGAATTATAATTTAATACAATAAACATTTTGGCAATTTATTAGACATTTTCAAAAACATAATACAGATTGTTTTTAATATTTTTAATAATAGAATTTCAAAAAATATTATAAAATGAAAATAGAAATTGGAAAAATCAAATTTAGAAATGATACAACTATTTTACTATGCAAAATGATTAAAGCCACAATTGATTGTCAGTTTTTACACATAAATATAAACTCAACCAGAGCATAGTTTGAAATATGATTTGCAAACCACTCCATACACAGTTGCTGAAATAGGGTTTGAACAAATAATTGAACTGAAGAACAGACCATTCATAAAAGCAAAAATATGAATCTAACTGTCTTTATGCTGCCTTCCACTGCATTGGAATTCTTATATAAAATACTTTTTAGGAGGTGAAATATCTTGCAGTTTTGAACAGAATGAAGCAACCGCACATTATCAAGAGGTTTAATTTGTCAAATAATTTTTCGGAGAAGACAAAATAACATCTAATGTATGATGGAACAGTTGGTAATCTCAAAACTGGAAACACATACAAACTGCACTTGGATTAATGGAATAATCCAGTCTAACACAACTTCTATGTTGGGTTATTAAAGTGTGACAAGGCTAGATGTACGAGTATTACTATACTAAAGCATAACTGAAAAGTATTGTTGTTTTCTACTCCAAATAGTAGTTTTTTTTTTTTGTTTATAATAACAGTATTTTCATATAGATAGTTGTTGGAAAAACTAGTAGCACAACAGCAGGAAAATATATGAGTGACTAAATTAAATAGTCGCAATTTCAAAGTCAATAATAGTTTTATTTCACTTCAAGTCTTACGGATATGAAATCATACTTAAAACATTATACATGAAAGAACAAGGCCATTCTAAAATTTCTGAGATGCTATATTCCTTTAAACATTACAAGAGTGATAGTATTTACCTAAACTGACTTTCTCATCTACAAAACACAGAAAAATATGTGATATTTTTCAGTGTTCAACAAAAAGTAATTAGGAACTTTAATTTTGAAAAAGTACACTAATTTTCTATAATGGCATATTAAGAAATGTAACCAATTGAATTTTGTAAATAATGTAATATGTTAAGAAAATAAAATTAACTTGCAACAGATAAAGTGATTTCTAGAATATATTCAATGTAAATACAAAAAAAAAAAAAAAAAAAAAAAAAAAACTGAACTTATTGAAAAATTATACAAAGTTAAAAATAACAGTATATACAATTAATAGTTAAATTTATGTAGTCAAATAGCAATGTAAAAAATGTAAAAGATATTCAGTATTTATTTACACATATCTAATTTTCAAAGTAGATTTGTAAAACAATAATTTTTTCCAATTTAATTACTTGAATCATTTATCCATAATTTGATGGAGTTTGACCCAATAGATTTTGTAAAAATGTGTAAATATGAATTTAAATTAAATACTGAATTAGGAGATTTATTTTATTATATTGTTTATATCCACATTTTTTTCATTATTTTTAACCTGTTCTTTTTTAATATTTATTTTGTAACTTCATATTTAATAACATTTCTCAGCAAAAATTAAATTTTGTATTGTCTGGGTTCAAGGGAGTCTACATTTTTTTTAATTTGTTATATTATGTAGTTTGTTATATAAATATTGCTGTACACCATATATTGACTTTTCTTATCATTTTAAACACATTATAATGAATTTTTCACTTAATAAAGCTTATTTTACTTAATAAAGGTTACTTTGACAATATTTTTAAAGCAAAATTTCTCAAGAAAAAAATAATTAAATTGTCACACAAAAAATATATCACAGTTAATTACGATATCCTCTTACAACATTCAAATATTCACCTTAAATGATTGAATAAATATTTTTTTAGTGAAAGTTTTTCTAGTAGCATTTTTAATCACAAATGAAAGTTTTTTTTTTTTTTTTTTTAAAGTTAATTCAGTTATTTCCAAATTGCTATACATACATGAAACAGTGTGAATTGAAATTACTGGAAATTTTAGGGGACAAATAGGAAAATAAAACAATGAATTAATATATATGAAAGATAAATAAAAATTCTAAAGCAAGCTAGTATAAAATTTCATTATCTGACTTGTAAATAGGTGAAATAAATACAAGCCAAATAATTCATTAAATTATTGAACACAATTCTTGGGCTGATTGCCATCAGCAATAGAGAACAATTGCAATATTTGACAGTAAGATAATCTAAACGAATGTCAGAATTCAAATAAAAACCATGTAATATCATTCAATTTATGTATTTTAACATTAACAGTATACAATTTACCAAGAAAACTTTTTCACATAGAAGGCGAATTAATTAATGTTAAATAAGAGTTATAATCAAAAGATATGATAGAATAATAGAATGAAAGCAACAGATAGTTAAAATTTTGAAATAAATGAAGATAATATTTTTAAAAATAGTACAATGTAGAGATATTTTAATTTTGAAATTCCATAGGTATTTAGCATAATCTTTATATTTTGAATGAATATGGGAAAGCTGGTTAGTTTATTTACTCATACTTTCATATTGATCCAGAATAACACAGAAGATTTTTCATATCATATTGCAAACATGCAACACCACTTTATAATGCTCTCATAAAAGGAGTTAAATTTTTAACAAATTTTTCACACATAAGCAACATTTAAATGATATTTTTTTCATTTTATGGCAAACACATAAAATTAATTTTATATTTGTTCAATTAAACATTTTTATTGCTATTTTTTAAACTATTTTCCTTTATTATAAATAATTATGAATTTTGACATGCCATAAAACAGAAATAGCATAGTAATTTTAAGCATAAGATTTTTTCCTTTAAATTTCCTCTTGGGATAACATTTATTCAAGACAATATTTGCTAACTCATTAACAGAATACTCCAAATATTCATGTAGACAACATTTTGAATTCCAACAAATAAAAAATTACCATTTAAAAAAAATAATATAACTTTAACTAATGGGGAAAATAACCCTTTTAAAAAATTCAGTACAGAATTAAATACTAAATATTAATATTGTAAATCTCAATCATGTAAAGTCAAAAAATAAAAAACTTGTCTTAAAAAACTTTACAAAAAGTTTTTTTTATTATTTTTTTTTTAAATTTCCATTGTACATAATGTAAATAATTGTTTTACTAGCCTTTAAATATCCATTGGTTAATAAACCAATTTTAGAATAAAAGTATGTGACAAAAATTCACTAAATTCTTAGCAATTATGAATAAAAATTTAAAATATATATAAAAGGTATCAAAGATGAACTTGTAATTAAAACTTCAAAAATATGCAAAAATATTTACAGATATGTTATTCGTGCTCTACTAATGACATATTTAATAGATCATGTAAGCAGTCATCTTAGGGATATCCTTTCTCAACAATGTATTCAGAACAACACAATCTGTTTCACGTTTCTGCAATAGGTTAAAATTATTGTGTTGCCAATCCTATTTTTACATCCAATACATAGAAAACATCCATCAAAGTTCATTACGTAAAGTAGTTAAGTATTTTACCAAACTTTTCCATATCCGTCAGTTAATAAAACATACATATATTTTTAAATCACATAAGTTATTTAGTCCATATCATACAAGTACACATACATAATGTTTACATGCTTTCATGGCATTTTTGCAGTTAATAGCTTCATAGGTAAACTCAAACAAAGCACAAAAATTGCTTTGATAAATTTAATTCTCACTTAAAATTCATTACATCTGAAGCATTGTCCTTGGAATGGGATTCCTCAATACAAGTGTACTCTCAGCAGATATTATAGGCAAACCATTATCACAGTGAAAGCTCACAAGATGAGTTACACTCTCAAATGTTCGATCTTTTGTTCGAACCTGAAAATGAATTTATGCCAAAAAATATTTATTTATTAATTTTTTTATCAATCAGCTATGAAATATGAATATATTTTTAATACATAATAATAAATAAATAATATCTGAACACACAAGGACTGAAATTTCTAGATAAATATAAAAATATTTAAAAGGATAGATTTTAGAAAATATCACTTAATAAAAAATATCAATTACTTCATGCATTAGTTTGTTTCTAAAAATTAATATTTCACACTGAATAGCATGTTATACATTGACTTATTACTATAAATTTTAGTATATCATTCATGGAATATCTAAAAAAATTAACTTCTTTATAAATTGAAGTCACCTGTTGCTTATTTACCAATGTGACTCATCAATATTTATTTATGTGACGAAAAAACTACCATCAAATATGTAATATTTCTTATTTTAAAAATACATTTCTTGATAAGAAGCAAAGGAAAGAAAATTTCACATTAAAATAAAGTGGGTTTTTTCTCAGTAGAACTTCCAAGTGGTCTTACTTAATAGACTTTAATTAACATTTAATTTACCTAAGTAATTGGATTTATTTTTATTATTTTATATTTTTAAGTTTGTTACTTATTTAAAATTTTCATTGTTTTGTCTTAAAAACTAAATTTTCGGACCTAAAACAGTTACTATATATTACAATAGAAGTAAAAACAGTGAGAGTTTCACTTATTCGTATCAGAGTTGTGCACTGCTTATTGGGTCTCAAATATTTTAATAAACATAATAAAGTCATAACGCAAGTCAAAAAAAAGTGGGATAAAAGAAATTCATGCATTCAATTAGTTTAAAACTCTTGTGAAAATTTAATAAGATATTTGTTTTATATTTTATCTCCACTTTTTATAAACAAAACTCTTATATAATTTTCCTTTTAATGAAATTTTTATCATCTTGAAAAATACTTCACTATTTAATTTTCAAAAAATCATAAAAGAAGCTTTAAATGGGAAATAGGCTATCACAGAAAAATCAGAAAAGAGAGCAGGTATGTTATTGAAACATCAAAAAGAAATGATAACACCCAAAGCTATTACATATTGGTCTCCTGAAATATTTTCAATAGGATACTGACATAGTGAATTATGTAAAAAATAAAGTTGCTTTATCTTATAAAATATGCAAAATCAAGATAACATACTTAATACAGGCTTGCTTCTCACACATGCAAAAGCAGTCTTTAGTTTATAATGTTCAACAAAATAAATACTGACAATCAGCCAACTTTAAATTTCTTAGGAATCCTGTACTTTAACAAAAGTGGATGTTTAATATCAAAAATTCACAACAATTAAGAATTAACTATTACTAAATTTGCCCAAATGAGCATTTTAAATGTTCCCCTCAACTATGTTATATATAGATTTAATTAAATATTTTTAAGTATGCAAAAAAAGTCAAAATTGTACATTTCTATTGAAATCCAAATTATTATTAATTGCAATAGGTATATTATATATATATTATTATTAATTGCAATAGGTATATTATATGTGTGGTGTGTGCGTGCACATTCACACGAATTTGGGAACATCAATATAAGAAGCAAAATAAATTCTAATTGCCCTGGATGCAGTTCAGAAACTTGGACTTATAAATAAACAACATATTTAGGCTATAACTATTATAAAATACTTAGAGCAATTCTGTTATCTCACAATTGTACTTAGTTTCTAATATTAGGTTATTTGAACATAAATTAAATAAATTTTACTGTTACAAGAATAATAATTTAAAGTTTTGGATATTTTAATATGAAATATAACAATAGATCTTAAAATCATTATTGCTTTTTTAAGATTCTTAAAAGATCATCAACTTTTACACAAATTATATAGCAGCCCTATAAAATCGATAATTTAATCTCACAGAGCCCAGAAATCTGATCATATTAAGGTCAGTTTTTCCAAAACATTTCATAATACAATTTTAATAGAAAAATATTTTTAATAAAAAATAATTTACAAATTGTAATTTTACATTAAAAAAATACAAAAATTTATATTTATGGTAAAATATATTTTAAAAATGGTAAAACTTATATTTATTAAAAATATTTGTAACCATTTAGAATTCAATTGAAATTATACCACATTTCTACTTTTAACAATTTTTGAGCTACTGAATGATTTAACAATTGAAAATACCTTCCTAGACATGAAATACCTGTTTTTAATAAACTATATCCTGACATGGAAAGGATTCAATTTGATTTGATTTGCTTGAAATAAAAAAAGGCTAAGATTAAAAAATAAAGAATGCTAAGACTTTATTGCTCACTTGGTACACAATAAGATAGTTGAGTTTCAGTATATTGATTAAGCTTTCATCAATTTTCTTCTTTCATTACTCTAAATATTTTTTCACAATGTATTACCAAAAATCAAAGCACCCTTGATATGAATAAAACTTTTTCATTGAGATATATTTCCTGTCTACATAGAAATATTTTCTGATATCATTTTTAATGAAACTTGACTTATAACTTTTGAGGGTGAAAATAAGAGAAAAAGTTTCCCTTACCACTCCTTCTGGATCCACTAAAAGCAAATGTTTCCTTATTCCTGCTTGCATTCCTGTCAAAACGTACTGCCCAGGAGAACCTTGTGATTCCCGCACAAGAAAATCTCCATCCCTCACAACAAGAGATTCACTCTCCTTTCTGCTGATTGGACCATGAAACCATTCTTCCTGAAGCAGCACAACTCTGTGATTGGCAAGACCAGCTGGCCACCTGTGTTTCATGAAAGATCCACGGTGCCTGGGAGGGGGAGGCTGCAATGCTGATTCAATAGGTTCTAAATAAAAAAATAATATTGAAGTAATAAAGCATTACAAAATCATTCAAACATTTAGCAACAAAAAATAAAAATTCTATTACAAATAACAGTTATTACATAATAACAATTCAATACATTATGTGAGCAATTGCGTGAAATGAAGGCATTTACATAATATATATTAAAATAATTTTAAATTACATCCAAACAATTATCAAGAATCATTTAAAGAAATATAATATTTCAAAATTAATAATTTAATTTTAACAAACCAAATTATTTATAACTGATATCCAAACACAAAAATTAAAAAAAAGACTTATCAAAGAACAAATTACAATATGCTGATTCACAGCAATTAAGTTAAAAAATGAACAAAAATAATCAAGAAAGAATTTTTCATAAATTAAGCACACAATTTAAATCAAGTACATACTAATAAATGAAGTTCCTTCAATTTAAACTTATGCAATGAAAAATTTGTAAACTGACATTAGTGGTACATAAGTATATATTTAAGAATAAAAAATGAAAATAAATACAACAAAAATTGCAATTAGAGGGCATCAATATTCAGTATTTCACTACTATTGTTTCCATAATTTGCTTAATTTTGAAATTAATCTTAAATTATAGCTCATTCTACATTAAAATTTTTTATTAAAATATGAATAACTCCATAGTACTTTTCATGTAAAATAACAAAAAACCATAGTGTATCTTGTATCATTTAACGTTCAAATAAATTGTAAATTTACTATCTTTTGATTATTTTAGAAGCTTACTATCTTCCCTGGAAAATTGTAACAAATATTAATGTAATGAAAATTATTTTCAATAGAGAATTTCTAAGCATGAAATAATTTTTATTCTTTCTTTAATAAAATAATTAAATGTCAGCACTTTTAATAATATAAATGAATTTGATTCATAAAAACTGTTTTGCATCATTTTACTATATTTTATCTTTTACTTTCACTTTAAGCAAGTGACAGATTCTTTACTTTGATTAATACTTGCTTTTGAATAATATAAAGACAATTAAAGTTATGAATGATATATTTTCATTGAAAGAAAACTATTAAGAAAGAGAAAAAGCTTTTTAAATAATATTGCAACTAGCTGGTGATAACAACTAAAATTAATTGCATTATAAACAATTAAAACTACCAATAAATTGTTCCTTTTTTTAAAATTACTTATTTTTGTGAGTGTAATATTTCAAATTTATAAATTGAAAGCCAACTATGCAAAATCCTCTGTGTTGAAATTCTTGAGAATAAATAAAAATCGAAACTCTTCAATCTAAGAATAGAGGAAGTTATACAGTCTTTCTTAATAATTTGATGAAAATTTAATGGGTGATACTGTCAATTGTTGAACAAAGATGTGAAGGGCAATTTTTCTTTAAGATCAATAACATTGACTTCTAAATTTCTTGCTGCACACTCTATGATTACTTTTCACACATGGTGGGGTGGGGGCTAATTAAACCAGGATCAAATGTTTAAAATAGACTCTTACAACATTTATATTCAACAGAAGAATCAATCCCACAGGCTTTGAATTGAAAATCACTCATTACTTAACCTGCCATTGCTAATTCATTTTCAAGAAAAACTATGTTTTGAGAAGAATCTGAAGTGGAGAATTTAGAATTTACTTCAAAAATATATTTGCTTTCAAATGTTAAGCATAGAGAGGAAAACGCTAATTTCCGGAAGCCAATCAGAATTGAAGAGGATGCAAATCGCTGCAGAGGTAGATGGAAATATGCAAATATGTTAGGTAACAGCAAATCCTGCTTTCATGTCAAGAAATATGCAAAAAAGGCCATCTTATAAGATACCAAATTTATGAAGAGTTACAGAATTTCATTGTAAGTGCTGATAGAATGATAGAAGTGCTGATGTTGCTCTTTTTTTTGGCATTCATCATAGAAGGTGTTTAAAACTTTCATAAAATTTGTTTCCAAGACATGCGTGTTTTTATGATTTCCAGAAGACGAATGGAAGATTCTGAGCACTGGCATGCTAAAGGGCGCATTGAAGCAGGACAATCGATCTCAGATGTTGCTCTTTTTTTTGGCATTCATCATTCTGAAACTTCACATTTATGGAAACAATTCCAAACCACACAGACAGTTGTCTGAAGGCCCATAGCCGGTCACGCCCAAGGGTTACAAACCCCGCGGAAGATCAATATATTACAATTTTAACCAAGCGGAATCACAGAGCAACCTCCACACATATGACATCTATGGTTAAGCTTCCACTGGTAAGATGATATCTGCAGCTACTGTCACCGAAGATTACATATAAGTACACTGTACACCCGGGTACCTCAAGTTTGTGCTTGTCTATCCGTCCAATCAAGAGGGGCACAATTAAATTGGTGCTGAAAACAGTCAATTGGACTGTGTCTGACAGGGGCAATGTCATGTTTACTGATGAGTCAAGATTAGCTCTGGTGCCAGATGATAATCGTATAAGGATATGGTGCAAACAAGGAACACACAATCATCCCCAAAACGTCACCAAACATCACGCCTTCTGAGACGGAAGCATTATGGTGAAGGAAGATATTTTATGAAAGTACCGTTCCAATTGGAAAACATCTTTAAACGAGGTTCTGTGATGGCTTTTAGTATCAAGATGAAGTCCTAGAACCTATTGTGAGATTGTATGCTGCAGCAGGTGGCCCCACTTTCAGTTTAATGAACGATAACACACCTCCCCATAGAGCTGACATCATCAATGACTACCTGGAGGGTGAAAGTACTGCACATATGGTGTGGCCAGCATATTCTCCCGATCTTAATCCCATTGAAAATCTTTGGGATGCTCTCGTCTGTGTTGTATCTTCACATTTCCCACTTCCAGCAACTCTTAATGAGCTCAAAATTACTCAATAAGAATAACGGCTATAGCTTAATTCTGTGGTGATTGACCACCTAATTGAAAGCATGGTTACAAGGTGTAAACTTTGTATACAGATGAGAGGGGATCACATAGCCTACTAATGTCCTTTTTTTCATTTTACACTGTTTATTTTTACTTTATACATAGCTCTGTTTAAATCTCCAGTATGTTATCTGATAACTTAAAAAAATTTAATATTGTTTTCATTTTTGTATATAATTATTGATTTCATTTTATGCATAAATATATATGCTACTTTCCTGCCAAATTTTGTGTCAATCAAAGCAGTATTTGTTGATTTTTTTGCATTTTACATCTTCATGCTTAACTTTTGGAAGTGAATAAAGATGAAAGTAATTAAATTTATTACATAACAGCCAGCTATTGCTTCTTGGCTTCATTGCAAAAAGTATGTAAGACAAATAGATAGCTGTGCAGGCAAGCCCCAGACAGTACTTCAAGGTTAATAAGTTTGGAATCATCATCATTCACCAAAATCCTCATAGTTCTGCACCGTGGTCACATGAAGTCATTCCTGAGCTGACACCCACCTCTTCACATCCACACCACACCAGTTAAAGGACTTTGGATGTCACAGATTAATGTAGATAATTATTGAAATGGGTATGCACAGAATGGCAGTGTAAATCTCTACCACTATTTTTCAAATTTTGAAATTGATCAATAGGAATTATAACAATTACTGTGTTCTGAAGTGGTACATTACCTCAGAGAAACCATCATCAAATGTTTGAAATTTTATAAGTAGATGAGTCCTTGAATATTCTATTAATTTTTTATTAATGATTCCAATATGATACCAACTTATATTTTATGGAAACTCAACATTGTTTTCCTCTTTTTATTCTTTATTCTGTTTCAAGAATAAATATATTTGTGATTTTATTGCTAGATTTTGTTTAAGTCACTTTTATGCATACTGCATAAATTTCATGCAAAATTAGAAAGTTTTTTGCTTTTATTGAGCTATGTTTCTTCATAGCATAGTTTGTAAGTATGAAAATAATATTTCACATTGATATTTCTCATTGCTGTAAGCCCAAAAAATGTATAAGAAGCAAAATGTTTTATCAAATACGTCTAAAATGGATATTTTTTTAAAAAAAAATATGATAAATACAAACTAATAATACTAATAAAATGATATTATTTTGACAAAGCATTTCATCTATTCTATATATATATTCACATTACCAACCACGCTAATCCATATTTTAAAAAAATTCTTAAAAAAGAAATGCAAAGGGTTTTGGATGAAATCAAACTAAAATTTTTGTGACCGTTAGAAATTAGCTTCAGAAAAAAGCAATTGTTAAATTGTTACAAACCTCCCAATTATTTGCTTCATGCGATTGCAGTAATAAATGGTTAAAAATTCTGCTCCATAACAAATTTTTGCAAGCTTGAAAGATTTATGAATTAATTCTCTCATAAATGATGACCAATAGTGGAGTGGTTAGCGATCCTAACTTCAAAGCAGTAAGTCCCAGGTTTGAATCCTCGTTGGGCATGCACGTTCCTTTCTATTTCTGTGTGTGTGTTTCTCTATCCTTTTATTTTTGGGGCAAAGATGAAACACCCACTAAGTGCCCTACTGTATAAATTGTCATTATAAAGATCAGCCAGGCATGAGCAGAAATTTTGTTTTAATAAAATTGGAAATTGAATATGAGTTGCTTATTGCTACTTTAAAATTAAACTTAAAATACGATAAGAGAAAATAAGAACTCTTTATTTAAACAATTATAAATTTTTTTGAATATTATATTGCATAAAGAACTGGTAATGCAGCAGTTATACAAGGAATAAAAAAATAGCCTTTTTTAAAGCAATACTAATGGAAAATTCAACACAGATATCGATTGTTTTGTCATTTAATCTATCTTGTCTCAGGAAAAGGAAACACAAATTTGAAAACAGCAAATAAAAATTAAAATTGATGAAACCATAATTTCTATTGTTATTTGAATCATATTTCCAGAAAAAAAGAGTGCCTAAAATTTTTTGGGAATTATTTAACAAAGATAATTAACAAAGAAAGATAAAGTCAAAAAATTCGTAAGATTTGTTGTGCATAAGCTGGCTTTCCAAGCAAAGATATTTTGAAGGCTCTTTATAATTAATGGGTTCCTCTAACAAAATATTTTCATGATTTAGTCAAAATGGAAGAATGTATATATTCTCAAAATCTAGCATCATTTAACATTCTAAGAGTTAAAAACCAAAGATTTTGCTAGCAATGTGGATGAACAATGTATAAAAAAAATAAATAAAATAAAATTATAGAGATATTAAGAGGAATTGGAGAAGACATGCCAACAAATTTTTTAACAAAAATGTTAAGTAACTACTAAAAAAATTCTGCATTATAAAATATTATTTCTTAAACCATTTTCATAAAAAAAATTTTTGTTAAATGATATACTTTTTAATCATTTTTTTTTCTTCAAAAGCTGAGAAAGAAAACAAAATAATTAATATTTTCAGTGAAATAAAAAGTTAAAATCTTCAGTTTTTAATTCCTTATCTGACTTTTTATCAGAAATTTAAAACTTGACTATGCTAAAAAATATATAAGGTGAACTAAAATATAATAAGAAATATAAAATGTGAGTACTATCATTAAGCTGTAATATTTGGTGCTGAACTGCTATATTTGAAATAAAATTTTTGGTGCATAGAAAGAAAAAATTCTACAACAAATATAACAAGCTAAATATTTTTAATATCAAAAGTAATTTTTTCAAATTTTATTATTTTAGGAACAGTTTATTTCTTTAAAAAATTTAAAATGCTTATTTTTATACATAACAAATTGATTATTTCTGAGACTTAATTTTTTTAAAGAAAATCAAACTTCAGATTGCTTTACAAATTTTCAAATATTTTGGTAGTAATACTGTCACTTTCTAAATATTTAATTTTTGTCTAAACTTAAGTAAACTTTATATTTCAATAGTATAGACTTACGTAAATCAAAAGAATTTGCAGAACTACTTTGCTCTACTGAAGTGATGATACTATTCACATATTCTGAAAAGTAATAGCAATATTATTAGTAAGCACAAAAATAATACAGATAGTAACTTAGTTAACAAACAAGCATAAAAAGGGAGGTTTGGTTTGTCACACAAAGGTCATTTTTTGCACATAAAATTAAAAAAAAATATGAATAAATTAGCATATTTAGGAATAAGTTATAAAATTTTTAGTAAATAAATTTTTATTTTAAAGCATATTTACACATTTAATATATAGTTATAAATCTTCAAAAATATCAACTAATGAAGTGAACACAATATTTTTGATTTAATTAAAAAATATCCGATATTTTAAGATGGTATCCTGAAATAAACCCACGAACCACTTTTAAGTAAGCTGAATTTTAAACAGTAAATGAAGTCTCTTACTTTCTTTAAAAGCATGATATTGTTATGAAAATGTAAACATATGGGCAAATGGAATATACTTCCATACACTAGTTTAACTAATTGTTTTATTGGGTCATTATCGATTGATTTGTGAAATTGTGATCAAAACAATATTTATTCAGTGAAAATAGCAATTTTTTACATCTGAGAAATTAGTATGCAAGACTTGAGAAAGGTTTGCAACATTTTAGGCAACAAAAGTAAAGTTTTAGCAGTTTAAAATGTTGAAATTTTGAACCAATTGGGTTCATAGCAGCTGAAAATGTTTAAAAGAAAATATATTCTTTTTTTTTTTCAGGATCATTCCATTCTCGTCGTAAGAGATGGTGTCAGAGATATAGTTAAACTAAGAGCTTATTATGAGAAATATGGAGGATGTAGGAAATGCCATGAGAGGAAAAGAAGATGCTTACTTATTGATGGAAAGGAAAGTAAACCAAGAACAAATAAAAGTAGACCAACAACTTTACAGTCACAACTGAGCTATTCTAAATTGAGCATAGAGTTAATTGGAATTATCCAGGCTGTGAAAGAGGAGCTCAATCATGTCAAAGGCTATACAGTGTCCCAAGAAGAAAGAAAAAAGGCCCATGAGATGGCCAATAAAGACATGCTGATGCTATTACCAAACAAGAAAAATAAAAATTTCCTGCAAAATGGGCACCATTCCTTCGATCGCAGTTGATATTAGAGACTGCTGCTCATAATGGAAAGTCATCATAGAGCACTTTTTATGCACAATTCAATATGACCCTGGCATGAGGTGGCTGAGATGATATCAAGAAAACATTACCTAGCCACAACATTATAAGGGGAATTAACTTATGTACAGGAAACACTTTAAAGCAGACAGAACAGATATAATTTTGACTGATGGACTTGTGATGTAGAAAAGATCATATGAATAATTTAACCATCAACACAAATGAAAACTAGACAACTGAAGAATTGTAATTGGCTTTGGAAATGGAAAGGACAATCTTGTTAAGTTTCAGAGTTCTTCCTATTATTCAGATAATTGATCCCACAATACTTACTTTCTGAATATACTGAAATAATAAGGGTTCATACAGATTCTAAAGAAACAAATTTCAGGAGTTTCAAGGGAATTTTCATCAAGTACATTAAAATTTTTCACAAGTAACCAATAGTTACATATTAAATAAATATTATATCTATAATCTTTCTAATGTAACTTGGTAAATATATCCATAATCACACATTTACATTTTTAAATTAAATTTTCAAGTGATGATATTAAAAAACTGATACAAATTTTCTTTTAAATTTAAATTGAAACAAAGGATTATTAAGAAGGAGTTAAATATGTCTACAAACACAATAGAATTTTATTTCAGTACAGAAAATTCTTTTACATTAATCACTTAAATATTGTATATAATAATGACTATTTTTTAATTTGTTTATATGGTTTCCTTTTTATTAATTCTTAGTGAAATCAAATACAAAATATTAATTAGAATACATGATCAAATCTGAGATAACAAAAATTAAATAAATAATTATTAAAACTTATATAACTTTTCCTTTTATACATTATATATATATATATATTAAATTATATATATATATATATATATATATATATATATATATATATATATATATATATATATATATATATATATATATATATATATATATATATATATATATATATATATATAATTTAATTAAAAAGATGTAGTTTTTAATTTTCATTTACTTCCAAATGTATTTTAGTTGTTACATATGCATATTTCAGATTTATCTAATAATTTAATTTTCCAGTAAATGTCATATTTTATTTCATAATTAATATTTATTTTTGCTTCAGTGAAGGCTAACTGAAATGTGTTAAACTTTGTAATCCATACAAATTTGTCAGTTTTTTCAGCACAATCTTAGGTAGTAGGTTATACAACTTTATATACATAATTTGTTTAGCTAACAAAATGATGATTTCAAACTTTGAAAGTGTTATATTCATGAGTAACACATTCAACAATAATTTATAAAAAGTAATCTGTCCATATAATACATAATTATTTTTCTAGCTTGTTTAATAATTATGGAGCCATAAATTTCAAACATATTTTAGGAAAGTACACTTTTGTTTGCTGATAAATCTAAAGTTTTTTTTCCTATGTCAGTCAGTGGCATTTATCGGCCATAAGACTTCTGACGGCCCAATAAAATTCAGCCTTGGCAAAGTTGTCAGAGTCAAAAGTAATAAAAGTAAGTGCAGTGCAAGTTGTTAAATGAGCAAAGTCCATAGCTTCATCCGACAAACAAAGGGGGCAGGTATCTACAGCAACTACACCTATACGGTGTAGATATTTACAGAAAAAATCATGTCCAGTTAAAAGTCGAAAATTTGCAGTAAAAACTGCATGAGGCAAATCCATTGGGACAGATGACTTCATAAGAGCGTTATACTTTTTATCGGCTGAAAGTGCTGCATAAATTTGCTCTAGGTGTTGGTCCATTTTCACCCTATCCTCAGAACTGAACTGATAGTGAGCCCCTAGTAAATGAAAACAGGGGCTGAGGCAGCTTACAACCATTTTTAGCCAACACATCTGCTCTTTCATTTCCAGGCAACCAACAGTGGCTAGGGGTCCTTTGCCCAGCCAGAATCTCCTAGCCAGAGGCAATAGCATTGGAAACAAATCTTTTAGTCTCTTCTACAAGTGAGCAGTCGCAAAGTGTGTGGGTTGCTTAGTTTCGTTTAATGGCGCAAGATCCAGATAAGGACAAGCTGTGCCAATTGCAAGATATTATACCTTAGTTTTCTTTTCATCCATTAAAAGTATAAAATAGAAATACAGATAAAATGTGCATTAAAAGTCTCTAAACATAGAATATACACATGTATAAAATTAATAACTTGAAATTTAGCTAAAATATTTCTAAATCAGATATAATTCATAAATGCTATTTCTTTTAAAATGGCAAATAGATTGCGATGAGGTGGTTCCCCAAGCACAGGTCTTCTAATGTTAAAATATTACTATTAAAATACCCAAAACGCTGATGGTTAAAATCTGAGCACACAATTAAAATATGATATACTGTGAATGGTTCATCACACTTTTCACACCATGGTCGAAGATCACTTAAGATCAAATATTTGTGGGTGAAACGCGTGTGACCAATTCGAAGATGAGTCAGTCTGACGTCTGTGTTTTGTGAAGATAAAACAGATAGTGGAATGATGTATGAAAAGATGGAATGGAGTTTGTTGCTGACTTGCAGGTTCCAGGATACCTGCCAAAGGGAATATATGAAATGTTTGAATCCTTTTCTCATGTCCATTGATGGCAAAATGGAAGTAACTACAGATTTAGCGGCAGCATCAGTTTCTCATTGCCATCTATTCCTATGTGGCTTGGTATCCAACAAAACAGTATCTCAAATACCTTGTTAATAACATAATAAATTAACTTAATATCTTAGACACAACTGAATGGCAATTATAGTTGTTATTCTTCAAAGCTTCTAATACACTCTTAATGTCAGTTTACACATAGAATTTACGTTCATTTTTAGTTTGTAACAGCTGAAGTGCTCAATAAAAAGCTGTAGCCTCAGCAATGAAGATGGAGCAGGATTTGTGAAGGCTATAACTGTAGGAGGTATCATCAAGGTAAATTCCACAACCAACTGATCCTGGACATTTGGATCCATCCGTAAATACTGGAGTGTACATAGTATACTGACAGCGATGGAATGAATATAGCTGTTGAAGGATAGCAGTATTTGTGCCTGTTTTCTAATTTTTTCCAAAGGGATTTAACACAATAATGTGTGGATCATACCAAGGAGAACATGCGAAAAGGTCGGTAGACTCGATTCGGACATCACATAGGTCAGAAAGCAAAATAATAGATTTAATACAAGAGACAAAAGGTTGAATGCATGATGGTCTAGCATTATATAATCTCTTAAGAGCAGTACTTGGAATCGTGGAACGCAAGGGATGATGAGGTGAGGACATGATTTTTGAATAATAACTAAGAGACAGCTGCATCCGCTGCAGGTCTAATGGCAACTGTTGGCAAATTACATATAGACTCTGGACGGGTGATGTACAAAATACTCCACAACAAATACTTAAAGCAGAGTGTTAGACAGTGTCCAATCTGCATAAAATGGAATATCTAGCCGATCCATTAGCAACAGAACTGTAGTCAATACGAGATAAAATGATTGATTGATAAATGCGGAGTAATGAAGTGCGATCTGCACCCCAAAACGTATTTGACAACACCTTGAGGATATTCGCACTTCTTCTGCAGATATAAAATATGCGGAAGGAAAGTTAACTTCGTATCGAAAATTACCCCGAGGAATTTTATCTCAGTGACCACAGGAGTAGGTCTATTGCTTATGTGAAGCACAGGATTGGGATGAAGACTAGTTTTCTGACAGAAATGGACACAGCAACTCTTACTAGGAGATATACCAAGTGCATTTCGTTCACACCAAGTAGTTACATTGTTTACATCTGTTTGCAATTGTCTCTCAATTATATTCATGTTTGAACCCTGATATGAAATTTGTGAGTCATCAACATATAAATTACTATGAACAGAAGATGGTAACTGATGAAGTATGTTATTGATGAAAAGGTTAAAAAGGGTTACGCTTAAAACGCTACCTTGAGAGACATCCTCAGCTTTAGTAATAGTATTGGAAACTGTACTTCCAATACATACTTCAAAAATCCTAGTGGCTAGAAAATTCTGTATAAATATTGGAAGATTACCCTTAAAGCCAAGATTATGCATATTACAGAGAACGTCATAATGCTACGTACGATCGTACGCTTTCTCAATATCGAAGAAAATTGCAAAAAGATGGATTCTCCTCAAAAAAGCATTTCGAATTTGGGATTCCAGATCTACTAGGTTATCAATAGTGGATCGTCCTCTTCGAAATCTGCTTTGATGAAGAGGTATGCAATTATTCTTCTCTAAAACGTAAATGAGTCTAGCATTGATCATATGCTCAAAAGTTTTGCACAAGCAACTCGTGAGAGCTATTGGACGATAACTCAGAGGGTCAGATGAATCTTTGCCAGGTTTCAATATTGGAATCACTATCGCTTCTACCCATGATGTAGGATAAGCATGCTCACTCCAGATTCTATTAAACAATGAAAGTATGTTTAATAAATAATCATGATTTAAATGACGGAACATTTGATACGAGATTCCATCTGGTCCTGGGCTGGTGTCGTTTACCTTAGATAATGCATTCTTCAATTCTGACAATTCAAAATCACAATTATAAGTTAGATTATGTCGATCATGAAAACTTAGAGGTGTCCACTCAGCAATTCTTTTAATCCTTAGAAAAGTAGGATTATATGAATCAGAGCTGGAAACACTAGCAAAAGTTTCACTGATGACATTAGCAATATCTCCCGCTGAGGAGTGTATTGCAGCTCTGGTTTTTAATACAGGAATGGAATAATCCTGATAAATACCATTGGCTGCTTTAACTTTCCTCTATAATTGTTTGCTTGTTGTCGATGAATTGATTGACGACACGGTTGGTTGGTTTTTATGGCACATGGTCCAGATAAGGACAAGCTGCGCCAATCACAAGATATTATACACCGGATTTTTCAGTCATTAAAAGTATAAAATAGTAATATAGTTAAAATGTACACTAAAAGTATAAAATAGAAATATAGTTAAAATGTATATTAAAGGTATAAAATAGAAATAGATTTAAAAGGTATATTAAAAGTCTGTAAACATACAATATACACATGACTAAAATTAAAAACTTGATATTTAAATAAAATATTTCTAAATCAGATAAAATTCATAAATCCTATGTCTTTTAAAAACGCAAATAGGTTGCGATGGGGTGGTTCCCCCAGCAGATCTTCTAATGTTAAAATATTACTATTAAAATATCTAAAACGCTGATAGTTAAAATCTGGGCACACAATTAACATATGATCTACTGTGAATGGCTCATCACACTTTTCACACCATGGTTGGAGATCACTTAAGATCAAATGCTTGTGGGTGAAACGCGTGTGACCAATTCGAAGGCGAGTCAGTCTGACATCTGAGCTTTGTGGAGATAAAACAGATAATGGAATGATGTATGAAAATATGGAATGGAGTTTGTTGCTGACTTGCAGGTTCCAGGATTCATGCCAAAGTGATTATATGAAATGTTTGAACCCTTTTCTCATGTCCATTGATGGCATAATGGAAGTAGCTGCAGATTTAGCGGCTGCATCAGCTTTCTCATTGCCATCTATTCCTATGTGGCTTGGTACCCAACAAAAGAGTATTTCAAATCTCTTTTTAGTAAAAGAATCAATTAATTTGAATATCATAGACACAACTGGATGGCAATTATATTTGTTATTCCTCAAAGCTTCTAATACACTCATACTGTCAGTGTACACACAGAATTTACGTTCATTTTTAGTTTGTAGTAGCTGAAGTGCTCGGTATAAAGCCGTAGACTCAGCAGTGAAGATATAGCAGGATTTATGAAGGCTATAACTGTAGGAGGTATCATCAAGATACACTACACAACCAACTGATCCTGGACATTTGGATCCATCCGTAAATACTGGAGTGTACATAGTATACTGACAGCGATGGAATGAATAAAGCTGTTGAAGAATAGCAGTATTTGTGTCTGATTTTTTATTACTTCCAAAGGGATTCAGAACAATAATGTGTGGATCATACCAAGGGGGATGTGCGAAAAGGTCGGCAGATTCGATTCGGACATCACATAGGTCAGAAAGCAAAATAATAGATTTAATACGAGAGAGAAAAGATTGAATGTTTGATGGTCTAGCATTATATAATCTCTTAAGAGCAGCACTTGGAATCGTGGAACGTAAGGGATGATGAGGAGTGGATATGATTTTAGAATAACATTTAAGAGATAGCTGTATCTTCCGAAGGTCTAATGGTAACTGTTGGCAGATTACATATAGACTCTGGACGGGTGATGTACGAAATGCTCCACAACAAATCCCTAAAGCAGAGTGGTGGGCGGTGTCTAATCTACGTAAGATGGAGAGTCTAGCTGATCCATAAGCAACACAGCCGTAGTCAATTCGAGATAAAATTACAGACTGATAAATTCTTAAGAGTGATGTGCAATCTGCACCCCAAGATGTATTCGAAAGCACTCTGAGGATGTTGAGCAGTCGCTCACACTTCTTCCGCAAATATAAATTATGTGGTAGGAAAGTTAACTTCTTATCGAAAATTACCCCGAGGAATTTTATCTCAGTCACCACAGGAATAAGTCTATTGCTTATGTGAAGCACAGGATCTGGATGAAGACTAGTTTTCCTACAATAATGGACACAGCAACTCTTACTTGGACATATACTAAGACCATTTCGTTCACACCAAATGGTTAAATTGTTTGCAGTTGTTTGCAATTGTCTCTCAATTATATTCATGTTTGATCCTTGATATGAAATTTGCAAGTCAACATATAAATTACTATGAACAGAAGGTGGTAATTGATGAAGTATGTTATTGATAAAAAGGTCAAAAAGTGTTACACTTAAAACGCTACCTTGAGGGACACCCTCAGCTTGAGTAAAAGTATTAGAAACTGTACTTCCAATACGTACTTTAAAAAGCCTAGTAGCTAAAAAATTCTGTATAAATATTGGTAGATTACCCTTAAATCCAAGATTATGCATATTACGGAGAACGTCATAATGCCACGTACGATCGTACGCTTTCTCAATATCGAAGAAAATTGCAACAAGATGGTTTCTTCTCACGAAAGCATTTTGAATTTGGGATTCCAGATCTACTATGTTGTCAATAGTGGATCATCCTCTTTGAAATCTGCTTTGGTGAAGAGATATGCAATTATTCTTCTCTAAGATGTAAATGAGTCTAGCATTGACCATATGCTCAAACGTTTTGTACAAGCAACTCGTAAGAGCTATTGGACAATAACTCAGAGAGTCAGTTGAATCTTTGCCAGGTTTCAATATTGGAATCACTATCGCTTTTCTCCATGATGTAGGATAAGCATGCTCAGTCCAGATTCTATTAAACAATGAAAGTATCGTATGCTTAACAAAGAATCAAGATTTAAATGACGGAGCATTTGATACGAGATTCCATCTGGTCCTGGGCTAGTGTCGTTTGCCTTAGATAATGCAGTCTTCAATTCTGACAATTGAAAATCACAATTATAGGGTAGATTATGTCGATCATGAAAGCTGAAACGTGTCCACTCAGCGATTCTTTTAATCCTTAGAAAAGTAGGATTATATGAATCAGAGCTGGAAACACTAGCAAAGGTTTCACCGATGACATTAGCAATATCTACCGCTGAGGAGTGTATTGCAGCTCCGGTTTTTAATACAGGAATGGAATAATCCTGATAAATATCTTTGGCTGCCTTAACTTTCCTCCACAATTGTTTGCTTGTTGTCTTTGAATTGATTGACGACACATAGCGAATCCAAGATTCTCTTTGACTCTGACGTCTAACTTTTCTAGCTTGAGCTTTGGCTTTTTTAAAAGCAACAAGATTCTCCGTAGTAGGGTATCTTCGGAATATATTCCATTGCTTCCTTTGTTTCTTATAGGAGAGTTGACACTTTCCATTCCACCAAGGTTTCCTGTGTTTATGTGGAATGATGGAATTTTTAGGGATAGCAACATCCGCAGCTCTGATTATTGTGTCGGTGACATATTTAACAGCATCATCTATCATATCTGTCTTAACTCTTGTCTCACTGATCACAGCCAATTGCGTGAAAAGTGACCAATCGGCTCGACTGTACACATAATTAAGTGGGTTGTGACACACACTATTATTTCCAGCTTGAGACACGATTAGAGGGAAATGATCACTGTTGTAAAGGTCATTTCCATCTTCAAAATTCAGCAATGGCAAGAGTGATGGAGAACATATAGCTAAGTCCAGAGAGTGAAATGTCCGTGTAGGTTCGTGAAAATAAGTTTTCTCGTCGGTATTCAGCAGACAGAGGCAATTGTCGGATGTGAACTGCTCTATCTGACGACCGCGAGAATTCGTATCTTCACTACCCCACAGAGTATTATGACCATTAAAATCACCTAGAAGCAGAAATGGAGCTGGGAGTTGGTCAATTAAATCATCTAGTTCCTCCGAATTTACGACGTCATGTGGTGGTAAATACAGGTTGCAAACAGTGATCAGACAGGTTACGTGAATTTTCACTGCTACAGCTTGTAATGTAGTTCTTAGTTGGTGCTGTACTTGCATATGAGTTTGATGTGAATATGCAAACTACAATATGCATTTTTCGTATTGATTGAAATACCATCTTGTTTAAGAGTTATTCGTTTGACAGCACAGACTTTTTGAGATTTTAAATTCTCAAGAATTTCATCTGTAGATGTATATATTAGATCTACCGCAGAAATTACTCACTTAGAGAAGTTTAATGTCATATCAGGCTGCACGATAATGTCAACATTGCCAATTGTTTTAAGCGTTTGTATGAGTATTGCTTGTCTTTCATTAGCAATATCAACCAAAGTATCTCCAGATCATAGCCTTCGTATATTTTTCACTTCTCCTAGATAAGAGGAAATACTCTTCTCAATGAGAAATGGTGAGACAAATTGAAAAGAACCTCCTTCAGTTCTTTTCACAATAAAATACCTTGCATTGATCATAGATACTTGTTGCTCCCATGGGAGAGAAGAATTTACTGTTTTATCCATATAGTTTGTTAGAAAATTCAGGGACTAGACAAGATCACCCACCACAGAACCCTACAAGAGGATGCAGCAAATCAACTACAACAATGCTAGTCAGTCCCTATACACTCACAGTACATCCCTAAAGTGGTCCCCACCCTTAACGAGTCACCCAGTAGATATACTGATCGCTTGATCCATAAAGCCAATTGATGTGCTGAGGACCATAATATACCCCTCCCTTTTACCTGAAGCAGAGGCCAAGGCAATGTGTTGGTCTCAGGAGGTCTCAATTACCATGACCCTCCTTTCCAGGGACACGAGTCTCCACGCATGCCAAACATGTGGGTAATTTAGTCCTCAAGAATAGCCAATAGCAACAGAGCAGCGAAAGCTACTCAAGGGGAGCCCTCAACCTCTTTCGAGGCAACCACAACGAGGGAAAAAAGGAAGAAAAAGCAGAAGAGTAGAGGAGAGAAGAAAATAAAGAAGAGGAAAGATCACTAGGGTACCTCAGGATTGTGACACCCATGTTTACCAAAAAAATGTAAACCCCCTGAGGGGCTAAGTCTGTAGGAGGCAGCAGCCAAGATAGCAGCCTGTGTGTCAATAAAAATAAATGACTTGCCAAAGTTAGTATCAAGACCAATGAGATTTAGGATTGCTTTATTCATGGCGAAAATCTCTGCATCAAAGTTTGAGGCCTTTAGTCCAACAGCACAGGATTCCTCAAAAAAGCCCTCACAGTACAGTTCGGGACCAGTATTTCCATCACAGTCAGAACCATCAGTATAAATGTGAATCCATTCAGAGCTAGGATACTTTGAAGCTATAATTTCTAAGGAAATAGCTTTAAGAGCATCAGGAATTTCATCACATTTCTTTACTGGCATACCGATGGTAAGATTGTAGGTAGGAGTTCTAATTATAGGTGGAGAGGAGCCAAAATGTGGTGGGTAATGTATAGTTGGTGTGATGTCGTAAAATGTATAGAGTTCATCAGCATGAGAGATAAATGACTTATGTGTTTTCAGCCTAGGGGTAGCAGGGGAGTATTGTCTCCAATGAAGTAAATTCAATCTTTTACACCTGTCATGGAGTCTTAAGACCTGCAATTCTCTTCTGGAATTTTATTCACTTTCGTGGCCCAAAGTGACTAAATATAAAGTAGCAACACAAAATAAAGAAATGTGCCAAACAGATCTGAAATATGAAATAAAATGCAGACAAAATTTACCAGGTTCTCCATTCTGATATTTTGAAGTTACATCCTGATTGCTGGTAGAAAAACTCTGAAAATATAATAGCATTACATATAAATCTAAAAAACAAATGTAGATTTTCTATTTTTAAATATTTTCAAAAAATTATCAAACAGTGATATTGCAATAAACAATATATTTACAGAAAATACATTGTAAAGTTTAAAAATTTAAAAAAAAAAATTGTTTTAAGATAAATTTGCCATAATAAAGAGATATCAGATATAATTGAATAAATATAAAAATAGTTTGATTATTTGATTTTAGTGTTTTACAACAATTGCTTGAATTATTTATTTCTCAAGAAACACTTAAAATCCAATTATAACAAATTTTTATAGAAAATATATCTCAATTATTAAAATATATATTTATATCTTGTAAAACCAGGAATTACACTAAGAAATTAATTAATAAATTGACTTAAATCAATTAACATAAGTTGAAGTCAGTTTGTAGAAGATTAAAATCCAGTGATATTTTATTTTGGTGTATTATTTGTAAATTTACAATTTATATCAATCAAAATATTTTAGCCTATAGATAGGTATTACTGCTTCAAAAAATAGAAAACCAATGTCTATAAACAAAATTTCAATTGATACATAAAATTATACTATATTTTTATGTAATGATTACATTAAATATATATGTAAAATAATTAACTGAAAAAACATATTGAAAGTTAAAGATGAGCAGCATTATGTCTAATATATTTCTCATTTACTCATAAAACCAGAACTTTTAAAAAACAAAATAGGTTAGATATTCTATAAATAAATTTTTAAAGAAATTATATGAGCTGTTTCATTTCTTAAAAAATACTTCTTACATCTAACATTTATATTTATGACAAAACTAATGTTTTTCCCAATAATTGGATTATTTTTAACTCTTTGATTAGTATAAATTAAGATGATGAAAAATTTATCTTCAGCAATCCAAAATTATAATTTATATTTAAAAAAAATTGTATCTTCACTTGCATCATTTTCTCTGATTAAATAAATTAAATTAAAGAAAATTCTTCAAAGAAAAAAAGGGCAAAAGTAAAGCTTATTATAATAAAAGAAACAAATAAAATTTTATTATTTTCAAATTCATCAAGTTTACATAATCAATTTATTATTAGTTGAGAGTCAATTTCATTTCATAAAATTTTTTTTTAAGTTTCAGTGTATCTAATTTCTAATTTTAAAATTATCAACTACAAACTACAGAATTAACAAACAAGAATCTTTTAAAAAGTAAAGCAAAAGGAATATGCTATATATTTAAATAAGAATATCAATGTTTATTGAAAGATTACTGCTCTCTCATTTTATATCAAAAATTTTAAACTTGTACACTGTTAATATCTTATTAGTAATAATAGGTAGACTTTCAAAGATTTATCCTGTTAATGTTTCACTCACTTTATACATAATCAAAGCTTTGAATTTTAAATTATTCAAATAATGATATCTTAAGAATTTTAAATTATATAAAAACAATTATTTGCTTAAAAAATAACAAAATCTATGTTTAATTGTTTCTATTACTAGCCAATTAATTTGTATAAAATATGTATTTGATAGCAGTTCAATTTTTAAGTATAATCATAATGTTTAAATACACTAATATAAACTACAAGTAAAAATACTGATTCTTTTAAAACAATGTTCTCTAACTTTCATCAATATACAAATCAGTATTTTTCAAAATATTTAAATAGATGGAAAATTTAATAATAAAAATAATTAATACTAATTTTTAATCATTCAATTCGAGAATATCTATATGACAATGAGATATACATTATAATAATGTATTTTTCACATTTCAACCATAACAGTAAATATAATTATTGTCAAAAATGCATATTAACGTGACATTAAGAAATACTTTAACCTTCACAGCTTATAAAAATAAATAGGAAGTAAAAATTAATTAAAGAAAGAGCAAAATGAGGTGAATGTGTGAGAACAACATATTTCCTATTGTGTATGTATATAGAGATAGATAGGATAAATAGATAAGATAGATAATCTATTATTAACAAGATAGTCTTTGAAAATGATATTTATATGAATTTAAAATTATAATCTAAATCAAAATATTTCTCATTTTAATGCTCATAGAAATATTTATTATTCATAAACAATTGTTCTGTAAAGTGAAGATAAAAAATATTCTACATTTTAAATAAGAAACTGTATTTTTTATAATAACAGCTAACTTCCTTAATTGTATTTATATAAAACTATATTAAAAATTTCAATGAATTTGCATAATCTGGGAAAATGAAATATTAAAAAGCTCTAACTCATTTTCATCATTAATAAGCAATTAGTATTTTAGCTTGTTTTTATATTGTAGACCCTGTTTTTCAATTACTTGTTATATTTTATTATTTTTTTAAGAATTATTGTGTGCAATTAAGTGAAAAAACAGTTAACATTTCACATATTAACCATAAAGCTGCTCTAAAATTTAATATTGTTATACATGCATTAATTTATTGCATGTAAATTTTCACCATAAAATTATTTAAAGAGTAAGCTTATTCATCTATGATTTATTGAGTTTAACTGCCCTTTACAGGTTTCACATTTCACCTATTCTAAACAAAAATATTCAAAGTATGGATTTGAATATTTATTTGTTTACAAGTTACAAATATGACTTAAAATATTCAAAGTCATCAACTCAAATTGTACATTACATAATGCATAAGGTGAGAATCCAAAGGAAAAGGCTTCTGATATCAAATTAAAAGCAAGTGCAAAGCTATTGAAGTCACATGCTACATGCAAGTAGTTTTAATTTAATAATAACCCATTGTACTTTTATTGAGGTGGGGGTGATATTGGTTCAAATCATGTTCATTATTAAATTGCAAGTGCAGTTTGAATTCTATAACAGTTTACTGTTTTTTTGTGTTTAGTTCCATCTTCATATACAAGCACTTAACCAAAATCCATATTTTAAATGCAAAATTTTGTTTTGTACATGAAAAACTCAATGGAGCAAATGGCTTTGGCACTTAGTATCATGCCTTAACAAAGCATTTACTTTCATCAAGTTTTAATAAATTAATGGAAAATGTTTTCCATGGTGTACTTAAAATAATTTTTAAAATATAAATACTCAAATTTACTATTAAATGTTCTGCAATGCATCAATTAAAATCATACAAAGTGCCACAATAAGCAAATCTTAATTCATGAACATAAGCACTAACAAATACTTATCCTCATAATTTTACTAACTTTAAAAGTATTTTTATATTACAATAATAGCATCTTTTTCTATAAAGCAGTCATACAGGGTGATTCAAAACTTATCGTACAAATTTAGTGGAGAGATGGGGAATACATCAAGAAACCGATTTCATATAGAAATGTATGTCTGCAAACACATAGAAAAGTATGTCATTTACATGAAAAAAAATGGACAAGTTAAGAGAACATAAGAGATGAGTACAATTAAGAGGTAAGGAATGTGACTTTTATTACAGCAAAATAAAGTAGTTTACAGTAGGTGCTCAAAATTGTGACCATTTACACAAACATGAACTTCACAATGGCGTTGCATTGACCACCGAACATTTTAGAAAACAAATAGCATTTCATGGACAGCTACTGCAGTGGCCATTATTCCTGCAACAAGGTCCATTTCACTGTCGATGGGAGCCTCATACGCAAGATCTTTCATTGCTCCTCAAAAAAAGAAATCCATGGGCATTAAATCAGATGACCTGGCTGGTCAAGAGATCGGTCCATCTCTGTCAATCCATCGAGCTCCATATGTACGGTTTAGGTAATCTGCACAGCAATTATGAAGTGGGATGTAGCCTCATCATGTTGATACCACATATCTCAGCGGAACAAACAGCTTCCAAAAAAGTAGGTAAAACTGTCTCGAGAAAGACTAGATATTTCCGGCCGTCCAATTGGTACAGTAGCAAGTAGTCACCAATGATTCCCGCCCACACACTGACAGCAAAACGATGTTGTGCAGTAACTTCTGATATCATGCGAGTGGTAGTAAGCCTAAACATGTAAATTGTGTGTATTGAATACACTTTCACGAGTGAAAGAACTATGTTACAAAATGCATGGAATTCAATTGTCATTTGGACTCTTCAAATTACCAAAGGAGTATATACTGCATATTTGTAAAGTGTATAAATTTGATAAATTTGTACTTTTTATATTCCATTCCTATGTCTATGTTTTAAAAACATAGAGCTCTTTCAAAATGAAAGAGTGAATCATTTATAATATATCTTACATATAAATTTTATTTTTATGTTATATCAACAAAGACATATATATATATATATATATATAATTAAATGAAAATAAAATATATCACTTTAAAAATTTCATTTTTTACACTATTAAATATTTAATATAAATAAATTAAAAAATTTCTAATTATTGCAAATTTTAAATCGCAATTCTAGAATTATGAATCTAATAAAAAAATAAATCTCTTCTTTACAGTTTCAATAATTTAAGTAATATAAAAATTGAGAAACGATTTGATTCTTGCTTTTCAACTACATTGCTAAAATTTCGATGTAAATTCTGAAGATATTTGTCACAATAAATGATGTCCAAACTAGTGAAAAGCAAATGACTGTCAGCAATTGTTAAAAAAATTGTTCCTAAATAAATGCCTATCTTAAATTTATTTTCCAGAATTAAAATATAAACAAGAATGCATACCTCAGTTTCATTTTGATGATAATCTGGTAAAGGAGGCAAGGGTGGTATGATTTTTCCTGGTAAATCATTGTAATATTCTGAATCTTCTCCCCAAGCACACTCACTTCCATTGAACACCGGGTTTTCAAATCTGCAACAGCACAAATATGACTAAATTTCATAACTTATAAGAATAACAGAAATTTATATATGTACTATCACAAAATTAAATGGAATTAATATAATATTTAATTATTCTTAAATAAATTATTAGCAGATCTCAAAATTTTTAAAGACTTCTTTTAAAAATAAAGAATTAGCAATAAAATACATAAATACCCAATTTTTATCAAGACTGATAATGAATTCATTTTAAATCACTTTGACAGTGAATGAAGGCTTGATATAAAACACAATATTTTATAATATTTTGTAAGAAATTACAAGAGAATAAAATTATGTATCCACACTTGATTAAGATTGGAATTGTGTTTTTGGAATTCTATCTACATATGTTAGAAGTTTTCAGATTTTAAATTTCTTCTGTGAAACAACAAAAGTAATCTCAGAGCAAATATGTTAGAAGATATATTAATAAATAAAAGCAGTTTCCATATGTTAAGTGAAATTATATAAGCTAATTTTTCACATAATTATTATAAGGCCAAGTACACAATGTCAGTAGCAAGTGATAAGGGAACACATAACCATCATAATTATGAACCCAGTTGTTAAATGTTATTTTGATAGTGGGGTTAATAATGCCAATGCTCAACATTCTTCTCTTGCTCTCATACTGTACGTGTTCACTAATTGTACTAATTCACTTAGTCTATCAATTAAGAGAGAATAAAATCTTCAACATTTTGATAGAATTATATTTTTTATGATAGAGTGTTTTTAGTAAAAATAAAAATATATATAAAATAAAGCTGTTCATTCAGAATTGAAGCGAAAACTGTTATTTTTGGAGGAACAAAAACCAGAACTGAACCGACCTACTTTATTTTAGTTGAACCAGAACGAAAAACTTAACTTATATTTTTAAATAACAAGTATAATAAGTAGGAGAAAATAACTCTACTAGAAATTTAAAAAAGTCTCTGAAAATAATATGCATCATATATACATATATATATTTTCTATAAAATCGTTTTAAAATTTTAGTATTCATTTTTAAATCTGAAATTGAAAACTATAAAATGTATCCAGATATAGAATAGATACAGAAATTAAATAAGATAAAATAATTAAATGCTTAAAGCATATTACTGTGGTCTCACTACGATCTTTCAGCTGATAAAAGCTTATTCTTTTAATAAATTACACAAAGACTTCATAAATTCTACAATATTATATTTGGACAGTATGGTTCACTGCTTAAGCCTGCAATTAATAATAAATATAAGTATTACAAATAAAAACAGGTTTAAACCTTTTATGATTTATATATTTTTATTTGGAAGATAATCTCATTAATAGTGTACAAAAAAGACTTTATGTCACATTTTTCAAAAATTTTACAGAAGTTACATGAAATATAATAATTTTATAAAAAGATAAAAAAAATTATAAAAACCTATCCGGAACTGTAATTGCTCTGGGTGTTTTTTTCAGAAATTCCTTAAAACGAAGCTCAAATGCTTGGCCAATTGTTGTTATAACATCTTGGGCCAGCCCTCCTCCACATTCAAGTACAAAACAAGCACGTCGGAATTTGAAGTCTTTTGCAACATAAGCAATAAAATCTAAAGTGTCCTGAAAGAAAATGGTATTTAAAACAATTAGCAAAATTTAATTCAAAGTTGAAGACATAAATAAACTTTTTTCATAAGAAATTTTAAGTAGCAAATTAAAGTCATGATATTCTTCATAAAATATTTAGCAAAATTACAATTAATGCAATCGACATTTTTTTATTTCAAATTTTTATTTAATAAATGATCGTTTAAAAATAAAACATTTTCTATCCGCAAGAATTACTTTACACATTATCTACAAGCTCAACAGCTTTCACTAAAGAATGTATACACAAAGAAACTAAAATTTAGAGAATACACTTCCTCACTACAATAAAAAATCAATCAAAAGCCTGTATAACTTATATTCTAAACAGCAAATATATGAACATTTTTTGCAAAAATCAAAAATATCTTGAAATCATATGTGGCTACTCCTCCTCTTTATTTTTCAAGAGAAAAGAGGATGGTGTAGAAAAAGAGATTACTTAAGCTTCTAAAGCAATCTGTCGAATGGATGAATTTTAATATTGGAGTCTCCATTCTCAAAAGTAGTAAATTGCTTGGGATTTTTAAGCCAGAATTTAAATGTTAATGCTATAGATGTCAATTTCCTAAAAATATCTGTCTGCTACTCAAGCCATATTAGATTCTAAACATATCTTGTTCTATGATGTTCTATCAAGTATTTTGAAATTAGCATCTTAAAAATTGTTTGTCAAATTCTTTATTTTAAGTACCTAGACAAATTACTATTCATTAATGAATTATTAATTTTTAAAAAGTAGAAACTCCACAGGTGCAGCCAGCAGCATGATAAGACTCATTAATTTTTTCCATATAATTGTAATCTGATTTAAAGTTTTTATGAATATGAACAAACAGATTAAACATAATATTTAGTTAAGCTTGTTGTGTTTTCAATTTCATTTTATGTCATTTCAATAGAGATTTTGAATACTCTTAATTTCATATCAAAACATTTTTAATTGACAATTCCTAACACAGATTTATTTAAGTGAATAATAATTTATGATGCTAATATTCTCCTTAATGAGCCTCTCATAAGAGTAAGACTAATATTTTGTTACAATTTAAATATTCCACAAAAATTTAATGACACTTTTTATTATCTCACAAAAAATTTATTTATTTATTTATTTTTCATAATGAAAGTAGTATTTGTGCAGAAGTTGAAAAATAACCTAATTATCAAAAGTATTTCCTAGAATAAAAACATTCATTCTAGGAAATACTTTTGATAATTAGGTTACAAAAATTATTGAGTAAAATTAAAAAATCAAAAGTGCTAAAAATAATTATTTTTAGTATTAATGAGATGAATAAATGTTTATATGTAAATATTGAGCCATTAATTATATTTGAAATAATATTATTCATTTACTGATATATCCTAAGTAAAATATTCTATAATCTGTATGCTTAATTTTGGTTCATACTAATTAAATAATTATTTAAAAATATTTTGAATTTTTAACTGTTAATGCCAAAGATGATTGATATTTTGGATTTTTAATTGATTGATCCTCAATACTTCAAATATTGTTTTAGAAATGAAAATGTTTATGAAAATGTCATTTTAAATGTTTATGAAATTTAAGTTTATGTGGTAAAAAGATTTAATTGCTCTTATACTTTTAAATTGGTCTATTCATATTATCTTTCTATAACATAATAATATTTGAGCATATAAATTTGTTTTACATTTAATTCAGTTCAAAGAAGTGCTTTAAGATTTATTTCATATTACACAAATTTTCCAATGTTTTTGATTTCATTAGCAGAATTGAATCAAAAGTGAACTATATTACATGTTGATGTAAAATATTTTAATAGATCGGAAATGTTTTAATTTATTTAAAAATAAAATGACTTTAATTTTGATTAGAGTTAACATGAAATAGTATTTGATTTATTTTCCACTTCAAATGTTAGATTTCAATTGTAAATTAAATCAAATGTAAATTCAATTAAGAATTATGATAACGGATTTTACTTTTTTACTTTTAATTTAGTTTTTAAAAATATGTTTTCAACATTTGTATAATTACCATTTTAAGTTAGTGAATTAAGGATAGAATTAAAAGAACATTTTTATCTTATTTTAAATATTTCAAAAGCAGAATTGTTGAACTATTATGGCGTTTTAATTGAGGTCTACAATAAATAAAGAAGATTTACACGATCTAGCACATGAGAATTTGGCAAATGTCTATATCCAACTTTGAGAATATTTAATTTTTAAACATAATCATTAGTAGTAATCCTTATTGTTATAAGCTAGCTAGAATTTTTCTTGAAACTATAACTAGTGATGGGAAAGAAAGAGAGAACAAATAGAATTAGAAAAAGAAGGTGGGATTGGAAGTTAGGGAGAAGCAAATGGAGTTCGAACTTTAAAAATATAAGCTTAAGAGAAAAAACTTCCACATTGTCAAGAAAACAATTTTGCTCCAATCATGAGTTATTAAAACTGTTGCCAAGATTAGATTTAAGGACAGATGTTGTTGTGATTTATATATTGCTTTTTGGGAGGCAAGTTAAAAGAACAGGACTAAATACTAAGGGCTAGCTATCTACTTATTCTTTCAACTTATCTCTCAAATCAGCTTTGTTCAAAATTGTTCAACATATTAAACGAAAACCTAAATAGTATTTTAAAATTATGAATCAAAGATATTTTATTAAAGAGAGTCAAAAATGAATCTAGAAAATTTTCACAAAAAGTTTAGGATTCATTAAAAGAGTTTCTATACATTTAACCCAGCTCTGGTTTATGTAAAGAGAACTATATTGGTGCAACAACATATTCTAAAACTAAAACTTTTACTGCACATAGATTTGAAATTTGGGTCAACATTTATTGAACCGTGGATGTTGTATAATACCCATGTCAAATGTCCACTGATTTTTGCTTCAGCAACTAGTCTTTTTAAATAAAGTCTTTGTTCTCTTGGAACCACCCTTGCTTAGGTCTAAATCTATATATCTAATTTTAAAAAAATCCCCAAATTTACCCTGTTATTCTTAAAAAATATTTCTTAAAAGATATTCATATTTTAAAAAAGGAAACTAATTTCTTATTTATAGGAGAAAAATAAAATAAAGGACTTTTTTATTTATTTCTTATTCCTAAAGGATTTCTTATTCATAGAAACAGCAGAGGGCAATTTGTAATTTCATTTATTTATGTTTTTATAAAACACGTACTTTTATTTTTATGTAATACATATTTTTTGATAAACAGAAAGTAATATTTTAGTTGCAAAACAATAAGTCAAAGAGATATTATCTAATGGATGTTTGAACATATCACTTGCAGGAGCAGCATTTACTTGAATAAAATTAAACAGGTTTCTTATTTTACATTCTTCAACAATTTCTTTAAAATGGAATGGAATAATAAAAATTTTCAGAACTACTTGATTAAAAGTTCAGTCTTTACATTTCTTGATGTTATATTTCTACTTTATGTAGAATTCTATAAAAATGAAAATTAGTTTTCTTTTACATCATGTCACATTTGTACAAAATATGTGACTAAAATGTCATGTAATGAAAGGTTCAAGATTTTTTTTATTATTTTATTTCTAAAACTTTCCATAACAAACATCAGATATTTCTTAAAAAATTTATACAAATTAAAGATAAGCAGAATTATTTCATATTGCTTACAAAAGCTGTGGCAAGTTAAAAATCAAAATAATTTTCAATTAACTTACAGCATCTCCACCAGAGGCAAATGATACATTTGGCATCTCATGATTTACAATAACCTGCAAAAAAATAAATAAATAAATAAAATAAGTAATAAAGTAAAATACAAAAATCAAATTTAGAATGAAATGATTGCTGCAAAAAAAAAAAATTTAAAAAAAAAGTAAGATTAAAAATATTAAAATTAAAAATATTTTAATTTTATAATAGAAAATTTTTCATTCCAATTTTAGAGAGAGAGAAATGCATCTTTATAAATGATTCACTTAAATAAATAAACTTTAAAATTGTTCCTGATTTTATGTGAAAAATAAGCATTTTTATTTAAAAGTTTCATAAATAACAAAAATATATCCATTCAATAAGACAGAAATTTACAACTGCTTTTCAAAACATGATTTACAAGAAATGGTCAGCAATTATGACAGTATAGTGAGATATACATATTAAGAAAAGTGCAAATAATAGTGAAAAATAAATTAGTCCCATTTCTACTCTTATAGTATTTGGGTACATTGATGCTATGTGTGTGTTTAATTTTTTTATAACTTATTTATTTATAAAAACATTTTATTGATTTTTTCCATGAATTTTCCTAGTAAATCACTGTATTTAGAATTATTTGGAAAAGATGGATCAAGTGATCTAAGCATTTGAAATATATAATTGGTATTCTGTTTCAAAGTAAAAACAATAAATAAATAATAAATTATATTAAAGTAAACAATAAGCTTAAAACTAATATTTGAAAAAAAAAACAGTGCATAAAATTTGTTGCCTGTGGAATAGATTTCTAATTCAAAAAGTTTACAGATAGAAGATAATTAAGAATAATTGTAATTTAAAAAATTACAGGTCATAATTTTTTTATTCTTAAAGTAAAAACTTTCTTACAAGAAAATTTCAGCAATGTTTACTTACTTCATTGGATTCCATGACAGACAAAGTCATGTGTGAACTTGTTATAACTAAATTAGCATTAGATCCAGCATAATCCATATTAGGTTTTTCAGCAACAATGCGAGATATTCTTTTGTCAATCTATAAAGAATAAATAAAACATTAAAAATAAAAAATACACCTATATTGATTACTTTAATGTCACATATCATAATAAAATAATTAATAAAATCCCTTTTTTATGAAAGCATGTAGTCAAACATTTTAAAATAAATATATATATTAAAATTCTTCCACACTTCATATTATCAAAAGGTGACCATTCCATTGTCAAGTTTTTGGTTTTAAAAGCTGTTAATAAGTTAATATAAAGGGGAAACATTGTCTGGTAAGTCAACTTAAAATATATCAAATTAACCATTTTAAAAAATACATTCCAATGTAATCAAATTTGAGAAGGAAATAAAAAATCCTTAATTAAAAATTATTTCACTCTTTCTGTAAGACTTTAGTTGTACAAATTATATTACTCACATAATTAGCAACAACTAAGATCATTAGTACCTAGTATAATAAAATCTAGTGGAACAGCATATCATCATTAACAATTATTGGATATACTAAAAGCAACCAAAAGAATTTTAAAAAATAGCTTGAAGATATCAGGAGTCAGTAATATCAAATAAAAATATTTACAACAAAAAAAATTTACGTATTTTCCTGTATATAATCAACAAGGGCATATTATCTGCTAAACCTTTTTTTCGAGTTAAAAGAAAGAAAAGTGTTATATAATACGCAGAAGCATATAATCCACAGCAATTTTTTTAGCGATTATTCGAATACTACAGATAATGTGGTGAAAATAACATAAGAAATACACAGTGATTAAAAATATAATAAAATGTACAGAAAAAATACATATTATGAAAAAGATTTGTTTGAATTCACCAATTTTTTTTTCAGATTATCTGTGGCAGCATATAATACATACAACGAAATTCAAAACTTTTTAATACATAATTCGCGGATTATATACATCTTAACAACAAGAAATGTACATGATGAATATTAAAATAAAGACATAATCTGAGTCTAACACAGTCAAATTCATTAAACATTCAATAACTCAAAAGTAATCTAATCAAAAGTTAATTTATGCCTTTTCCAATCACATTTATTTAATTAAATAAGGTAACAAGAGAGTCAAGACACTCAAGGAGTTATTCATAACTGGCAGACTATTATTCTGAATTGCACCTTAGGGATCTCTCTGAGGATTTTTTCATTCATATTTTTGTTTGCCCACTAATCTGATATTCATTATAAAAAAGGTATTTTGACGTTAAATATAATCGAAATATGAATTAAAAAGCATGTGAAGAAAATAGATTGTCAATAATTATAAATAAATATCATAATAAAGTTTAAAAACAGTCCATTTGCAATATAAGTTAACGAAGTGCTTGCTACCATGTCCGTGGTAGCAGACTCCAAGACTGCTGCCACGTCGTTAAATATTCACTGTTAACCCTGAAAATGATATTTATACTTTTTGTCTTTGAATATTTGAATTTCTAATGTGGTATCGGTCGTTTCTTATTAAATTTCTGCTTAATATTCAATTATTTAGAAAAGTGTCCTTTGGATGTTTAGATCATAGTGAGTATCACATAGATTTTTTGTATTTCATCTTCTGTATACCAATCAATAAACGAGACTGCAAGAAATTTAGTCAATGTTTCCATGTAAGCATTGTCTTTTAATGTATGAATTAATCTTTGAACTGTATTTTGCTTTTATTTTTTTATTGTTTTAAGTGTTTTGTGATCTTAAATAATAAGCTTATTTTAAAAGACATGTTTGAATCACAGTAAGTATCACATAAAGAACAGATTTAGTGTCTTTCATCTTGTGTTTGCCAATCAATAAAAGAATGCAAGAAACTTATTCAATATTTCTATGTAAGTATAGTCTATGAATGTATGACTTATTATTTGAATTATAATTTGTTTTTAGTTTCTGTATTTTTAAGTCTTGTATGATCTAAAATATAAAAACTTATTTTTTCTAATAAATTTAATTCTAACATAATAAACTTAATACTGAAGAAAAAGCACTAAAAAAATACTAAATAAGCTTTCTTCTTTATTTTTTCCACTCTAGTTCATTGATAAAATTATATTGCTGGTTATTGCTATTTTATGCCATATAGTATTTGTCTTTCTTGTACCTGTGTGACTCATCAAGAAATAATGATTAAATACTTTTAATTCATTTATTTGATTAATATTTTTTGTTGTGTAGAATATTTTGTGTAATATATTAAGCATTGTTATAGTTGCAAACTCTACTGATTTTATCAGCAAACTTCCGATTTTTCATCATTTCTCCAGATTTCCCATTAATGTATAAAAATCTACTGATTTTTGGGAATATCAGTGAAAAATATTAAAATAACTTGAAAATATTTGAAATTTGACAGAGAAAAGTCTATTGAGTTGTTTTAGTAGCTTAAACAGTAAACAGGTTGCATACTAATATATTTTTTTATAATGTAATTATATTATTTTATTAAAATGTGTTCCTCTGAGCTTCAAACTCCAACTGTCTGCTGTGGTAGGATGGTTTAACCATTTGAGTGGCAAGAACTCCTACAGGGATTGGTAGTCATATTATTAACATTCAGAGCAGACACCAGGTGCCTGTTTACATAAACGATTCAGTTAAGATGAATATTACTAGTTTTTAATAATTACTCTGAATGAAATTTTTATGAAAAAAAATAACTCACTCTGTCAAGGAAATAATGTTTTTAAGAGTTTCGAAGAAACCTTCTACTGTACTATCTTTATGGTTTCTCCACCATATATACTCTGATGTATAAATCAAATTAACTGGGCACATGATTAACACCCAGTACAGATCTTTTATTGGCCGACCAAATAAAAATTCGAAATATTACAATTTTAAAGAAATTTAAGCAATATAGTTTTCAAAATTTCTAAACAATATTTTAAAGATTATAAACAAAATGTCTTCCAAAAAGTTGAGATAATAAGTAGACAACAGTTAAATATATTGGAAAAACTGAAACATATATATAAGCTATCATTCATATGATTCTTCACGGATTATCACAATTTTTAAATATGAAACAGGTGTTTCTAATGCAATATCTTAGAATAAGACATTCAACCATTAAAAAATGAGATGTACAAGGATGTTTGTAGTAACGTATTGTGTATAACAGTCTTTTCAAAAAGACTTATCTAACCATCTTTTTTTTTTTTTTTTTTAAACAGAATCACTGCTGACAGCTGAGTTTTATTTGAAAACTTCTGCTTTGAAGCAACTTCTAGAATTTGCTAAAGTTGTGTTTTGTTTGACAGTAAGAAAAAATTTAACTTGTATTGTTAAGTTCATGTTAGTTTCTAATTTTATATATACATAGCTTACTTCAGCCTGTTACTTATTCCTAATATCAAATGAGCCCAAATTAAGTGATATGCTGATTGAATCAGCATTATTCCTCTATTTTCTGACTATTTGTTTCAGGTTGAAAAATTATTATTAAAAATAATTATGATTAAACTTTCAGAAAATTGTGATAGTAAAATATGCAGCAAATTTTTTCAGGTGCTTAAATTCTCATCTTTACAAAATAATATTTAATAAGAACTTGGTAAATATTTTATATATTTTGTCTTAGTTTTATCATTGCATGAAATTCTTGTCTTTATATTAATAAAAAATGATTTTGTTGTATTGGTATTCTGATTTCTTTTAAAGGAAATCACTGACACATTTTTCAACATTTAAAAAATTAAATTACTTTTCTTTCTTTTGAATTTTAATAATACAAAACAATTTATGTATATAAAAAAGAATGATTATATTTAAAATAAATCATGTTTACCTTGCTGGAAATCTTTTAAACCTAAGTATTTAACAATGTTATAATTTATACTTCTAAATTTGAGATGTAAAACCATTAAGATATTTTATTCAAGTTAAATTATTATTATAGTTAATATGCAGGCATGTATAAAACAATATTGCATCTTAAAAAATTCAAGAATTAGGGTGATACATTTTAAAATGTATTTATATATTACATTTTACAAAACTGATTTAAAAAAAATCAATTCACATATTCCCATAATTTTTCATGGCTAAATTCATGTCCTACATTTTCCATTTTAAACTTATTACTTTAGTTGCATGTAATTTATGCAAATTTGTTATTATATTTGTAATATTGTTTCAGTTAATGTTTATTGGATACTTGGTGTCAATTTATTTACTTTTAATTTATAGAATCTTATTTTTATCATAAATTCTGTTATAATAATTAATAGTATTTAATTAAAATCCTGATTTCAATACAATTTCCCAAATTCTTTGAATTTTATTTTATCCAAGTGTAGTGAGTAAATAGCAAATAACAAATTGCTTTGGTTCATAATATATATCTCTTAAAATTATTCACCAAAACTGAATTCAATACTTCTATTTCTCTTAATGTACAACTATGTTGAAAACTTAAAAATATTTTGCAAACTAAAATATAAAATTTCGTACATAAGCTTTTCTTTTAATTTTGCACCTTTAATGTTAAAAAAATTAGGATTTTAACTAATGAATCAAATATTGTGACACACTTCATTCTTTTTCTGTATTGAATAAAACATTTTGCACTAACATTTTAAAGTGTTTCCAAATTACCATTAAAAAAATAGCTCTTTTAGAGAATATATGCTGCTTCATATCAAACAGTTTATCTTGTCTGTGGCTCACAAGGCAGGACCTGGTTCAAGATCCCCTGGTGGCGTATCAAAATAAGCTTTTTTAAGTTATTTGTTATGTTTAAACAAACACACCACATACAATGACACAACATTATATACTCAAATTTAGAAATAATCACATAGTACAAAATTAAAATTTGTGGACTGTTTAACCACCGAGATAGTCACCCATCCTTTTCGAAGTACACTCTCAGATTTTTCCTTGCATGCTCTTGAAATTTTCTTAAAAAGGAAGTTGGAATTCTTTACATTACTTCTTCAGGGTGAATGGGCTTAAGGACCTGATCTAGCTCTGTTGATCAAGGGGAGGAGAAACAGCAAAACTTTTTGGTTATTTAATAAAATATTTACTGCTGTATGCCAACTAGCTGAAAAGAAAGTTTCAATTTGTAAGGGAAGTTAATCATATGAATATAATATCTCAAATTTTTTCCTTGTACTTGTATTGAAATTAAATGCTGATTCCCATATGCATTCGTTTTAATTATAGAAGCATTTTATGTGTTCTAATTTTTATTTACACTAAAAATTTTGAGGTATAAATTTCCACTCTTGCAGTTTACGTTTACAAACACACAAACTTAACTCTAGTATTCAGAATCTAGTTTATAAAATATCAGATTGTATAATTTAATTATTTCTTAATATTTTACCAACTACTTTTACAAATATGTTCAAGAGTTATGAATCTAAATGCTGTATTGATTTGTGATTTTCAGTTTTTAAAATGGTATCCAATTCAATACACTTTTTGAATTTAATGTATGTTTTGTGAGCATATTGTTATAAAATTCCAAAATTTAAGTGAAACAGTTGTGCGAATTAATTAATAAAAAATCTTATTTAACTTAAAATTAAAAAATATTGCACATCAAGGAGCTTACAAAACATTTTTTCAATACAGCCACAGACATTAAAATCAAAGCTTTGAAAAAATGTGAATTATTGCTACAATTGAACTAAACCATATTAACATGATAGTTTGCTGTATCACTTAGATAACTTGTACAGGAGAATCAATGGTCATCTCTTTTATTAAATACAATATTAAAAACACAGCACTTAAGATAAAAAAAAATTCAATATGCTTTCAGATAGATTAATATTGAATATTAAAATACACCAATGAAAATAAACTTTTTAAAATATTTTTCAACAAGTCAATCATTTAATGCATGTATTTTTCTGTACCTCAAACATTGATTAATATAAACCAAATATAAATTATGGTTTAGTTTGTTGCTCAACAGTCATTTTTTGCACACAAGGGCTAATTAGACTGGGACCTATGGTTTAAGGTGGAATCTGAACTGCTACAAACATCCATGCCCAAGGTGGGATTCAAACCCACGAACTGTTGAACCAAAGGCAAAAGCGCTAACCATTCAGCTGCCAGCTCGACAATATAAATTATGGATTTTTTTAATTAACTATATTATTTAATCATTTCTATGGTGCAAAATCACTATATTTTCTAATGTAATTAATGTATATATATATATATGAATTACAATTCTTAATATACATTAAAATTTATAATGTATTAAAGAAAATGTATTAATTTTGTGTATACCAAATATCCAAAAGGTTCAAGTATATAAAACACTTTTCAACAATAAAATGAAATTAAGGAAAGGGAAAAATTAATTTTTGTTTAAATATTTTTTTGTTTATAGTGAGCAGGATGGATATATTTCTGTAATTTAATAAATTGTAAAAAGTTTTAAAATTAGTTATATCGTTATTTAAAGGTATCAAATATTTTTGTCCAACAGTTTCATTATATATATATATATATATATATATATATATATATATATATATATATATATATGGGGGGAATTGATATAAAATTTTTGATTTTTTTCTTATATACAATTAAAATTTTACTTTTCATTAATAAAGGATAAAATATATTAAAAATGCAAAGCAGTATGTAAAGGTTATTTAGAAAGTGAGCATATAGTTAAGATACTTAGAACTAGAATTTAATGTAATATTCACAAAATGTTTTGAATTTCCACTTTTCCTACAGCTAAATTAGAATTTTTTATCACACACAAACATAGAAAAATGTATTCCAGTGCATTATTAAATTCACCATTTATATGATTTATTTTAAGTTAATTATATATATTTTAAAAAAATAAGCATTTTTTTCAAGTATAGAAGTGTATTTTAAAAAATGTAAATATTTTAAATAATTACAAATTAGAATATTTTAATTAATTCTTAACTAGGTATTTAACTTAAATTTTTAACTAGGTATTTTATTTGAATTTAAGTATTGGAAACTGCATAAATTAAAATAATTTCCTTTTTATGCAAATCAAATAATAATTTAAACAAATCTTATGTAATTTAAAATGATATAAAATGCTTCTAGTATATATGCTGATATTTACTGAATGATATCTTTGAAAAAGAATCAATTTAAAAAGTTACTTCAATATCTTGTTAAATGTTAGATGATAGATTTTTTGGATAGTTTTTAGTTTGATAGACTTTTATTGCATAACTTAAATGTTACCATTAAAATCCAAAATATTTGGAGTATATATTTTAGTAAACATTAATAAAAAGTATTATATTAATTGTGTGTTTTACAGAATAACAAATTTAGGATTTATATTATCAACTATAAAAAAATAAATTCTATAAATATATATATATAAAAACAAACATAAAATGGAATTATTATATAAGAAAAAAACTAGTTTCTATCTATTTCATTTCAAGTAAAATCTTATCAATAAATGTAAAATTTGATAAATAATTAGTGCATAGTTTAAAAACGAAATTCTTACAGACAATTATAATTTTGATAAAATAATAAAAACATACCATTAAAGTTCATTAGTTTAAGAAAAAATTAAAGATTTATGATAAAATGCAGTTTAGTAGCCAGTTTTTTTAGCAGTGAATAAAATCAATAAAAGTGATGAAATTTTAATTATAAATTATGAGTATTAAAAACGTAAAAAAATATTTGAAAACTTTAACTTAATAGTATTGCATCAAATGACTAAGAAATTAATTCCGGTGACCTATAAAATGCAATTAAACCTAACTTATTTACAAAATAATAAAATTTCCATCGAAAAATAAAATTTATTTAAAATTTTAATTTACAAAAGTAAATGAAAAAAGGCAAAACTAAATTACCACGAACAGACAAAATACATTCATGGTTAACAGTGATATTTAACGGCATGGCAGTAGTATTGAGTCTGCTGCCACATCCGTGGCAGCAGACTCTGCCATAATTTAAACCTTTTTCCATGAATACAATTTTTCATAATCCTAATTACAAATACCTTTTCTTGACCAATTTATCACCAATACAGTTTTGTATTTAATGATAAATAATCATTGTAGTGGGAAATTTAAAATCAATTTTCTTCTATTTTGAGTACATAATACATGTGGAATCAATTTAATGACTTCTTAGATCCTAAGTGTTGAGAAAAAATGAAATTCTTCATAAAAAAATAAATGTTAATGTTCAAATATTAAAAAAAAATTTTTTATAAATTATTTTTTTTATAAAAATTAAGCAATAAATATTAAAAATTTTTTTTTTATTATTATTGCTTAATTTTTGCTTATTACAAATTTAGCAAAACACATCACTAACATTTTTTTCCTTCTGTCTATAAATAAAATACAACAAGAATAAGCTATATTTTAAAGAACATATAGATAAGTATAGGGCAATTCATAATCCTTACTTTTCTTTTCTTATCTGAACTTTTTAAGCCAGCAGTTTCACAAACTTTATTGATGCATTCTCTGTGGAACATTCAAAAATGTCAAGACATCAATTTAATAATTTGCAAAACATATAACAAGAAAGCATTGAACTAAAAATTTAAAAATTTAGATACGTTCTATTATAATTTGAAAATAAAATTATCTATCATAAAAAGTTATGTTCAATAAATTTATTTTCAAACTATAAACTTTTGTATCTTTTGTGTTTAACTGTGTGTATTTAATGAACGATTCATGAAAATATATAAAATTTCTATTAACTTATATTGAATTTCATTCAACAATATTTCAAGTAAAAATATTTATATATTTATTATTTAACAAACCAAAATGTAAATTTTGATAGATACTTATATAATATGTAAACTGTTTAAGTTTAAACATCTTTTATTACCTATTTTTTATGATAAAAAATTTAATCCACTATTCTACAAATAATTGATTTAGAATTTAGTAATCTAATTATTAATTATTTTATTTGTGTTAATTGAATAACAATGATAAACTGAATAACAATGTTTATTATTATTATTTAATAATAAAATAGTAAAAAAACTTTACAGCTATTTTGTTGAAAATTCTCTAATCTGGAAAATTATTTTGTATGCATATCTGGAAAATGCTACAATTTTTACTCTTGTTTAATTTTATTTTTCACCAACATTTTAATTCAGTTATAATCTTTAATTTGAAAGAGATATTTGCAACCTTTCATGGACTATATTTTTTAAATAAGTAAATCAAACCATCCTAGTATATTTTAGATATATAGTAAAAATAAAACATTATTTCACACTTTTTTTAATAGATTAATAGTTGATAGGTACTAATCAAATTCAGAATTAAAAATTATATCAGCCTAGTTTAAATATCTTATTAGTCATATGAATATTCATATTCATTAACACATACTGAAAGTTACATAACCTGGGTAAATAGTTTTTTGGAAATACAACAACAAAATTTTAAATTTTGATTGATAGTACATTATTTTTCAATTTAATGCAAAAAATATTATTTTATTTAAATTTATAAATTTTTAAATGACACTTTTGAATATCAATTATTAAAAATTACAATAAAATAAAATTTCAGAAAAAAAAACACACATACAATAGATTTAAAAAAACTAGGAAAATTTTCAGTAGCAAAAAAGTAATCAAAATATGAAACATACTTTGCAACCTGTGACCGAAAATCGAAATCTAAGCTTTTCATTGATGTATTTACTTCCAAACACCCAATGTACTAAAATAAAAATAAAAGTCATTTTACATCATTCATAGCAACAGAGACATGTATAATAAATTGATAACCTAAGGAAGTAATAAAAGGTAAAGTTTATAAACTACTATAATATCTCATATAAAATTTACAGTAAAACAAACAAAACTAATTTGATAGAAATTAACTATGTATAAATTACACACAAATCAGAAAATCATTAAAAGTAATTTAATTTTGACAGTTTTGAGAAAATAGAAACACAATTCAAAAACAAATAAAAATACTAGAACAGTTAGCATTTATAATCTTAGTGAAAAATTATTTCATAAAAGGTGACATTGCAATATACACAGTCCAATCACATTAATGTGACTAGCAGTCAAAAGCCACAATAACCAACTTTAGCAGAGCATTGAATAGAAGGATGCAGAGCAGTTACTGGAAACTGCACTGATCTTGATTGACTCTCAAGTATTCAAGAAGCTACACTTACATATATAAGAGGGTTGAGTGAAGTGGAGCAATCAGAGTTATTAATAGTCATTCTAGTGTGCTGTTACACACCAATTCTAAAGTTTTTTTAATTGGAATGCTCAGCGAAATGTTTTTGTATGAAGTAAACAATAACAAACAAACATCAAAATTATAATGACCATTGGAAGTATCCTAACTGAGAATGGATCCACATTTATACTCATGGTTCTGCCCGTGATGAAAATACTGGGGCTGGACTGTTCTGTGAGGGCTTTTTTGAGGAATTCTGTGCTGTTGGACTAAAAGCCTCAAACTTTGATGCAGAGATTTTCGCCATGAATAAAGCAATCCTAAATCTCATTGGTCTTGATACTAACTTTGGCAAGGCAGTTATTTTTATTGACTCCCAGGCTGCAATCTTGGCTGCAGCCTCCTACACACTTAGCGACTGCTCACTTGTTGAAGAGACTTGTTTCCAATGCTATTGCCTGTGGCTGGGAGATAGTTTTTCAATGGATCCCTAACCACTGTGGGGTGCCTGGAAATGAAAAAGCAGATGTGTTGGCTAAAGATGGTTGTAAGCTGCCTCAGCCTCTGTTTCCAATAACTGCTCATCAGTTTAGTTTTGAGTCTAGGGGGAAAATTGACCAACACCTAGAGCAAATTTATACAGCACTTTTGGCAGATAAAAAGTGGAACATTCTTATGAAGTCGCCTGTCCCGATGGATTTGCCTTGTGCAGTTTTTACTGCAAATTTTCGTCTTTTGACTGGACATGACATTTTGTATAAACATCTACATCACATTTTTGTAGTTGCTGTAGATACCTGCCCCCTTTGTTTGTCGGTTGAAATTATGGACTTTAATCATTTGACAACTTTTACTGCACTTGCTTTTATTACTTTTGACTCTGACAACTTTACCAAGGGTAAATTTTACTGGGCCACCAGAGGTCTTATGGCAGATAATGCTAATGACTGACGTTGGATAAAAAAAATAATAATAATAATGACCATTGGAAATCAGGCTAGTTAATCACAAGCAACAATAATAAATTTTAGTGCTTTGTTTGTATGTAAAGATTAATGGTTCTTAAAGAATATAATATGAAATGGAATTACACTTTATTACACGAGTAGATTTTAGCAATATATAAGGGAGACAAGAAAGGTTATCGTTACAGATCATAAGAAAAAACTAAAAAAAAATTTTTACATCTGTCACATATAAGTGGGGTATATTGCTGATTTTTATGCAACAGAAATATACATTATATATATATATATATATATATATATATATATATATATATACATATATATATATATATATATACACACACACATATATATACATATATGTATATATATACACACATACATAAATATAAAATATAAAGCAACAAATACATTTTAAACCAACCAAAAAAAAAAAATAAATAAATATTACAGGAAAAAGTAGCTAAAGAGAAATGTGTCAGTATAAATTAGATACAACATGAAAAACAATAAAACTAGTAAGACAAAACTTGAAAACCACTGAGAATAAAACAATATATATATATATATATATATACATATATATATATAGATATATATTCATATATATACATATATATACATATACATATATATATACATATACATATATATATACATATAAATATACATATATATATATATACATATATATATATATATATACATACATATATATAGCAATCTCTCATAATGTGCAAATCACATAATAATCAAATAAAAGGTAAAAGAATTACTTGTTTAGAAAGCAATGTAATGTATAATGAGTAGTAGGTAAAGGGAAGTCCAAAATTATGCTTATGTTACATAAATCTGTCTTTAGCACACATTACAGTAGCATCACTAATAATTACACATTTCTCAAATTTGTGTCCACGTTCATGAATAAAAACTAATTGAAATCATTTCTACATCGTTTTCTGCCTCAAGGTGATCAACAAGGCACATGGGAAAGTATTTCCAAGAAAGCCCTAACTTCTATTTGGAAGAAACTTTGTCTGAAGAATGTTGACAAACGAGTCTTTGAGGAGTTTGGGACAGCACCTGTGAATCCTGTAGTAAATGTGATTGTCTTAACCCACTATCATGGGTCTGAAGGAGGATGATATTAAAGATCTTGTGGAAGAGCAGAGACAAGAGCTTACCACAAAACAGCTTTTGGAATTACATTGTGTTTCAGCAAAAGATTTGGAGGAAAGTTTATAAAAGGAGAAGGTAACAGAAAAGTGATAATTTTTCTGGCGAAATACGAGAAATGCTGAATGTCTGGAAAACTTGCATCTTACCTGGAAAATCAATAGCCTAATAAGGAAGTAGTTATGTATGCTACAAATTTATTCAATGAGAAAGCTTTGTCACATATTACCAATTTTGAAATGTCAGTAAAAATAAGTGCCTGAACATTTTTCTAATAAAAATCATTAGACATGTATCATAATTATTTTTTATTTTTGTTTTCCACATATCAAATGGGCATTCTAAGTGGATTTGTTCCGTAATGGAAGGAAAATGAAGATGATTCACTCTTAATATATGTAACTAATTTTCTTTAAATAAATATTATGCATAATATTTTGTAAGAAATTTTTCAACATAGAGAGTATTATTGTATTTTACATTAATTTATGAGAAAAATTGTTTTGGGTAATGTAAACATTTTATGAGCATGATTATGGAATGGATTATGCTTGTTCAAAGAGCACTACTGTGTATATATATATACATATATAAATATATATGAAAATTTAAATCTATCATATATATATATATATATATATATACACATAAATATGACAAGATTTCAATTTTCAAATTATTTAACTCACTCTAATACTATATTTAACTCCTCCATAAGATACTTGAGAATCTGGATGTAGCCAACCTCTTGGAGGTTTATTGATGAGACTTCCATTCTTAGACCATTCGGTTGGCATACCAGAATCACCAGACTGAGAATTAGATGACCACTGGATGTGAACTTTTGGCATTACTCTTTATGCATCACTGTAATTTAAATAATACAAATCAATACATGTAAAATAAGTAAATTAAGAATTCATGAACTTACATTAGTGAAAAATTATGAATAGTGCCTAAAATTTAAAATCAGGAAATGCTAAAATTTAAATATCCAGAAATCTGCTGACATATTCCAAATTATTTATTTATTTTTTTTTTTTAATTTTCATCAGGCACAATTTATCATTTACATATTAGTTTGGTTAATTTGTCACTATGTATTCCCATTTTATACACAATGGTTCAAGCAAACAAGCATTGCAGATTAATGTGAATTCCAACAATAAACATTTATGCCTCAAGTCAGACCCACAAACTGAATTGAAGTTCAGAGTGCAAATTATTCAGATGCCAGTTAAAAAGCAGTAGTAAATTAAATGTGATCTTGTGAACTTCATATTAGCCTAAGAGAGAATGAAAAATAAGATACTGCATTTTTTATAGTTAGATACATTCTTAATGATAGTATAACATTTTAATTACACTTTTAGCTACAACTATGTTTATGGATATTTTTTGAATTTTTTTAATGATAGCACACACACTGCAACATATATAAAGTAAACCTTTTTCAGTTTACCATATCTTTAGTGAAACCATCATTTTAATCAGAAATAACATTGCAATGGTGTTCCCTTTCATCATTTGTTTTTCAAAAAGTTTTCCTATTTTTATTAGAAATAAATTATGCAAAAATACATAACTGACATGTCAGTAATTAGTATTATATTTCAATACCAAAAACCTAATTTGTATTATACTATTCAACTTTTAAAAGTTCACAATAGTCGACTTTAATATATTTGCACCTACTATTTCTTCTAGAAACCTTATTATATTAAACCTTAATTTCTCATTTATAATGTCATCAATCAGTATTATTAAACATAAAAATTTTAACTTTTAAAAAAAGTCTTTTAAATGTATATAAAAGCTTTAAATATAATTCAGAGTGAAAATTTGAATGCTTTGTTATATTGACTGATAAAATAAAAGAGATAATAAACTCCAATATGATAAGGGTTGTAAAAAACAGTAATAAATGTGAATCACATTATGTGACATAACACATTAAACTGCTGATTATCTACAACTTAAAAGCGAAATTCAAGCAACTGATATTAGAAATGATTTCAGTTATCATAAACAGCAAGAATTTAGTACCTAAGACTATCGCATATTTGAAAAACTGATGCTGTTAACAAATACTTTAACATATATAAAACACATATTTATAAATTATGTACATGAATCACCCCTTAATTACATTTAGACCAGGCAGACATAATTAGTTTAAATTTAATATATTAATGATCGATTTCAATAACATCATTTTGATAAAATCCATAATTTACAAAAATGTAGCATTTAATATCCACTAGCTATTTTAACATTTACTGAATACATTACCTACATTAGCACTTTTCTTATATAAAAAGCTGTATTTACACATGAAAGAAAACCTCGAAAACCCCAACAGACATGGAAGCAGAAGTGAAGCATTCATCTCCGGTTGTACAATGGTCTCCAAAGTCCACATTTGGAACTTTATACTTTGAAGAATGTTGCTCTACCACTTGGCTATTGTGAGCCAATCTACTTTTATTTAATGTGATTTCACTTTTATTATGGTTCTTAACATAATTTGATTTTGTGGAAAACATGTATCTTTATTTTACTGACAACAAGTTAGTGTAACCAAATTTTTTACTAGTAAGGAAAGTTTTGATTCTATCCACTTGCAAAATATTTTACTATTATTTAATTTCCATTTTTGAACAACTTATTTACTTTAATGATGTGAAAAACGTTTATACAAGTAAGAAATAGTAAGAAAATTTGTCTAATTTTATATTTGTATCACTTTCAACCATTTTTTATTCAGTGCCCATTTTCTTTATTAAATTATGTGAAAATTCAAGCTGCAAAATAAAAATATGCACCAACTTACCTTGCTAATTTTGTAATTATTTGGGATAGATAATATGCTATGTATACAGCATAATTCATTTTTTATTTATGAAAAACATAAATTGATATTTTTAGATTATTTTACATTTGTTTTTTTAACAATTATTTACTTCCCTAAAAGGGAAATAATATTAGGTACCTAGTAAACATAACAGAACCAAATAGTCATTTGGTTCTGCTATGTTTACTCCCATTGGTTAAAAATATATCACGAAACATTTAGAATTACAAAAAAGCATATTCAGAATATCAATAACAAAAAGTTTTTCAAGAAAGTTTAAGAAACTTAATCTTTTTAATCGAAGAAAGAACTAAATAACTATCTTCACAATAAAGAATGTGAGGAAAATTATTTCAATAGGATTCAAAGAATATTTCAATAGAATTCACATCATAGTCTCATTTTGAATTTTTAAAAGCAAAGAGAAACGGTAAAAAAAATTCGTTTCACATTTAATAGTCTATTTAAACAGTAAAAAAAAACTAATTAAGAAAAGAAGGTATTCATTTCTGGTGAAATGAGAACAAATCAAATAAATATAAATAATTCATGAAAAATTAAAAAGTAAATATTTCTACCAGATGACAAAATTATGAAAAGTCCCTTCATTCAAGTCACATTATTCACTCTGTATTATCACTTACATTCTTAACTAGCAACTTCACAAGATTTAACGATCGGTAAGGAAATATTTTTAACAGCTAAAATATTTATTAAGTCTCCTCATGGTAACATAAAACATCAGTAACTTTAAAGTAATATAGCATCTAAAACTACATATTTATTACTAAGTATACAATTGCAGCACGATAGAAAATACATCTGCAAGAAGAAAACTTTAAGCTATATCACAAACAACGACAAACTAATAACAAATACTTCTTGTTTCATTTTCTTAAGCTATACATCTGCTTTCACAGCAAAGTTGAGTTGGTATGTGAATCTTGTTGCCAATATGTGCTCTCTAAACACATAGATATTATTAAAAGTTAAACAAAACTTTAAGATAATACTAAAAGTTTAACAAATTTTATATTGAATTTAATAAAATTTGAAAATTTCAAACTTAAAAGCATTAAACATGGAAATCACGCTCAATCACTTCTAAATTATTTTTTACTATTTATTGGAAACCAATATATCATAATAATTAAAAATACGCAAGTATTCTTTTTTTTTTCATTCTTGCTCCAGCAGCCGAGCTGATAAGACGTGTTTTTCACTCGCTCTTCACACAAACCGGTTCCTGAAATTTACTCCCCGATCACCACTACAACGGACGCGGCAAGGCGGGCTAAGCCTTTTACGCAGCTACCTAGAGCTATTACTATTTCGCCTCAATTGAAGATAATTTTTTGAATTCAGTTCGAACAAAAACAGCACTTTTTAGTGCTATCAACTACTTTTTTAAAAAAAAAAAAAGCTGACTGATTTTCTTAACCTTTGACTGTGACTGGGGCAATGGCTGCAAATAAAGGAATACTACAACCTGCCAAGCTGACGGACATTATGAATCCTAAATACAACAATGCCTCGGAACTTCATCTGAAGCAACTACTGGAAATCCAGACAGCGCTACTGGGTAACAGAGACTGCACTACTGAAATACATCCACAACAAAACATCTTGGATATGCTAGATATCAACATTAAAATCTGCAGAGAAACTTTAAAGACTGCAAGCACAGGTAGCTATAATCTTGTTTCTGATATGGCAAACCCCCTACTACCCCCATAATAGTAAAAGTGACTAATATTACCAATCAAAATGATAAATTTAATAAAAAACGAACTAATGATGGTGAAGAACCTTTGATTTTCCCAAAGAAAACAGCCAAAGCTGTGAATGAGAGTGTCACTAAGACCCCCATAGCTGTGGCTAACGAATTCAGTAGGCTACCTCCAGAGGAAGAAAACCACGAAAAAATGGATGACCAGCCAGTGACTGAAATAGCCCCTAAAATTCCACCCATAATTGTAAGGTATGGTGAAAGCCATGTTTCATTCATGACCAAACTAAAAAATTAATTAAGAATAAATATTGAAGCTAAAGCTTCAGGTGAAAATTTGAAATTACTGCCCAAATCAGCAGATCACCACAGGGAAATTACAAAAAAAAAATTTCTTGAATATAACACACACGAATATATCCTCCTAAGAGGAAAAAATGAGAAACCCGTAAATTTTTAGTCAGGGGACTTCCCATGACCACAAAAAGTGAGGAAATTGTTTCCAGCCAGACAAGGATATAAAGTCCACAAAGTAAACAGGATGACTAGCCAGAGAAATGGAAAACCCCTACCTCTGCTTTTGGTCCAACTCTACAATGGGCCAGAAATAAGTGCTATATTTAAATTAAAAAGTTTCTGTCATATTTTAAACCCTACCATAGAACATATAGGGGAAACAAAACAGTTATGCAGTGTTTTAATGGCCAACGTTTCCACCACTCAAGCGATTTCTGCCATATGGCACCCCACTGCGTGAAATGTGCAGAAGCACATAATACAAAAGAATGTCCCAAGGACAAAAAACTAGAATCCCCAGTCTGCTGCAACTGTAATGGGAACCATCCTGCAAGCTATCGGATGTGTGAGAAATTCCCTAAACCCAAACCGAAAATGAAAATATTTAAAAATAACCATACAAGAGAGAAGATCTCATACGCAAGTATAGTGGCTGGTCATAAAGAAACCTCCTCTACCGTGGCACTCGAACCCGTACCCTCTCAATCGAGACAACTGTTCCAAACAATGGACAAAATCAAAATAAAAACGACTTTAATGATTTATTCACACTCTTAAGAGAAATATGAGACGTATTTAATGGAATTAATATTCCCGAAGCCATCAAACGAATTTAGTCTAAAACTGACCCAATGAATAAAATATTTGTCCTCATGGACATGTTTAAGCAAATTAATAACACCCCTTAATGTGTGCCACAAAACGGAGATTTCTAGTTTTATCGTGGAATTTCTGTTTTATTAGAAACAAAATGGTCGAATTTCGTGACTTTGTCAATGAGCATAATCCAGATATAATCTTAATTCAGGAATCATTCCTAACAAATGATGTAAATATTCACATATTAGGATATGCATACTATAGAAATGATCGCCCAAGAAATAAAACATTAGCAGGGGGTGGGACAGTTATTTTTGTCAAGAGTAGTCTCCCACACTACCAAAACACAACACACAAATTAATTACAATAGAGGCAACTTTGGTCACATTGACTTTGCCAACCATACCCCATATTGCCTTCTGCTCCATATATATTAAACCTAGACCACAATATCAATACATAAACATGGATCTTGAAGCAATGCTTACAACAAACTATGATATTTTAATATATGGAGATCTTAATGCTAAGCACATTGCATGGAACTGTAGGTCACACAAAAAAACAGGTCAAATTATTAAAAAATTTGCTGATATAGCCGAACTAAAAATCCATGAACATGACACACCCACACATTTTAGTGCTAATTCAGCAACAACAATTGATATTGCACTCATCAGAGGAATTAATTATAATACTAAAATTTATACAATCACACGGAACTCAGTTCGGATCACAATCCAGTCATTGTCGAGTTTGACTTTAATATTCGTTTGATTAATACTCCCACACTTTATAACACGGATTGGATCAAATACAACCAAATTTTAAATAATTATCCATTTAATATAATTCATACGAACACAGGAGATGAAATTGAAAATGAGACGATTCGTTTGGAGGCGGAACTGCTTGCCGCGCACCATGAATCAGAAAAACCTCACTCCTCCCATCCCACTCACCTCCTACCCCGCTACCTCAGAATTTTGAAAGTAAATAGAAACAAACTCAGGAAACTATATCAAGTTAACAGAGACCCCCGAATAAAAAATCAATATAATAAAGCGAATAACGAATTTAGAGCCAAGATAAGTTCATACAATTCACAGAAATGGAGAGGAAAACTAGAATCATTAAATACGCACGACCGATCCATTTGGAAGGCCGTCAGTATGTTCAAGAAGAAACCGCAGTATTTTCCACCCATTCAAGGCCAAAATATAATTGCATACACAGACAAACAAAAAACAGAAGCAATTGCTGACGTTTTTGAAACACAATTCACCACTAATGACACCAGAACCGAAGATCTGGTTGCCAGCAACACTCAGATTTCTCACCAGACCACACACACAAGTCATACAAAGCACCACCCCTTCGGAAATAATGGCAATAATCAAGAAATTAAAGGATAATAAATCCCCAGGAATTGACGGAATAACAAACAAAATGCTAAAGAAAATTCCAATCAAAACATTATTCAAAGTTACGATGCTTATTAACGAGATATTAAAAAAAAAACGCATTTTCCTCAAAAATGGAAAATTGCAGTAATAGTACCAATATCAAAACCAAAACAAGACAACTACCTTCCCTCAAGCTATAGACCTATTAGTCTACTGCCGTTTCTAAGCAAAATAACCAAAGCAATTATTCTAAATAGACTAGCTGAATTTTTAGAAAACAATAGTATTCTTATACCTGAACAACACGGGTTTAGAAAATCACATTCAACAACGCATCAACTTATGAGAGTAGGGGAAATCATCACCCAGGGATTTCAACATAAAAAAAGTGCCGGAGCAGTTTCTCTTGATATTGCCAAAGCTTTTGATCGAGTTTAGATTGGTGGACTTGTACACAAACTCATTAATATTGGTCTACCCAACCCACTTATTAAAATACTAATTTCATATCTTTTGGGACGAAAGTTCCAGGTTCGCATTGGTACTACATACTCAACACATAGACAAATCTTAGCTGGCATGCCACAAGGGTCCAAATTGGGACCAAGACTCTTTCTTATCTATGTGAACAACATTCCAACATCAACACTAACTTCCCTGCACCTTTTTGCAGACGACACATTTATACTAGCACAAGGTAAAAAAACATCGTATATTACAGAATCGCTTAACAAACATTTAGAACAGATTGAGCTCTGGTTCGTTATATGGAAAATTCTTATTAATGTAAATAAAAGTGTATCCATAATTTTTAACAGAAAAAAAACAAGATTACTTCTACCCAGTGTAATTAAGAGCAATAACGAAATTATACCATGGTCACAAACTAGTAAATACTTGGGAGTAACTTTCGACAGAAAATTAATATGGCACCCCCATCTGATCCAAATAATAACAAATTTAAACGGCAAACAGGTGCATTATACCTACTTTTCAACTGGAATACAAACCTTTCCATTGAAAATAAAGTGCTCATTTATAAAGCATATCTTCGACCATTTATTCCTATGCCTGCCCTATCTGGGGTTACACCCATGACAGTAAAATTAAAAAACTGGAAACTCTCCAAAATAAAGCCCTCAGATGGGCAGTTAAGGCCCCCTGGTTCATTAGAAACCAAAAAATCCGACAAGAATTAAAAATCCGTACCCTGAGAGAATTCTTCGCGAAAATAATGTATAAAGTGATTAAAAATATTGATAAAACTAATAACGAAACAATAATTAGCCTTCCGTCCTATAATGACCTAAATACCCATAATAGATTGCGTCCTCGCTCATTGCTCATATATTACCCAAAGTTTCTTCACCATGAAATAAACTGTAAATAAGAAAAAATTTTCTTTGATAACTACTTCTTTGGATGGAAAAAAAGAGACTACTAAAAAGATAAAAGGATTTTTTTTTGTTACATCTCATTCTATATGTGGAAAAAAAAAACTATTTAAACTAAAAATGATGATGAAAAATGCATATATAAGTATGCATACTAAATGTATATGAAAACAGATTTTTTTTAATATACATGTATATGTAAATACATAAAATATAAAAAAAAGATAAAGATAGATATATTGTATTACAGACCAAGTTATACCTTGTAAATATTATAGCGTGTATAAATTCTTGTAAATACCTTTACATGTTCTTATGTAAATATTCTTATTTCTCTCAATTTATTCCTTAACTATTTCCTTTATTATTCTACTAGTTTCATTTAATTTAAATATATATTTCTCATAAATAATAAATTTATCAACAATAGCTTCTTAAATTCTGAAATAAATTTTATGAAATAACTATAGTCCCTTCCATTAAAATTTCAAACTCATTTTAAGCCAATCAGACTCAAATTATAGCTCACCAAACAAGAACCAGCTATCTAATGAGGGTAGAGGATCGCCAGATTCAGGGACCTCTGAAAACTGCCAGCCGGCAATCACTTCGTATTCTTTTTTTTTTTTTATTTCCAATCACAGGACAAGTGATAACAGTGTATTTGACTACCCGTTTTGCTTACATCGCCAAATCAAGACATCTCCTCGCTAACTGATTCCCAACCTAAGCGATTAAAATATCAATATGAGGTGATACCATCATCTTGGAACAGTTGCCAAAATCTGGAGATAACACTGTACAATTCCAAGTTCCTCGTATACTTCCAGCTGTGTACGTCAATATTCCAAATGGCCGATAATTTTACCACGTAAAATATCATCCAAATGCTAAATTTGTGTCTGAACTATACGTTTATTGCAATGAAAAGCTTTTAAAGCGCTTGTAAGCAGTTTTACTTCTTTGCAACCCTTCTTTATATACCTTTCTTTTACACTTTCGTCATTGTGACGTACTATCGGTGCCACCTGGTGGTTTCTTGTAATTTGGATATTATTCTTCAAGATGTGTGTGATAATTCTACTTGTGAAATTCTTATTTTAGAGCTCAATTTCTGTGTGATTCTGAATTATCCTTAATTTGTGGACATGAGTGTAATTTGAATATCATGATATATAAAGCAAATTAGAGAGAAATATAGTATGAAAAGAAAGATTAAATACACTAATATAAATAAAGTATAGAATTAACAATTCACTCATCGCAAAAGTATATAAAACACCAAATATAAATTTATCGCTCATATAGATAAATTTATGTTTAAAAATTAATTCATATTCCATTTCAATAAAATATTTTTTTACAATAAAAATGATATTTTTATTAAAAAAAATTAAAAATTTAAGAAAAATTTTCAAGTTTTAATGTATTTTACAAATTTTATAAGAGAGCATCAAAAACAATTTATAATTATTTCCTTGATAAAGTTTTAAACAATTATGCATTTTTTATAAAAAAAAAAAAAAAAAAATTCGAATTGTGTAACTTTAAATGAAAAAATATCAAATTAAAAAAAAAAAAAAAGAACCTCTAAAATAAATTATTTTACTCAAATAACTATTTACAAAAAATGTCTAGTTTTTCCTAAATAAACTTAAAATTAAAAATTAACTTTAATATTCCTTATATTTATTGAAATCCAAAAAATTTCATTAGAATCCAATAAAATTCCAAAATTGTAATACTTCAATTATAATAAAATAAAAATTACAATAATAAATGTAAATCAAAGAATAATTGGATAATTAATAAGAAACTAGTAATTAATTTTAAATTGGATTGTTAATAATAATAAACTAATTAATTTTATGTCTAGTAATAAAATGCATGATATTTGTTCGTATGACCTTAAGGTTCTTTTTACTAATGTGGATCTTTATTAGACATTAATTTAAATTATTTGAAAAACATTTGCTGATACTGTATTTCTAATAATATTATTTGTGGAGATATATTATGCATTCAGGTTAAAGATATTCTTCAAGGATCTGAATTCTCAAGATTTTCAGTAAATCTGTTATTACAATATTATGAAAAATTATATATTAATCAAATGTATTTTGCCTTAAGTTGTATTGAGGATTCTATAATTTTCTTTACCAAGAATTTGATGGAAGTTAAAGATATTTATTTTGAGAAATTAAAACGAATTAAAACATGTATAAGCAATTTAAAATCAGAAATGTTTGTTCATTTATATTGAATTAAAAGAATATAATATATACTAATTTTTATATGACAAAGCAAATTAATTTAACATAATTTTAAATAAATTTTTGGAATTCCAATACTTTTCATAAAATATATAAAAATGTAATTTTTAGTCAACTAAATAGAATATATTTAATGTGTAAATTATAAATAATATTAGGAAACAAATTAAATTTAAAAAAACACTTAAATAATAATGCTGGAATAAATTTCATTAAACTCTATTTGGCCAGTAGAACATTGTTATAAGAGTTACTACGTTTATACAAATAAATATTTTTCTTATAAAACTTTAATCAAATCAATGTTATAAGCATATATTTTTTATATCAATTGTTGAACTCTATTTGTTAATATTAAATAATTGAAACATCGATTTAAGTTCAAGAATGCAGTTGACTCGGAAAGTTCGTGGACAGCGGAAAGAGATTCAGTTCGTACTTTTTGAAAATCGCGCAGTTAAAAATTTCCTTTCATAATTTTAAAAATAAAAAATCTATTTGATAAAATAAAATGTAATTAATCATTTATCGAATTCAGTTAATTTTATCATTTTTTTTAATAATGAAAGCAGAAAAACTAGTTTTTTTTTTTAATTTCCCAAATAAAATTGCAATGACTTCAAATAGTTATATTAATCAGTTAGTAAATTAGATAGTTTGTTAATTTTTGTTAATTTGAATTATTCCAAATATCTTTAGTCAACTTTTTAAATCAACAAAATACTTCTTATGTTATGGAGTAAATTCTAAAGCTATAAAAATAATAAAATAAAAAACTTTCTTTTAATTTTGCCTCAACTCATATAAGTGAAAAAATTTCCCTATATTCTCCTAAAGTGTGCCTTCATTTGGTTTATTATAATTTAAAGAAGGTTAATTTAACTCTAACCAGGAAAATATCCTTTTAGAATTCAATTGTTATTCAGAATTTGAATTTATATGTTTCCTTGAGAAAATGTTTCAAATAAAATGATTTTGTACTTCTAATTGTACATAAAGAGAGAGAGAGAGAGAGTTTTGTTAATAAAGAATATATATTTAAAAAGATAATTTCACATTAAATTTGGTAACAAAAAAAAAAAATTGCAACAAAGCCAAATAAAATTTTCTTAGCAAAACATTCACAAAGTAAACGGTAAACATGTGTTGATTTCTTCCGATGACAAAGGCTGATGGACATTCCACTTTAAATCAATCAAGTGGATCAATTCCTATAGCCAATTCTCGGCTACTAGGATTCTCAAAATGAAACTATTCTGAGGTAATTAGGAAAAATGCGGATATACGTCTCATTGTGAGTAGTGGTTTTTGTACTCTTGACAAGTGCTATGAAAAGCAAAAACTATGTTGCCACCACAAAAAATTTTAAACAAGATTCTTCACTGCACTTGAGACGGTTTATGTGATTAACCAAATGAAATATAAAACAAGCAACTGAAATAATAACACATAACAAACTATTGGTGAAACATTTTATTAAAGTATTGTTGATCATTAGAGGCTGAACGTACTACGTAATCAAAAAATATTTTTTTAAATTTATATTCACTAACCCAAATTATTTATATATATAAAACTAGAATAAAAAACATAATGTTGTAAACATATGATTTTCATTTTAAAACCGCAAAATCTAGAATACTTTTTACTAAATCTTAATCTGCTATCAATTTTAAAAATTAAATGATATCATGGTATTATACAATGCAATCACTCATGCAGACAACAAAAACATTTTGGATAGTTTTAAATCAGAAATTAAAATAAATTTCTTCTAAAACGCAAATTTAAATAAAATTATCCAATTATATATATTTATAATGAAATGGGAAAAATTGCTAAATATAATATTTTAATTTTTCTCTCCAAAGCTTCTTCCAAATTTTTCATTAATTCAAATTATTACCATAAATTACGGGGATGTGCTCAAATAAAAAAAAAAAAAAAAAAAGAAAAAAAAAAAAAAAAAAGAAAAAGAGAGAGAGAGAGAGAGAAATTTAAACTTTACCCTTACATTTACATTTGCCTTAAAAATGTTTTCTTTCTCGGTTATCTTAGACGTGTAAATTTTCTACACATTTTTAATGTGTTTAATGAAACTAATTTCTTAAAATAAGAGTTTCTTAATATTAAAATGAAAATTTAACCTCATTAAGAATTAATTTGAATATAGTATTCATGCAATGACATTATTTTTTTTCCCTTTGAAATGGATAATAAATAAATAATATTAGATTATAAGCAATTTGATTTTTAAAACAATGCACGCATGTTAATAAATATTTATATGGCAAAAAATTACATTAAATGAACAAATATAAAGAATTCATATTAGGCAGAAAATAAAACTTCAATAAATTTTTTTAATATCAGAGATTAAGTTTCGTTTTTGACGAGGTCCATCCTTTTCAAAGAAATAATACTGTTTGTTGAAAAGAAAATTTCTGAGATTAAAATTTTGATGTTGGAAGACATGATACAACAACCATTTGAACAAAACAAAGAACTCTGAAAGCTTGTATATTCTCTTAATATCTGAAGGTAATGATTATTCGATTATCACCGTTGTATCCCATTTCGAAGGCAGGATGGCATTTATCCATTCTATGTATGGCAGTGCAATGTTGAGAAGAGATCCCCTCTATTCGTTGAAGATCAGTCGACAGCTGGGCCCAAATATCTTAGACCAAAGAGGCCGCCCATAGCAAATACGTTTCGCTGCGAATTTTCTCACGATTATAACGCGAAGGTAGGATTAAGAGGCTGAAACAAATCTGGCGAAAACAGACTAATAAATAATAAAAAAAAACTAAAAATAGACAAATAATAACAGAAACTGTTTCATACCAAAATTACAATTATTGTTATTTGTAATTACTGTAGAACGTCAATAACAGTAATTTGAACTGTTTATAAAATTGCTTATGTCACAATAATATTATTTTAAACAATGTAACATATCACTTCAGAAATTTCTTCGCTTCAAAAATAAAGCTTATAGATATTTTCCTTTTTATTAAAATTATTCTCTATGCGTTACTGCAAGGAGAAGAGAAAAATCAGATCAACCGTTTTATCTACATTCTCATGATGCAATTATGTTTGCAAAAAAAATGTTATTTTTTATATTTATCGCGAGTTTTTTTTAAGCAATTTTGTTTTATTGCTTCAGTATTTTTCACAGAATTACAATGGAACTAAAATATAGCAGCAATATTTACATATTATGGTACTAAGTATACATTAAATAATTTTTTTGGTATGTTAATTCTAAAAAAAATGTTTTAAAAATCACGTACGTGATTGTAAATTTTTGAAAATGAAAAACGTGAATAACGACATTTTTGACATCATCTCTATCCTGTTATGAACATCATTTTATTTTATCATAATTTTTATTTCATTTGTTATAAACATTAAATATAAATTTTATTTGATAAGATGTGAAGATAATATTAAAAAAATATATTCCCTACAAGGCATTTATATCATTCTTTTAAGCTAATTAGACCTATATATTGAAGAAAATATTAAACTCCAACTATTGTTTTAAAACAAAAAGAAAAAAAAAGTAATTTTACTTATTTGGCTACAAAGTGTTCAGATGGATATACATACAACTACACAAATGATTTATTTAAAACAATTCAGCATACTCATACATAAAAAAATTATATGTATTGTGGCGCATATTTTTTTTCATATTTTGAAATTTATGTAATCATCCGCCTTTAAATTAACACTCTTAAATGTTTCCTCTTATAACCAAATAATTCGATATATATTTTCATGTTACGGAAAAATTAATGAATATAATAACATACAATTCATTTCTAAAAAATTATGTTGATATTTAGATAGATAGAAATTAAAAATTAAATAGCAAATGAATTCATTTCTATGAAATTTCATTTTTGAGATTAATTTTAGCCAAATTCTAAAAGGTGTATAAATATGAAAAACAATTTGCAAACCTAAGTCGGTTTTTTACTCAATTTATGTAAATAAGTTTTTTTTTTTTTATAAATATGCTGTCCACAATATTTGTATAAAAGGCAATAAAATTTATTAATTATTTAAAAATGAAAATACATAAGAATTATAAGTGCATTCTTGTTAATAATATCTTTATTCTGTTAGTAATTAGAATAATAGAAGAGCTCTTGAATACTATCAAAACTTTTATTAACTTCTAAAGATTGATCATCCACTAAGTTGGAAAAAAAATTATATCATCAAAATAATTAATAAGCCTGATTTATTTATTTATTTGCTGTCATTATTAATTTTGTGAATTTGCCAAATAACATGCTGAAACATTGCAGAAACGTTTTTGTATCATAAAGGCAACCTATTACATTTTTCCCAAGTTGCCTCTAATGATCTGAAACTTTTGTAAATATAAGAAATATAATTTTATTAATATTATTAAAATAAATATTAATAATATTAAAAAATAAAATAGCAGTTATTTATTTTCTGCCATACATCTCTTAAATTTATAAAGACACATCTTAAACAACATTACTTCAACAAACAGCGTTCATGAGGTATTTCAGTCAGTAGAACTTATATCTTCAGTTTAATTTTTTTCATTTGATTCGTTTGCCTCAGTTTAAATGTATTGAAAATAGGGAATTAATGCAGTCCAAGGAATCGAGATAAATATGGCACTGTAATTTATATGAAATTTTACCATTTGGTACCAAACATTGTCTTGACACTGAAAAAAACTGACATTAGGACAAGTATATAAGTGAGCTTGGCACCACAGAATTTTTCCTGAGTTGTCATATATTCGACTAATAATTTGAAAATTGAATGACTGATGAAGCTATGTAAGCTACCTGTAATGTCATAAGAGGTAGGAACTTCAAATTAAATTTTTTACATATATATTAACTAATGATATCTACGAGAAATTTGTCGATTTGCTTCAGAAAATATACCTGTGTCACTTTACCGCTATATTTACTTATTCAAAGTCGAACATTATTTTAAGCGATACGTCGTTTTAAATGACAAAATTGTAACCAGTAGTGATGATTAATTCCTATTGAATCAAATTAACTGCTGCTTTTTTACTTTAAACGCTGCAAGTATTTTTTAATGATCTCTAATTTGAACTTGAAAAAATAGGAAAAGAAATTGTCCCTTTTACTTTGTAGTTAGAAATGTATTCAATGTGTAGCAAAATAATCCCACTTTTTAATACATTCAAGTTAATTTTATTTCAATTAACAAGTACTATTCAAAATTAATGAATGATTGCTGCAAGAAACAGATAAGATTACATACATGTATTTACGAATTAATATATTACTCTGAGTAATTACACAGAAGGTTACCACCAGGTAACAGAAAAACTGTTACCTGGAAAATAATTTAGCAACTAAAAAAATCGACATGCAACTCATATTTTATTGCGTCCAGAAAATCTATGGAAAATTCGTGCGATATAAATTCACCGTCTCTAATACTCTTCTCGATTTTAGTGATAAAGAGGAGATCATTACCGTCAGAGTGCACAGGATTACAATGATTTTAATTTTATAGCCAGGAATTGTGTAGTGGAATTTACCTCAAGACTTTAAATCAACTGAGCTTGTGCATAGCCTCGCCCATCCAAGCTTATGCGAAACCTCATTTCATTTTGATTAATATTTCTTTCAAAAATTTGCTTGGTTGTTAGATTTTTTTATTAAGCTCTAGTTTTAGTTTGTTTGTATTTTATGCTTACTAACATTGCTATAATATGAAATGCTTACATTAAGATCTATAATAAATATCATCTTCTTCTAATATTTAAATGTATTATCAAACAAATGTTTTTTTAATCCCTCGTATATATTTTATGTCACCGCTAATATATACCAGGTGGAGAGCGGTAAATTGCTTTTTTAGAATTTTTGCTGTGTTAGCACTGTTGGAAAGTGACCGAGAATTATAGTGATTGGCGGTAGGTTTGTATTTATCTATTGCGTGTGTTCAGTGGACACGTGAGGAACGTTCATTTTGTGATGAAGTGTGTTTCTCGAAATCCAATTAGATCATTGCATATTTTTCGTCTGTGATTTGTAGTTACCCCACGTTGACATATTCCTGGACGGAATCTATTGTAAATTGGGTAAATGCATTCAGAACAACAGAGAATGTGTCGTCTGTACGAGAAACCCCCTGATGGGGAATAAATACGCAAATCAGAGTGTCATATGGTTTAAACATGAGTTGAGGGAAAAAATGCAGGTCGCTATAAAAACAGGTCAACCACGCATTTTTATCAGTCATATTTTGTAGAGAAGCGACGGTAAACGGAAATGTCAAGGTAGCTCATCTGATCTTGTTTGCTTTATGTCTCCAAAATAGGCTTATCAACAGCTACATCAAGTCATCAAATGTTTGGACATAGTTACAGTGAATTAACATACTGCAAGGCATTGGTTTCAAAAAATCCAGTTGGGATATTCAGGCTAATAATGCAGACTTGTGTCACGCATTCATGAACTTTTTTAATACAAAACTCCCAAGTTTTACAGTAAGAAAATCGTACAGCTGCAGATTTTGGCAGAAGGTGCGTTAGATTACTTCAAAGATCAACAACAGGCTACACTTTCTGTAAATTATATCTTTTTTGGCCACCATAACTGGCACTTTCATTGGATTTTTTTACATTAAAAAGTTATCTTTTATGAAATACAATAACAAAATTATTTTAACAACTTTATACCTAAAATTATTTTTTCTTTATTTATACAGTTTGCAACTACAATTTAAATAATATGTTATTTAGAGTTTAATAAAATTTTAAAAGAAAAAAACTAAAAAATTGTTTACAGATGATCAAAATATGAATAATCAGAAAGTTCTCAGAATTTTCTTGACTGGATTGGATGAAATGTCAAGGATATTTACACAATGCCCATAATAGAAGAGCTCATTACTAACATGTTCTTTCTAAATTTAGAAACCATTAATCATTCATCAATAGATATAGTTGTGCTGGTATATTCTGGTTTGGATTTGCTTAAATGCAACTTAAACTTTAATGCTTGATAATTAGTGATAGTTTTGACAGCAACATAGCCTATAATTATTTCGAGAATTAAAAATAACATGAGCAGGACATCACTCATGAGTTCCCAAGGTTTAGGCTCTACATTTGATACAAACATGCATAAACATTGCAATGGAAACTGAAGAAATACGGTCAGCATCCAAAATCCAGCTAATTGTGGAACCTGTAAAATAAACAGAAAAAAATTCTAATTTGGTCTAGCATACTCCATGGTATGTTATTTAATGTTAATTATATATATGAGAGGGGAAATATGACTGAAAAATAAGTGATGTTCTTTCATAAACTGCATTCCAAATCTTTCCTTAAAAGCTCTGAGTTTTTATCTGGTCATGAAAAATTTATATGTTAAATGTTTCATTTCACTCTAAAATTAAATAATTTATAAGAATGTTTAAAAAAAAGTACCTAAAAATGTGCAAAATTTATATTTTCATGGCCTACCTTTAATATTCCTACATTATGCTTACAGGGAACGATTTGAAAATGTTCAGCATAACTTGCCTAATGAACTCCTGTTTTTGTGAATTCTAGACTGCTGTTCTACGCTTTTGTAAGCTTGATGCATCCAGCATGTAATGTTTAAATTAACTTATTTCTCTAGGTCCAGTGTTCTACACGTGTGGCATATAAGGAAACTGCATGTATTAAGAAAAATCATAAACTGAAATCTTTAAAGATTTTATCCCTAGAAAAATATTTTTTTTAAAAAAAAGAAAGAAATTATGCAAACACTACTAAACAAATATAAATCATTTATTTAAATAATAAATAATAAATTTTTTTACAAACATTAGTAAATTGTGGAAGAAAGTTATTATGTTTAATTTTTTTCCTAACACTATGTCTCTTATTGATTTGTCAACCTTAATTGTTTTCAAATATTATTTTACTAATTTGACATTTATAGGATATTTTATAACATTCAAGCCAATAATTTCAAATGGTAAATGATAAAACTGTTTATGTTTCACATAAACTTGAAAAATATCGAAAATTATCAATGAATTGAAACTGAAGTACTAAAGAAAATATAATTTAATACTTGATAAATATGGGCTACTAAATTTTTTAAGGAACTATTAAGAAATAATTTCATTACCTTGAAATGACAGCACAAAATTGTAAGAATTAATTAATTTTTTTTTATAATTAAAAGAATAAAAATATCATGCACAGAAGAAATATGATTTGATAGTTGCCATGATTTTATTTTAAAAAAAATCAAAATTGTTAATTTCTTTTTTGCAAACCAAATAATTACAAAAATTCTCATTTAAAGGTATGCTTTTTATGGAGGACAAATAAAAATTTTAAACTATGCATTATTTCATTTATATCATTAATTTATTGAAGCATTAGGTACAAATGAATTTTTAAATTTTTTACATACAGTGACTATCATTATTTAGAAACTACTAAAAGGTTAACATATTTGAAAGGATGCCTCCTATATTTGATAGGAAAGGCTATGGATTTTAGTCAATTGACCTGTTGTGCATCTCTGAGCAACATCAACTTTCTTAGACTTGACAAGGCTATTTTTTACTGGGCTGCTACAGGAAAAATGGCCAATGCGGCCAACTTCCTGATGTAGGAGAAAAAAAATTTGAAAGGATGAAGAAAATGGTATATATCACTTCTTCTATTGTATGGAAAATATTTAAAATAGCTATTGATGATAGGTGATGCTTTGGTAATTGCTAGAATGTTAATATTTACTTATTTTTATAGAATTCATAACAAATCATTCAATTTTATAATTCCTTATGCATTTAAATTTGTAAAACTTACTATCATCATTGTTACAAGTTAAGAAATATTTTATTCTGAAAAGAAAAACACATTTATTATTGTTTATAATGAAATTTTAAATAAAAACAGTAACATTTGTAATTTATTAATTTTATTTGCACATAAAAATAATTTATTTTACTTCAAAATTTGAAATGGTTTTTTTCTAAAGTTATATGTATTTGCCTACATTTTTTATTCTTTTCTAACAAATTTATTTCAAATTTTATATAAACAAATTATTTTACACTATTAATTATTATATTCATTTCTATATGCACACTTAAAATCTAATTTTTACAATTTCAGATTTCTTTCAGTGTAATTTATTGACTGAGAATTTTATTTTTTCTTAATTAAATTTTATAAAATTATTCCAAATATAGAATAAATTACATATATTTATTCTTTTATATGAAATTTTCTATTGTCTTCCCATAAATTTTCTAGGTACAATTGAAAAGTATAAATTAAAAAAAAATGAAAATAAATTGATCATTTAATTAATAAAAATTATTTTACTTTTTTAAAATTTTTATTTCAATTTTATTTCTTTTATGTAATATTAAATAAAATGTAAAAAAACAATTCAAATATTAAAAAATTGAAATAAAATAAGTTTTATATTTTTATAAGACTTACTTTATTTCAATTGTTTAATATTTCAATTATCACTCAATTACCTTATTAATTATTACACCTACCTTATTATAGTCAGTTATTTCACTAGATTGTATTTTTATTAATTGAATAATCTTAAAATATACATAAATTTAAAAATTATTTTTTCTAACAATAAATTTTCATTAAAAGCTTTAGATCATCAAGAATCCAATATCGTTTTCTCTTCCAATTCTTTAAATTGTAGAATATTCAATGAATGCAATAAACTATTTTAAGCAGAATTATTATTGAATTTCTAGCAATTGATTATTCAGATAAGTGCACTATTTCCATTTTCTTTTATTTATTCAAATATAAAATTCTTTAATTGTTTGATTTATATACATTTTAAAATATTTTTTATTTATTTAGACACACACACAGATATATATATATATATATATATATATATAATTTTAATTTTCTCACAACTCTTTTAATCACAAGTGAAATAGTTTTGTATCTCATTAAATTGCTGTTTAAAATTAATTTCTCAGCAATTTTAGTATCTTGTTCATAAAAAGAAGTTAATGAAATGTGAGAAATAGCTAAACAGATATTTAACACATTTCATTAACTTCTTTTTATTTATTCATTTCATTAACTTTTTTTTATTTATTTATACAGAAAAATATTGAAAATGACATAAATCTCAACAAACTAATACAGATATACTTGTCTTAAATTTAACACACATTTAAAAGTAATTTTTAAAAACAAAATCAGATATTATCAGATATTTAAATTCACTTTTCCTTTATCTTTTTATTTTAATTCAACAGCATGTGGTAATTATATTCATACTTAATATATTAAAAAAGATAAAAAATTAAAAATAAGAAATAAAAACAAATGAATGTTACTTTGTTTAATATATTTATTAACATTAAAGACATATTTACAGAAGCAAATGCATTATTGTTTCCTTTGCCAAGCAATTTATGTTGAAAACGAGATTTACTATGCAACTTTATGATCATACTACATAAGACTGCTAATTAAATAAAATTTGTGATTTTAATTCGATTCCTCAACTCTTATTTAGTAAATATAAAATCATTAACAATATACAAAATTCTCAAAAGTAAAAATAATTTATATTCATTTTAACAAACAAAAATAATTTGCTACACTTTAAATTGTGAAACAGTCTGAATTAAAACCTACTTTTTCTGTCAAATTTCCAACATAGCCCAAATACAGCCTTGAGACTTCTACAATGGTCATCAGAATACTTATGAATATTAATAAAATTTTATATAACTGAGTAAGAGATGATATCTAAAAATAATATAAAGCATAGGAATTTTAAAACTATGTATTTTAATTTTATATATATATATATATATATATATATATATATATATATATATATATATATATATATATATATATATATATATATATACACACATAATTTTTTTCCCAAATTATAAAATTAATTTTGCTTTATTTATATCCTTAAGTATGCAAAAAAGAAATAAATATTGTGTCAAGAATATAATAGAGAACTTATCCTTCTTATATTATTATTGTGAAATACCTGAAAATAACTCACTGTTCTATAGCACAACAGATGCATAGCCACATGAGAAAATGGCAAAGTAACAGAGAATCATTTAAGTGCATGTTAGATAGCACTGATATGTAAACTCGATTAATGACGATTAATCACAGCAAGTGATATTCAAGCCCACTAATCGTCACATCTGTCTCTTTAATATATCTTCATTAAAGAAACCTATAGTAATTAAGATATTGCTTACTAGTGTAAATAAAATGTTAACAGTGGATGTCACTAGTTACTTCCAAGTAAAGTAGTTTTTGTATACAAAATTAAAATAATCGTTCAATTAATACTTTGAGGCAAATGCTTGATTGGTTTACCTTTTTATAAAAACAAATTGTCTTCAGCCCAGAAAATATTTTTTAATAATATCACCTTATTGTATTAAAATAATTATTGCACTATTTTTCTCACCTCATCAGTTACCATATACTTTAAGATCACTGTTGTCAATATACAAGTATTGTGAGTACTGACATTAAAAATGCAAGAAGAATATATTTAGAAAAATATTTTAAGAATCAACTATAAAGGTATTTTAAAAATTAAAGAGTAAATTTAAAAAATTACAATTTTTATTTTAAAAATCCTTTTATTTTTAATATAAATTAAATCACAGCAAAACCTCTAAAGATAGATGTCACTAATTCTTTCACTTAACGAAAAAATTTAAAATAGAAAATAACTTATATATAGTATATAATATATATATATATATATATATATAATTTCCATTTCCCTTTTGGGTATTATATATATATAGTTCCCAAAAGCAAAATAGAAATTTTTTTAAACTTATATATTTGTATTTTAAGCACAACCTCCAACCCTTTTCAAAGTATTGTTTATTTTCATTAATATATTTATAAAAAAATCATTGGTGGTATTTCTCTTTTATATTAGTTGACATTATCTTTCTCTCTTTTCTTTAATCATTTTGAAGCATTTTTTGTTTGGATCATTTTAAGACTCCTATTGCAAAGAACAGCATTCTTCCACACACCCATGTGTTTTACAACAGTTGATAGTCACAGCACAAATTTGGAAGCCATTCTCTTCTTTCTGAAATCTTTTGTTAAAAGTTACTGGTTGAACTCCAAGTTACTTCTGGCAGTGACACAATTTTTTCATTGGCCCATCAATGATCTCTATTAACTGTATGAAGCTTTTCAGCATATTCAAGCTGTGGAAGAATAAGCAGGAAAAGATTTATCATCAATTGCAGTTCACTATTTATGTCAATGGTAAACCCTTAAAAACTTTGAGCTTTCACCATAGCAATGCCCTTGTATTGTTTTCAATATTTCAAGTAGTTTTTTTTTTTCTGTCCTTCTTTTATAAAATACAAAAAAAAAAAAAATGTTAACAGTCACACACAGTTATTTTAAAACATCAAAATATAATTTTGTAACCGGAGATTTCTTTTTCTACAAGAAATTGAAAAAAACCAAGCATCATTAAAAATGAAATACAGAGATTGTATAAGTTGAATAATATTTTTATACCCCAAATAATGAATCCTAATATATTTATAAAATGCTTGACTTAATAATATAATTTAAACATACTTTTGTCATAAGTATCAGGAAATAATTTGAAAAACAGAATTAAACAGTTAAATTAAAAACCACTGTTTTTTTTAATCAATTAATTCCTATAAAATTTTCTGAATGTTACCAAGATTTGATTAATTGCTCAGTGACCATTTTAAGCACATAAGGGACATATATATATATATATATATATATAATTAGACTTTTATAATTACAAAACCTTTATCACTACTAATCTTTCTCAAACACAATAAGTAACAAACATTAAAGTAATGCATGCAAAACATATTAATAACTAAAATAAGTAAGTATTTAAATTCATATTCATGGTTCTTTTCATTCATTTTGATAATTAAAAACACAAGATTTGGTAAATATTTAAAACAGAAGCACAAATAAGAACAATAATTGGCACTGACAAAAATAAATGATTAATCTTAATGAACAAAAATATCTATTCACAACAAAATTATCAGTTATTATAAATCATGGTGTAGGTAATGTAATTATCAGATTTTTCTAATGTAAAAGCAATATGTTAAGTTGTAAGAGATTGAAGATCCAAAGAATTCTTAAATATATTAATGATACTTTATAATACTTTCATAAATTCAAATAAGATCCAGATTAAACAGTTATATATATAATGAGAATCATATATGATCAATGAAGCCAGAGAAATGAGGGTACTTGACCACCTATTTAACATTTCAGAAGAATTTGTTTTTATTATTAATTTTCCCTATACTTCTTCTTTATTATTTTGAACCTACTTAAAAAATTTTAAGAACCTAGATAAATAAAATATAAAAATTATATTCTTAATCAAAATACATCAGACAATTATGTACACATAAATTTGTTTGATGTATCCTAGAAGATTTAATATATTAGTAATATTTTACTTTACTAGTAACTTTTAAATGTAAATATTAAAATAAAAAATGTAAATAACAGAAATCATTCTAAATTTAAAGGATGCACATGTTTAAATTAGAAAGAACAAATTTATTCTTAAAAATGATATTTTTTAAACTTTTTAATGTTATAATAAATATTAAAGTAAATTTGAATATATTATGCTTCATACACCTTTGATAAAATCAAAAAAATTTAGTAGAAATTTATGAAAACAGAAAAAAAAAAAAATTGGATTTTCTTAAAATAAGCTTTTTATATCAATAAATTCATTCCAAAAAGTGAAATATTAGACTAATTTTACATCAAGTTAAATTCAATTTTGTCAAGAGCTAAGCACCGTATAACTTAGTGGAAAAAAATTATTTTGATTCAAGAAAATTCCTTTAATAGATAAAAATGAAAATAACTTTGATAGAGATGATTTTTTGCACCAAACAATTTTCTTTGTTAAATTATTCTGCCAAGTTTATGTCCTTTTTTAAAAACATATTTAATATAATTTCTTCCTATCTCTTTTTCAGTTCCATCATTTTAGTAAAACAATGTTTATGATTTTCTTGTACTCTCTTCAATCAAACATTAGCTATAAAAAGTGTTTTGGATAGAAATGACAGGCAACTCCAGATACTCTTTCACTCATTGCAGGAAATTTGTAAAACATCATGATATAGATGTTTTTAAATTCTAAATTAATCATTTTTTCTAAGTATAATAGGAGCTACTTATACTTTAATACATTAGGGTATTTAATTTAAGCATAAAGAAGTTGCATAATGATAAATATTTTTCAAAACCAGACAACTATTGAACAATGAATAGCATAAGTAATAAACAAATCATTTTAAATAATTCTAAGAAAATACAAAAAAAGTTGTGCTAAAAATTAAAAGATATTATATCTATAACATTGGAACATTATTATCATGGATGGAGAAAAGGGGCAGCTTCTAAAGTCACAAGAAGAAGGTAAGCACCAAAGATAAGAAGTCTGACTTGGCTTCTACACCTACAGTCTTTAGTTGGGTAAATGGAGTGGCCTTTACGCCTAGGGTGGCCCTACCAGGAGGATAATCTCCCGATGTACACCCACTCCACCCAGGCACATCCCTTTGCCAAGAAGAGGCAGACTGTAGGATTTGAGGGAATGTATTGGTGGCTCCGATAGTGGAATATTTATCACTTCTGACAATATCTCTGTAAAACTTAAGACGAGAAATCCAGATGGTTGTTCTGTCTTTAGAAGTGAACTGATCGCCATTGATACAGAGCTCAGTTGGGTTTCGTCTTCTCCCAGCACTCCTGACATTTGGATTCTATTGGAATGTCGAAGTTCGATTCAACACCTGTCTAATTGGCACAAAATGGTAGATGAAACTAGCATGGCAATTCTCAACAAGCTGAAGCAATTTTCTTCCTCTCGGGAAATACATCTTCAATGGGTACCCTCTCATGTGGATATTTTCGGCAATGAGATTGCAGACGTCATGACTAAACATGGGTCTGCTGAGCCTTTGGTTACTCCTGACTCTCTGACCTATCTCAAACTATTTTCAAAGGCAAAACAGATTGATAGAGTCATTTGGACCACCCTACCAGTGCATCAGTGGTATAAGGGACAGTATATGGGCGGTGTTCTGTCACTTCATTGTTGTAGAAGTGACCAAACAGTCATAAGTAGATTGATCACCGGCCACCTCAGATTGCTATCTTTTTCTAATGGTGTAAAAATCTTCTTGATCTGCACCAAGTGCAATATTAACCAGGCCTCTCCCGACCACATTTGATTGTTTAGGGCTTTCTTGGGAAGATATGTATCTAAGACCGTAACTGTTTTAGATTATTTAAGAATTAGTGGTGGCATCATGGATCTGGTTTAGCTTTGCAGACCAATTGGAGGTTTGAAACAACAACAACATTGGAACATTCAAGACTACTGTAGTACTAATACTATCCAATAACACAACATTATTGTACATAATGTTTTTTTGTGATAATTTTTATTTCATCAATACATTTTTAATATTAACTAAATCCATGAGTAGCTCATATACTGAAAGATTAATTTTTACTGCAACAAACATTTGCTTAATGCTGTTTCCTTCATGATAATTAAATATTATTTTCAGCATAACATTAAGAAATTTTTAGTATTATAATTTATAGCTTGTAGAAACATTAAAATTTTATACATGTTAAAAAATATTTTTTTTTATTACTTTTTATTGATATTTTCTATATTTAAAAAATAATGTTTTAACACAGATTTATCACAACTAATAATTCATAATTGCAATGATGTGAAAAGTTTTGCTACCAAATTTATGTTAATACAAAAGTCATAACATATCAGAATTATGTCCATAAAAATTCAGATACTGCACACAAACAGCCTTGGACAATATAACAGAGCCTGATGTGATAATAATATAATAGGTTAGTATTATTTAAAACAAAAAATAAAAAAGAAAAGAAAATACTCTGTTAAATATGAAATTAATTTATTTATTTTTAAACTAAAAGCTTAAAATTGTGTGAATTCAAAATGCCATATCATGTCCAATCACTGATCAAATTATGCATGTGAATATACAAGCAAATAAAAAAATGTCACATAAATATGTTTTATCTTTCTTGAAAATTTAATATTTCAGAAAAATTCATAGTTAAATTTCTTAATGATATAATATTTTTATACATGATGTGCTTTTAAATGTCGTAAATTTTAATTTATTAAAATGTTTTATTACAAATGACAGATTTCTATGGTTCGTATTCATTGGTTTGTATTGGGCTGCTAGAAGGAAAATGGTCGGTGCAACTAATTCCTAATGTGGGAAAACAAAAAAGTTTTCTATGAATAAATGCAATTTTTGTCTAACATTAAAATCCTTCTAAGTGTTTAGCTTTTTTGTGCAAAATATTTTGAGTATTTTATAATCTTTATTAAAACTATTTTTTGTAGCAGAATTTGATAAAATGTTTTATGAAGGTATCAACATACACACATAACAATGAAGGCTGTCCCACGACTATAAAAATTAGTTAATAAGTTAATAACATTATAATGAAATTCTTTGTAATTTTGAGTCAAAGTTGCATGATAATATGGACATATTGATATACATAGAGGTGCAGGTGAGCCGCTTACTTTATTTTAAGGCAAGGAGTTTGGAGTACTAGCTTTTCACTAAGCACTTCATAACTTTGAACCACATTTGAGTGATAAAGTCACACCTGATCTAAGACCCGCTTCTCCACATTCTTGGTTCGCCAGCAGAGTAATTTTGGACATCACAAATTCAATTATTTTATCTCCATAACAGAGGAAAGGGCATTAGGTGCCCTGAATATTTAATGTGTATTAATTGTCTTAACCTGAAAATTGCTGATTAAGTCAAAGATGATCATCACATAAAGCTGATTCTTCAATTATCATAAACTACTGCAGTGTCAAACCATTACTAGCATAATACTGAGGAAATTCTCAGATCTTATAGAGAACACGGTTTAATTAAATACATGAAATTTGATTAAAAACATTCAAGGCAGTATTTGAAAATGAGCCATAGCCCACTAACTGTAGTTAATCAAGATATTAATAGGAGATTTTGATAGAAAAGTTAAGTATATTCTCTAAAGTTTAATAAAATATTTATTACTCAGATTGATTTGTTGCATTTATTGCCATATTACAAAATCCTTCCTAATTTATATATTTTTTTATTAATTATTTTGTTTTATTATTTATAAATATATATAACACATTACATTTAGAAGTAAATAAATTCATGAGAGGTAAGAGAATTAACAATTTCATTTCATCGGAGATAATTTTTCACTGAATGAATAATATTCTCCAATTTCATGTATTTATACTAAATTTCTTATAATAAGGAACAATAATTTGAGAAAAAATAAGTCAATTTAGGAAATGTCTTAAACGATGAAAAATTAAAAAAGAGAGTCAAAGTAAATTAAAATATTATGGCTAATTTGATTCATTTTAGCTATATTATAAAAAATAACTGTTTGCAGTATAACTCCATCCATATCTTTTTCTACATCAAAAACCTAAAGCAATGCATGTATTAGAAACAATATTCATATCTAACAATTTGGGTAAATGCCTGAATAGTTTTTCTTTGATATAAAAAAATTAACTCATTTTGCTGGCATTTGTAAACATAAATGATTATGTTTCATGGTTACTTTTCTCCATTGACATCATTTCATAAATTTTCATTATTTTGAGGAAAATTTATGACACATAATGATTTGGAGCATAAAAATATTGACCAGAACAGTAAATTAATTTGGAAAAATGTTATTGAAAAGTTTATGAAAACTTTACACAAACCTTTCAGCAATTTTCACAAATCTTTTATTAATGAATCTAGATCCCATAACAGAAAAGTAAAACTTGGTATTAGTTAATCAGTAAATAAAATGTTTAGCAATTAATCAGTACATTTTGATAAATAACTAACATTGATTAATAATCAGTACACTTTGTTTACATTAATTTATAGTTGATTGTTTCTAAAATGGTAGCAAATTTGTTGATACTCCAAAAACTATAAAAATACAAGTTTAGTCTTCATTTAAAGATATACTAAGCAATATAATTTATTATAAATGAATATATAAAATCTAAAAATTATAAGAGGAGTTTCTTTCTCTGAAATTTTACATATTCAAAACTCAACATATATATATATATATAAAAAAAAAAAAAAAAAAAAAAAAAAAAAACTAAATAAATAATAATCAGTATAAATATCAATTTATCATAGTTATAAATTAAGATAAAATTAAAATTTGTTTGAATCTTCCAAGCAATAAAAAAAATAATACAAACCTTATATATGAGGCAGCCATAGTGAATTAATAAGTAGACAGGAAAATAAGTAAGATTATAATATAAACATATTTGAAGTGGCAAGTTTGATATCACTTCCTCTGCAAGAATAAAAATATTTCATAAATGCATTAATGAAATAATATTAATATCTATAGAAGATACAAAATGTATATATGTATACATACTAATAAATCATAGCTTTCATTTTTAGTATATTAAGTAGTATTACTAATAAATGTTTAAAATGTAAATAATCACTTATGTAAAAATGAGTAAAAATTTAATTTTATTTCTAAAAGAACTACAAGATATATCTATATAATAGAATGAATATTATTCAATAAAAACATATGTAAATATAAAAAAATATCAACGTAAAAAATATTCAAAGCATTTAACAAGTTTATTTTCCTTATTATTTTTTAATGACTTTGCTTTTAGTAGAATTCATGGTTGCTTTCATTTTGTTAAGACATTGGGCTTATAATTGTTACAGAATGATCATGAATCTCATAAAATTTTTAATGACATAGTTTGGTTTCCATCATAGAGAATATCTTAATTAGAATTGAAAAATAATAACACTTTTAATCAAATTTTAGAGGCATTTTTTAAATTAATTTCTTAATATCTCCAGAATGAACACTTTACAATTCTATGTTAAAATGATTAAATTCTCTTAATTTTTCAATTTGATTTTTTTTGTTTCTCTAGAATATTGTATATAAATTAATTAAATAAAATTTTAAGTAAATTTATTATTAAATAATTATACTTGTATACTTCTTTGAATAATAAACTTTTACATTATAATAAAACCGGTTTGGATTCTGTGATACATATAAGCATATAATGATATTTAATTAAACTTGATAAAATGTTTCAATGCCTAAAATTTCACTTTAAATTTTTTTGTTTCCATAAGTTCATTCAAATTTGAATTTTGTAGTAATTTCTGATGACATTTTGTATATACAAGCCAATTCAAAACATATAGAAGGTGAAAAGATATTAATATTTGGCATAATATTTGACTTGAAATCATTACTTACACAAATGTAATTTTAAAAACAAGGATTATTTTTCAATTTCAATTTATTTGAATTTATATATTTATTCAGTTATAAATAAAGTAGAGTTTGTAAAAAAAAATTGTTTTGATAAAATTTGATTTTGTAATAACAATTAGTAATACCATCTTCCATTAAGGGAAGATAATTTCCAACAGAAATATTTCTTAATATAAGTATCCGCAATATGAAATCTGTAATTTTTTAAATTAATAATTTTCTATCACCTGTTTTTAGAGAAATATTTTTTCGATAAGAAATTTTGATGTCTGAAAATACCACTTCAGATACTTTACGAGTTGCTTTTCTAATAGCATTATCCATTAAAGAAATAGATTAAGAAGAAATAAAATGTATATCAATGTTTTCCCCAATCACATCATAATAATAAAATTACATGACATTTTTTGGGGGGGAGAATTTATAGTTAGGTTAAGTTGGATTACAACAACCAACTGTATTAGAGCTCTATTATGCTAACAAAAAAACATTTTCATGTTACTTTTTTATTCCGGCCAACCACCCGTCGGCTGCCGATTTTTGCCAACTGAAAAACAGCTAAACATTACCAACCACTCCGCAATTTTCATCGCCGGGCAGGTGACGCAAACAACGCCTGAGCTCTCACCTTCTTTACACCTTATCACAATGATCAAAAAACACATTGATAGTATATACATCATTCAAAATAATTAAAGAAAAATGAGGTTGTAGATTAATCTTGAGAATTATATTTGATTGATTAACAAGTAGACTATATAAAAATGACATTCTTTTGGCAGAAAAGATGCGTTTTATTGAGCATTTGGATACAAAAGGGGGAAAAAAAACATAATTTGTGCACATCAGGAAAACAAAAAAAAAAAGTTTTTCCTCACAAAAAAATAGTTTCTAGTATGGGGCAAGGTTTCCCTAGAAAATTAAGAACGTTCGATACCTTTGATGCATCCAACTAATGAGTTGTTGAGATATTCTGTCCTATTCTTCCAGAACTCTTTCCAGTTCTTGTAGTGTTTATGCTGGTGGTTAGGGTCCAGCAACTCATCTACCTAGAATATCCCGAATATTTTGAGCTCGTGTCCGAAGAACACGTGGACTATTCCTTTCGCATGATTTCTTACACCACAAAAAATAATCCTTCAACAAGTTATCAAGATGTTGCCTGCAGTTGTCATCCATTAACATGAAGTCATCTCCAATATATTGTTATAGCTTATTAGGGACTGCAGTTTGAGGTGTAAAATTACAGGGAGTTTTGAACCAAGATTTGATTTGGTTGGGTTTGTTTGTGGCTCAACGGTCATTTTTTACACACGAGGGCTAATTAGATCGGGACCTACGGTTTAAAACATCCATGCCCACTACAAACAGCCATGCTCAATGTGGGATTCGAACCCACAAACTGTTGAATCGAAGGCAAAAGCGCTAACCATCCAGTGACCAGCTTAGCACGAGAATTTACTTAGGAATTTTGAAAAAGAGCCAAAAATTTTTGGAACTATTGAGAATTTTTGGGGGAATAAACTAAACCAATAATCTTACGTTTAATGGGTTGTTTTGTCTTGTATGAAGAAAAAAGAAGTAAATTTATGTAAATTTGCAAAAAATGCCTATTCTGCCCTCGAGTAAAAAAAGTTAATTAGTTTTGTACTGAAAAAAATAATCATTAAAAATAATTGATATTTAATGAAAAAATATCAAGATATATTTCTCAGAACTTTCAAAATAAATATTGACATTTCTATATGTCTGTCGTTATAAATTCATGCTGAGAAAGAAAGAAAGAAAAAAATATTTCCTCAACATTAGTTTTTGAAGATATTCTTCTATATTAGTCATTAGTTTAAAAAATAAATGGATTTTTAATTATTTTAAGAAACGTCTAATAAAAAATATTACAAATTTCTAAATTATCAGAAAATATTTAGAACTCTCGAGGTCTTTCAAAATTCCCGATGGAATAAACTGGGTTTATTCCGGAAATAAATCTGGTTTTTCCTCTCCTTTATGATACTAACTGTAATAGGCCTGTTGATTTTATCCTTATATCGGCGAAAAGTCAGAGTTCATCATTCAAATTTGGCGACCATCATTTGTTTCATTTCAAATGATATGAAGATCAGAGAGCAAATCAATGGAGGTGCCAAAATAGACCATCACTTCCCCACCGCCAAATCTAACATTTTCATGAAAGATCACAAGATTGTTTCTAGCATCCCATTCCTTCTAGATGAAAATAGATTTACCATTTGGGAGTAGAGAACAACGTGACTTGTGAGAACAAAGAATATTGGGCCATTTTTTTTCTCCTTCAGTTCATATGCTCTGTTGGCCACTTTCTGCAAGCACATCGGTGCTTTCCTGCCAACGTGCTACAAACCATTTGTCGGTGAGCGTACAGCTCTAGATTGGGAAAGTGGTTTCGGACATTTTCTACTGAAACTGTGGTATCAGACGCCGATCGAAGCTGTTGCTGAAGAAGTGGGGCATTCCTATTTCGGTGTCTCCGTGCCATTAGCATTAAATAAGGAACTTCCCTGGGAGTTATTGCATGTTTACGACCTTGCCCTAATTTTCGGTCTATATTTCTAGTCCCGAAGAAGTGGGTCCAGGTCCTAAAAATCCTCTTTGTGATCTCCGATGGTTTCTGATACTCACCAAATTATATTATTTAGCTCCTTTCTAATTAGCCAATAATTATCCAAGTTTCTAACTACGTTAAATGACTTCGCTAAGACATGGCACTCATAAAAACAATGCGCTTACTAAATGTCGATCACTTTTTCCGCTTTGTCTTTCATTAAAGCAAAATCTCATTCGCTGCTGCTAAATCCTTATCTTCGACGTCAAATTAAGAATTTTCATACTGTGAGGTTTCAGAATGAGAAAATTTTTGTATTTGTGATTCTCTTCTTCCATTTTATGAAAATAAAAAATTGCTTATAGCGTTGATTGTAAAATGCTTACAATATCCTTTAATTGTTTTGTGCAGTATACATATTTAAAAAAAACATTCAGAAATTATTTCTGATATTAGTGTTTCCAATAATGTGAAGATAACATTAGAATTTCGCTTAAAAACTTATACGTAAATTATTTAATTGTCTCATACTATTATGGTTTTTTAATTATTTTATCTAGACCGAAACCTTTTATACTATGAGTCATGACCCTTATTAGGATCTGCAGCATGTGTCACAATAGCAATTTTAATAGTTGTTTAAAATTATCAAAACTTTTATCTTTTTAAAAATACAGTAAAATTTTAGAATTTTTTTATTTTCAAATATTTTTATATAACACGTGCCTTATATATCTGACAAAGGAAAAACTGTACTGATAATTATAATAGAAATTTTACTTTTCAGGCATCCGTTGTTATAAAAACAGGTGCCTCATTCTTTCATCAGCAAATATATATGAATATATATATATATATATATATATATATATATATATATATATATATATATATATATATATATTCTATCTAACATGCTTGTTTTTTCAAAAATCAAATATTTTAAAGGTAAATGGTTAGATTTAAGCAAACGAGATAAAAGTACATATGTCTAGTACATAGCCTAGTCTTAAACTACCATAAATTCAAAATGTCATCTAATGGTGTCGACTTTTTGCCAAGATTTTTTTCCTTGTAAAACAAAAAACAAATACATGCTTAATAATGGGTGTTTTTTGCAGCATTAACAAGAAAATTTTCTAAACAAATATAGAACAAAGCGAAAAAAATTAAAATATTTCTATTGAGTAACTCCAGTCTTTTCCCAGAGAAAACTTATTAAAATAAAAGATTCTTTGAATGCATAAATCATAAAATTAAGTAAGACGTATCACATTATGTGTATTTATGAATAATATACATTTATAACATTATTCTCAAATGTACATAATGATGTACATGTATGTATGTATGTATCAAGTTGTAAAATACAATAGACATTTTTTAGGTAAAACAGTACGTAAAAATAATGTATTAGATAATGATCTGTTTTTTTTTGCCATACTTTTATTTTTTTAATAAATATTTAAGGTACTATTTCAAAAAACTATTTAGAATGTACTGTAAAAACACACGCATAATAATCATTTTTTTCCCTCTTCAAAAAAGCATTTTTTTAAATGTATTTTCCAGTGTATAAAAGCATTTGCTTTTCTCCCTCAAAATTATTTTAGTTCTATTAGCCATTCGTCTGCTTGTTTTACAGGGATGGTCTTTGCCCTATATTATTTTCTTCTTCTATTTCTGAAAACTCTATTTCGTTCTCATATATTACATTGTCATTAATCTCTCTCTCACACACACACATGCGATATTTCTTCCCTGCATATCAAATTTGAGTTTATTTACAATAAATCCTCGAAAGAAATTTTCACTACTCTTTTATAGGAGATCCTGCGTGAGTGACTACTCATCTTCGCTCAAGTCATCAGGTAAATCTCCTTGGCTTTCTTCACTTACGATAATTTCTTCAATATAAAACCTGAATACTGAAATGCTCTAGATATTGTCTTTCATTCAACATCATTCCAAGTAGACATCGCCTTGATTGACAAATGTAATGTTCTTTGATGGATATTTTTCATAAATCCACATGGTCGCTTCAAGATTCGGGACAATATAATTAGAAGAATCCAAATAATCCACAATTAGAAGAATTTTATGATTCTCCAATAAAAGAAAACAAAAAGGTCGATCTAAGTCTCTCAGTTAATTTTTCATAAATGCTTCCAGTCATTCAAGCTTCAATGTTTGTATGATATAAAACTGCTAGCTATTGAACATTTTTGAAACATCTATGCTTTAAATATTTTCCAATCAACAGCAGATGCAATTTTTCTGTTCCATTCATTCTGGCTGCGAGCAATACTGTAATTCTTTGCTCCACATCCCCCCCCCATTACATTTCTCGCTGTTAAATATTTTTCTTAGAAAAGATATTAATAAACTAGTCCGTTTCCCGTTTTTACAACTTTCCGAATACCACCTAAGTTTCCTTTATATGGTATTCAGAAAGTAATGATTTCAGTACTCTTTCATTCCCCCTTTGATTTACAAAATTGTATTCACAGTTTCATTTCCACCAGTTTTCTAAAATTCATACCGTGTCTGGTTTTAAAGTTAAAAGTCTAATACTTTGAAATATATGTTAGGTTCAGATTCATAACAAAGTAGTTGGATTTCTCTTTAATGATATTACCAGCAACAAAAATGTTCATTCCTTTTTTTAAAATTAAACTTTTTTCCATTTTAGAATATTTTGCTTCTTAACAACCTATTCGCGGGAGAGAATACTTTTGCTGGGATTGTTTTCGCTTTTAAAGACTTTTTCCTGAGTTTTTAAAATTGTTGAGTGACTGTTTCTGAAATTCCATATTTTTGGGTAATTTTTTTGTTTAATTCTTTTGGAATTTTCTTTTTTACTTCCATTTATAAGCACGTTCGTTTCTTCAACTGCGATAAATCCTTAGAGGAAGACCGATCTCTTCTCTACAAACGAAATTTATTAAATTGAGTTTTTCACAAAGGAAATGAAACTAACTACAGAACAACATAGTTCAAACTTTTATAATAAAGTTTTTTCCCTTTAGATACTAGAGAGGTAGAGGTAGGACAAAATTTTAATTCGGCACCAGTTTTTTTCCTATCAAATGTCTATTTACACAATGTTTGGAATGCCTCCAGATGTGGTTTCGTTGTTCATAAATGAATCAAATTCTTTTACGTTACATAAAAAGAAATCAAATATAAAAAAATATTAGATAATAAAAATCAAGACAAATATCAGATCATAAAAGAGAAAACGGGGAAAAAACTTTGTCAGAAACAAAAGTTTGCAAAAAGATATTTTTCAAACTTTTAGTAAGTAAAGAGGAGTTAAAACCATTTAAAACTATCGTCGTGTCTATGATGTGCAGGTAGGAATTAGACATTAGTTCGTAAATACGTGATTGCTTGTAAGTCAAAGGTTTGTGAAAACGAACATCTATTGTAGAAAGACCTTTAAAGAACCGTGGTTTTCCACTGTTTACAGAAATTAAATGAAATCAAAAATTAGAAGATTTTACACTCCCAAATATTGAGGAAAGAATTGAAATTATTTCAACTGCAAAGTTTGTAACCATTATCAGTTGAGCGTAAGATTAACGGCAGATTCTCGATTCTTAGTCAGAAGGCTCAATTGTTTGCAATTTATTTAACAAATTTTGGTTCTTACGTACCTCTTCGAATGAATGCCATTTGAATAAAGAATGCTTTGCATTTTTTCTGTAAAATAAGTGACAAGGTCTAGAATCCTTTGCAATTCCATATTTAGATAATATAATCATATTTTAAAGTACCTGTAAATCTTATCGTAAGTATTTAGCAGTTTTCCATCGAATTGAAAAACATTAACATGATTGCTTTTACCAATTATGATTATTATTTTTACCATGATTTTATCATTGCTCATTACCATGATTAAATTCTAATGCCAATTCAAACTGTGGGTTAGTGTGCAATAGCATTACAGATCTTTAAGTTTGAACTTAGCCATTGAAAAGGTTTTTCTTACAACAGAATACAGATGTTCTTAGAATTTCCTAATAAGAGAAAAATTTCAGTTGTAATATCTGAGACATGTATTTTATATAATTCAGAATTGAAATATTAACTTGTACCTAATTAAATTACCCCCCCCCTTTTTAAGACATGTAAACAAATATTTCTTATCTTATTTACTAATTATGTAAATTATTAAAAATGTGCATAATTTTTTTATATATTGTTTGAATTAATTTTTTGTAATTAAATCATATACAGAAGTGCCACTTAAATAAATAGCCCAGGCAAAAATTTTAAATTAAAATATTAATGTATCATTAAATGTGTGTAACTTTATTATATAATTAATTTGTAGAATATATTTAATTTTCTTTTTAAGTCACTATAGGAATTTTAAAAAAATACTGTAATTTTTCGTTGAGATAAATTAGTTTCTTTTGTAACTTATAAGGGGGATGTCTTATACATGAATATTTTAAAAATTCTTCTATAAGTGTAAGTTAATTCATATTAAAAATGTGAAAGCTGTTAGCAACAAACTTATTCGCATGGAGGTGAATTTCTTTGCTAGAGAAAGATACTTCAACATTTAATTTATACAGAAATCACTTTACACAATGAATCCAGTCAATCTTCAAATTTGTTTTATAAAATGCAAGGTATACGAATGACTATCGTATCCCATGTGAAACCTATAACATCGTCATTGCATTGCGCTGTTAACGCGCGAGCTGTGGTAATTAAAGTACTCTCTCTACTGGTGAAGCTTTAAGTTTTACTTTAGCCCCATGTGTGATTCGCCGAGTTTTCAAATTACTTGTGGTGGAATTACTGTTTTTAGATGTAAATTGTAAAGATCATAAACATTAAAATATATTCTTTTCAAGAAATCAATAGTTTCGGTTGAAAATTTTTTTGTTACACTAGACTTGTGAATGTGTGTGTGAATTTGAGAGTATTTTTTATTTACATGTAATTTTATATCAGAGTAATATTATAAAACAGCAATATTTTTCAATTAATAAAAATGATAGAAAATAATTTAATTACAAGAATATATGCTGTTCCATCTTTTCACAGGAAGTTTTTCACTACTGTAAACAGATAAATGAAATTTACCAATTTATATTACATTACAACTATTTTGCATTTCCCCAAATTGAAGGTGAATGATTTTTTCAAAATGTAGATATTGCTTTTACATAAAAAAAATATGAAATTTACAAAAGTTCATTTTTTTTAGTGAACTACTGTCTGGATAATTTACATAAAATTTCAGGTTTTATTCCTATCCATACAGGAGAGAATCAGAGCTACACAAGCTTCTGAATACCAACACTATAACTACTTTATTTTTAAAATAAGCAATCCTTGATAACTTTATAAATTTATCTGATAAAAAGTTTAAGAAACTGTTCACTTATATATATAAGTTAAACATTTATCAAAAATTGAAATTATACTTATATACTAATATTTAAAATAAGATTGTGTTTCCAAAATAAAGTTTTAAAGGCAATAAATCAACTATGATCAGTAAGCCATAATATTTATGTATACAAAATATTACTTTCGCTTAGAGAAATCAATTTAAAATTTCAGATATCAATACTATAAGAATGAGAAATGAGCTTAGTATTTATTTAATAATACATATTAAACAATGTTCCAAGCAAATAAACTACTAAAGAATGTTATTTTATTTATTGATATTGTTAATACATAAATATCAACTTGAATGTTAGACAAGTGAATTCTTCCACATAATTGAATTATTCTAAACATCTATATTCGTTTACACCAGAAATTTTATTCACCAATGGTACTTGTAGTGTTTATGATATTCTGCAAGAAAAATAAAATGAAATAAAATTAAAATGAATATGATCATAATTTAGTAATTTTTTCAGCAAATTAGTAGATTCATTAAAATAAATGTTAGCATAAAGATTTTATTTTATCCAATTATATTTTTAATATTTATCAATAGTTTTATAAAAACTTTTTGATAAATTTTATACCTCTGTTAATCTTTGATCAAAAAATCTTCATGTTTTAAAAAAAAGACAATTATAAATAAAGTAATATATATAATTACAACAGATTAAAGTCATTTATTAAATAACTACTGTAAAAAAAATTTCACACAACCAGAAAACTACTGAATATAAATTATAAAGTAATGTCGAAAGTATTCTACAAGACCAAATGAAGGGAAAACTCTTACTAACGACAATCGGGATATTTTTTATTCTGGCGAAAAATGCCATTTACAAGTACAAAAACAAGTATGTTAGGTGTATTGCTTCATGCAACTAAATGTAACAAAATTGGCAGTTTCAGAAATAAAATCTTTTTACAAAAGGGAACAATTTTACAAGCATTGTTTTATTTCTCTTAATATGAACCAGAAAATTCTTTTTAAATAGCATTTAGTGACTTACTATTAGGAGTGGAGTCTTGATTAAACACATCATTTCTTTTAATACATACTTTTGGTTCAACCATTCCTATTTTTTGGTATTTTGTTTAATTTTCTTATTTACAATACTTAATATTTTTTAAAATTTTGATATTCAATATTCTTATATTCTGATATTTAGTATTATGTTAGATTTTGATTTATTCAGATAAAAATTTGATTGCACAAGACTATTATGAATATGCGAAATATTACATAAAATCAGTTTCTTTTTAGGCTAAAATTATTTAGTCAAGCATTGTATTTACATGTTTTTTGAAAATTATAAGGTTTTTCAATTATACTTGTCATTTTATAAATAAAACATCTTTTCAGAATAAAGTAAAAATTATAGTATGCTGAAATGCATGCAAACACTTTCTTAGAGGATTACTTTAAGATTAGAAGCACTTTTTGTTTTGCCCAACTTTTTTGCACATTAGGAAAAAAAGTTACATATCTAAACCTATCAACCCTTTCTGTATGAGACCATCCAAAATAATTTTAAATAATTTCTCCTTTTCTGTTTTTCTAATCTTCTGGCTTGGAATTTACCTATCAACATAGCATCATTCACTTGGTACACACTCAAAAATATTCAATACTCAATTTAAACACAGAACTGAATAGAATAAATAGTACAAATGTACACAACATGTCGTAACTTGCAAAGTGCCACCAGTGCACCCGCTCATCCTGGAGGCTTGTTTAGAACTACAAAGGGATGAAATGCAACTTGCGGTGTGCTTGCAATCTACATTAGTGATAGAAAGTGAAAGGAATTGTGCCTAGCCGCAACGTAGCGCTGTTTGTCACTTCATGTTTTCTGTTCTTTTGTAGTGTAGTCGAAGAGTAAAAATGCTGCAATAAAGTTTTACTTTTGTGTATAAATCGCAAAATTCTTTGTTTCCCTTAATGAATCTTATTTGAAAATACTTTTACTATCGTATGAAAATATCTCCAGCATCATGTAGATGCAAACCCCATGAAAAAAAAACACTGAAAGTATTTGTCAAAAATATTTATTTTCGATTTTGATAAAACATTGGTACCCTTGGCAGGATATAGTATCTTGTTATGATTTTCGACTGAATTTCAAAATTCAAGATGGATGTTGGCGTTCTTAAAACTCAAAGAAATTTAACTAGAATTATTGAAACAAGTTAAGTGATATAAAAATGCTTTCGATTTTGAAATGTCAGTTAAATGATAAATTTCAGAGACTGGATATTTGTCAGACTAAAATTTCTGAGAAATTTTTGCAGTCTGAAAATGTTGAACAATTATTTAATAGTGATATTGTTGAAGCTGAAAATTTCCGAGATCAATTTATCGAAATGTTTTCGCAAATCAATTTGAAATTCAAAGAACTGTCCCTTCCATGTGATAAGAAATGGAGAAAGTTCAAATTACCGAAAATTGACATTAAAAAAATTCAATGGAGAAGCAAAGGAATATTTAACCTTTTGGAGTCAATTTCAAAAAATCAATAATGACAGAACCATTGCCTATGAAGACAAAATTCAACATTTATTGCAATCTATGGAGCCAGGCTCTAAAGCTCAACATTTAGTGCTTAGCCACTGCAGATAACTATCAGAAGGCAATTCAACAGTTGAAGGAATGTTTCGGGCATGAAGATTTATTAGTGCAGATTTATGTTTGAGACTTATTATCTATGGTTTTGAAAAATGCATCTATGGGAAGAATGAGAACTGATTTACCATCTCTTTATGATGAGCTGGAGAGCAAATTACAAGCACTAGAGAGTCTTGGAAGAACTCAGGAAAAATGCGGAGATATTTTGATGCCGTTGGTGGAGAGTCGTCTTTCCGAAGAGGTATTGGTTGCCTGGGAAAGGAGCCGTAACCATGACTCTTCAAAAACAAGATCATGGGAATTTTTAAATAGACTTCCTTCGCCAGGAGGTAAAAGGTGAGGAAATGAAGTTACTGGCCCACTCTGGATTCGGCCCCCATCAAAATCAGCGGAAAATGGAGCAGGTAACAGCATCAGCACTCGTAAGTTTGAAAAATTCAGGTAAGACAATTATTACCTGTATTTTTTGGATAAATCACACCCTAGCAAAAATGTTTCATGGCGAAGAAAATGACATTAGTTGATAAAAAGCAATTGTTATTAAAAAAGGTGCATGTTTTTCTTGTTTAAAAAAGGCTGGACATTTAAGTAAATATTGTAGTATAAAAAATCAGTTACAGTGTACTTATTGTAAAAATAATCATTATGATATTATGTGTAATAAGCAAGAAAAAATAAATGAACAAAAATATTTTCAAAAGGAGAGTTCTCTTTCCATCGCGGGCAGAAGAGAAACAGTATTTTTGAAGACCCTTTCTGTTCGAACTAGGTGTCAAGGTCACTAGAAAACTATTTGCATGATAATAAATACAGGGAGTCAGAGTAGCTAAGTAAGGAAAGGTTGATGACCCAGTTTGGGGCCTTCTCTCTTAGGAAGAAGACGGTGATCCATACGCTCTTTGGGGGGAATGAAACATAACCAAAACAACATCAAATGTTTTCCGTGGAAGTCGGCAATTTGAAAGGAAGTTTTACTTGCTTGTTTGAGGCTTTTTCTGAAGAACGGATTTGTGGATTTATTCCTACAATTGAGAATAAAGGGATTTTAAATGAATTAATGGAAAAGAAAATAGATTTTACTGATTCTTTTTGAAAGGAAACAGAAATTAATCTTTTAATTTGTGCAGATGTTATAGGAAAACTATTAACTGGGAATCTTTTCGAATTAAAATCTGGTCTAACAGCCATTGAAATGAAACTCGGATGGACTGTATTTGGAAAATATAATTCATATGAAGGGAATAATATTTCAAGAACTCTATTGATGCATTCTATGAAGACATCCTTAAGTAAATTATGGGAACTTAAACTTCTAGGAATTTCCAATCTAAACCCAGTCGAAAAAAAAAGAAGGTGATTTTAATTTAGATGATTTCAATAATAAAATGAAAACTCTTCCTGATGGAAGATATGAAGTAGAACTCCCATGGATAAATAATAATGTGAATCGATCGAGTAATAAAGAACTAGTTTGGAAAAGACACACGCGAATTATTAACAAATAATGATGAAACAAATTTTTTGTTGACTATCAGCGTGTTTATCAGGATTGGGAAAAATTAAAAATTATTAAGTACGTGCCAGATTTTGAAACAAACAATGAATGTCATTTGTCTCACAGATCAGTAATTAAATTAACCAAACCACTAAAATCCATACCGTACTTGATGCTTCTGCCTCAGAGAAAGAGAAGCCTTCTTTAAATGAATGTTTGTAAAAAGGAATCTTCTTGAATTAATACCTAATATTCTTGATAGATTTAGAATGTATCCTATTGGTATTAGTGCTGATATTGAAAAAGCTTTTTTAATGTTGTCTAAAGCACCACATTACAGAGATTTTCTCAGATTTTTTCTCCATCCAATAAAGGTCAGATAGTTTATAGACACTGTAGGGCTGTTTTTGGAGTCTCTACAAGCCCTTTCCTGCTTAATGCTTCTATAATGCATTTATTAGTAAACTGTAAACCTGAATATTATGATGTAACTCAGAAGCATAAGCGTTCCTTTTATATTGATAATCATGTGTGTTGGGTGTGTATTTAACAGCTATGAACAAGAGCAATTTATAAAACATGCTAAATTAAATATGATGAATGGATGTTTTAATTTGCGTAATTTTGAAAGCAAAGTCTCTGGTGTAAATGTTGATAAACATTCAGGAGATATTTTTGTGTTAGGAGTAATTTGGAAAACAATACATTAAAATGTTGCACGGATTTGGATGCTTTGCTTGTGATACTAAAAGAGTAATTTTATCAATTATACAGAGAATTTTTGATGCTATTGGATTATTAACACCAGTTACAATGCTTCCTAAAATGTTATTGCAAAATTTGTGGAAAATTTCTTGGGACAAAGAATTGTCTCAAAATAATTTAGTGAATTTTTAAAATGGTTTAAAAATGTATCAATTTTAAAAGATGTATCTTTGTCTCAATATATGGCAATTAATTCAACATCTAAATTACATATTTTTGTGGATGCTTGCAAGGGGGCATACACAACGTGCGTCTTTGTTTGATAGGTATTCGATTCTGAAGTTAAGGTAACTCTCGTACGAAGAAAATCTAGAGTTGCACCCTTAAAAACCTTTAAGTAACCCTCGTTTAGAATTAATGGCTTGCTGTATAGGTTTGAGACTTGCAAATTCTATTATTAATGCACTCGATTTGCCAGACATAAAAATTACATTTTGGTCAGATCCTACTATGGCTTTTTGGTGGATGAAAGAGCAAGGAAACTGGTCTATTTTCGTACAAAACAGAGTTAAAGAGATTCACAAATTGACTAAAGGTCAGTTATGGAGATATATTCCAGGAAATATGAATATGCTGATGTATTATCGCGTGATTGTTCTACAAAACAAATGTATTTTTCTAAATGGTGGGAAGGCCCTTTATGGCTGCGAGAATGTTCTGAAAATTGGCCTGTCGGAGAAACTCTCCGCCAAACTGAACAAGTAGATTTGGAAAGAAAAAGGTTAAAATAACAAATATTGATCTCTTAAAAGACGCTTGGCTTTTGAATCAAATTATTTTGTATATAATAAAATGATTAGAATATTTGCATGGCTATTGAGATTTGTAAATAATTGTAAAATTGGTCTGAATAAATGCAAAGATCATGAACTTATATTATCAGAAATAGAAAATTCCAAAGAAAAATTGATTTGTCTTGTTCAAAAGTATTACTTAGGTAAGATAAAATCTTTAAATTTTATTTTATTTTTATTGAATTGATGATAAGAGTATTTTAAGAGTTAGAACAAGAATAGTTTACAGAGATAATTCAAAATCTTTCTTGTATTCAATCTTGTTACCAGAGAAATATGAATTCACTAAACTGCTAATCAGAAATGTTCATGTAAATAATAGTCATGCGGATGATGGAATGTCTTTTATGAGAAAATTATTGGATTATTAGAGCTAGAAAAGCCTTTAAAAAATGTTTTATATAACTATGTTGTTTATAAAAGCTTTAAAACGAAAGCTATGTCAAGCAAACCAAAACCTTTGCTACCAGATAGGGTAACAGATTGTGCGCCATTTGAAATTGTTGGCATTGACTTAGCTGGACCTCTATTCATGAAAAATGCAGGAAAAGTTTTGATAGCACTGTTTTTTTGCACATTATACCATGCTATCCACCTTGAGCTTGTTAGATCCCTCTCTTCTGATGCGTTTTTTCTGGCATTCAGACGGTTTGTTGCTGGATGCGAACAGCCACGAATAATTTACTGTGACAATGGAGCAAACTTTCGTGGAGCTTTAAATGATCTCTCGAAATTAAATTGGAACAAAATATCAAATGAAACAATTTCTTATAAGATACTTTGGAAATTTATTCCTCCCATTGCAGCTTGGTGGGAAAGGTTGATTCGCACTGTAAAAAAACTGTTAAAATCTGTGTTAACATATCACTTTGGGTAAATCTGTGTTAATGTATGAAGAATTGTATACCATTATTTGTCAGTGTAAATCTATAATTAATTGTAGACCATTGACTCATGTACCTGAAAATCCACAGGAATCAGTTCCTTTGACACCTGCAATATTTCTTATCGGAAATCGGAACGTCAATGTTCAAGATATTGACCAAGTAAACAGATGGAGTCTTATAAAACGAATAAAATATAGAAGTAAGCTTTTAAGTGATTTGAGACAATGTTTTAGAAAAGAATATTTGAGTCAACTGGTTCAAAAATAGAATGAAAAATGATCTCGCATTCCTAAAGTAGGAGAAATTGTATAAAAAGGAGATAACAAAAAACATTTATTTTGGCCATTAGCGAAAATTATAGAATTAATTCCCGTTCACGATAATAAGATTTGTACCAAAAGGCTTAAAAACAACAGGGAACAGTTTTGAGACTGATACTACAATGTATCTTTCCAATGGAGATACAAGCAAATGAAGACTATATTAATGTTGGTAAGAAACGAATTGATCAGGAACCTATTCCTGTTGATGTAACTTCTTCTAGAGGTCAAATGAGATCTGAAAATGTTATTTTGAAAAAATCTACTTCATCTGGTAGATAGACTTGATTTTTTCAATGATGTATGTTATGAGATTGAGACTCAGTCCGAGTCTCAAGGGGGGGGATGTTAGAGAGTGAAAGGAACTGTGCCTGGTCGCTACAAGGCGCTCTTTGTCACTTCATATTTTCTGTTCTTTTGTAGTGTAGTAGATGAGTAAAAATACTGTAATAAAATTGTGCTTTTGTGTTTCTTGCAAAATTCTTTGTTTTTTTTAATGAATATTATTTGAAAATACTTTTACTATCATATGAAAATATCTCCAGCTTTGGATAGATGCAAACAACATGAAAAAGAACACTGAAAGTATTTGTCAAAAATACTTATTTTCGATTTTGAAACAACAATTAGTAAAAAATATGCAAAGAACAAAAAGTTATTCATTTTTGTTTTCGGTATATTGAACATAAAAGTGTGACTGTCAGTGAAATTAAATAATACAGATTATTCAAAACTTCAATAAAAGGACGAAACAGAAGATTAAATGTTAGGTACCAAGGTACTTTTTTGTTAAAAAATATTTATTTACGTGATGACAGTGATTCATTAAAAGAGCAGTGTTTCCATGGGCATTTTTTATTGCAATTATTCTATCCTGCTGTGTTATAATAGCCATATTCTGGTAAAATCGCATCAAAAACAAGCCTTTTTTACAGGTCATAACTGATACGGAAAATGGCTGAATCTATAAAGGAATGTCGACAGTACAGTATTGATTATTTCAAATTTGGTTTTCTTCCATCAACGGCAGACAAATGATTGCCCATGTGTCTGTAATGCAACAAAGTTCTGAGCAATGACTATTAAACCGTCAAAGCTCAAAGACCATCTAAGAAGGTGTCATCTTGACAAAATAAGTAAAGATTTGAAATACTTTCAAACATTAAAGAAAAAATATAAAAAGAGAACTACCATAAATAGTATGTTTGCTTCAATGTTTCTAAGAAACGATGATGGCTTATGAGCATTTTACAATATTTCGTTGCTTATAGCGAAATCTGGAAAACTGCACACTATTGAAGAAGAGTTAATTTTATCCGCTATTGAAGAGGTTTCAAAAACTGTTCTGCACAAACCTCCCTTTGGCGTCTTCATGGGATGTTAAATATTAATACATCAATGAATTCCTTTAAGTAAAAACGCTGTAGGAAGATGTATAGAAGAAATCAGCTCTGATATAGAAAGCTTCTTGTGTAATTATCTGAAAACTACTCATTTTTCTATTCAATTGGACGAGTCTACTTTGCCTGGTAATGAACTATTATTGGCATATGTTCGATTTGTTATGGACGAAGAAATCCATGAAGAGCTGCTATTCAAAAAAACTTTGAAACTGAGGTATTTTTTTACAGAAAAATCAATTCCATCTGCAAGCATTATTTCGGTGGCAGCAGATGCAGCTCCTGCTACGTTTGGGCGTTATCATGGATTTATAAGTAATCGTAAAAGAATAATACCAGGACTAATTGCAATTCACTGTGTCATCCACCAACAACACCTTGCAGCGAAAAATTTGAGAGATAGATTCCACCAATCGCTTCAATTTGTGATTAACGCAGTTAATAAAATAAGAAGCATTGTTTTGAACACCTGTTGTTTGCACTATTGCGCGATGCAAATGATGAAGATTTCCAACGACTGTTTTTACATACTGAAGTATGCTGGTTGTTGAAAGATCCATGCTTATTGAGATTTTACTCACTTTTACATTTAGTGAGAGAGTTTCTGGAAAGCACTAGATTTAAAAGAAAATTGGATCAAATATAAAGCAGACAATTATTTAAAAAATTCAATGATATTAACTTACAGTTACAAGAGGACAGACTTAATTTAATAAAAACAAAGGGTGTAATTTCGTCTTCTCTTGGTAAATTGAAATTAATGAAGCAAAATATTAATCAGGCGAATATTCTACCAGTATTTGCACTTGTCACTGATAGAATATCTTGATGAGGATATTCAGACTAACTCTCAACACTTAAATACCCAGCACGATGACTTCAAAAACAGATTTGAAGATATTTTGAAGATGGAAATACCACCACAGATCATAACCCCATTTGATTAAACGGAAGAGGCGAACATGGTATTACAAGAGGGGTTACCTGAGCTCAGCACCAACGAGGAACTGAAGGTGAAATATTTAAAAGGCTATCAAACATTTTGCTGTTGGCAGAAATCCTTGAAAAATATCCTGGAATACGAGAAAATTTTTGATAGCATTTCCTTTGTCATATCTTGTCGAAAGAAGTTTTAGTGCCGTTTCCAAGCTGTTAACAAAAAAAAAAAAAAAAAAAAAAAAAGGATAGCTTGAACAACACAGAACTTCTTACAAAACTGAAGCCAAATATCAATAATTTGCTGTCAATTTATCATCATATCTACCTCATTTAAAAGTATGGCTATTTTTTATTGTTGATTTACATTTCAGAGTTCATTGTTTATTTACTGTCAATTCTTGATTGTTTATTAATTATAAACATTTATTATTACAAAGTATTAGAGGGTCTACCGAAAATAGTAAAACTTTAAAAAAGGTCCACAAGAAGAAAAAGTTTGGGAACCTATGCTTTAAATTATAATTTATGACTTGCTTATCAACAAATATCAATAAAGAGAAATGGTACATCATTTATGAACCACTTGTAAGATTTCAATAGAATCTTCAGATTGCTATACAGGGTTTTTGAAGCCAAACTTTTGGTGGGGTCCTATTTGGAACCAATCATTTAAGAGGAAAAAACCAAAGGCAAATTAGCAGATTACAATTTAGAAAACCAGATTATTTGGTACCTTGCTCTCCTACACCTGGGAGGGAGAATTAGTAAAGGCTTTGCTGGAAATCCATGTGTTGTATCGCTCTCCTATTTGTGGTAGCATGAGGAACAATGCTCTCTTAGGTTCTTTAGATGTCATAATGCAGAGCATTAACAGCAATCAACCATCAGTATATTTAATCAGCTTCAGCTATTCTTAGTAAGATGACTAGAGTTGAGATTTACATTATAATTTCAGAGGACTCACAGTGATTATGTTTTGAATCTACATGTTCAACTTTATTTCAATAAACATTGCTCAAAACCAAAAGCTTGCATTATTGTTAGCAAAAAGCTACATGCCATTATTTTGATAAAGTGATAGCAGTTTGAGTAATAATTCATCATATGATGTAATGCAAATGCCCACCACATTACATGGAGTAGTTGTGATTGCATCAAACACACACACTGTGAATATTTTTTACAATAAATTTTGTATTATAACCTGTTTATTCTTAATAAAAGTAATGAATTTTTATAACTGTAAAATGGAAGGAAAGTCATTGCTCTTATTTTATACAGCAAATACGTGTACAATATTAATGATTAAAAATTCAAGAAGAAGTAAGCTTATCTGATGACCAATGTATAAGCCTTTCAGTTTCAGGAACAAATATACTTAAGATATAGCACACCGAAACCATAAAATACCAATTGGATTGCCTACAAAAAAAGAGTTGGAAAACTTTATTACAAGTTATTTTCAGTAGCAGATTAAGGAAATGGCTGTTGACTGAAGGGTTTTTTTAAAGCTGGGCACCACTGCTTGGTTAATTAAAACTTGAGTTGTAATAAAAACGCCTGTTGTTTAGGTTAGATATTTAGCTTTAATGTCCACATGTCAACTGTTATAGACTGCATTTATAGCTGTAATTTTATTATGTTATCTTTGGGAAATTAGTCTTTATTAGCATTATAATACTTCTGTAGTAAGTAATTATAATGAAATTTTCGAAATTTTGGAATTTAAAACAGAACACAATTGACAAATTGAAGTTTGAGTGCAATCAGCATTCGCTAACAAGATACTCTGCATAATGACATAATTTAGGCTGGTAAGATAACTGTGCAACATTTAATAGGAAAATTAGAAATTGTGCCAAACCTGCATACTTTTATAGTCTTTTACCCTAATTGGTAATGGGATATTATCAATAATGGATGGGGTCAATGGAATACTGCAAAAAAAAAAAAAAAAAAAAAAAAAAATCTTAAGTTATGATGAATCTAAGTATAAAACCTTTTAAATTACCAGGAATGGATAGTATCATAAAAGATTTTTTATTAAAGAGAGCAGTACATTTCTCCAATTCCTAATATAATTCTCAAGACAATATGTAATGACTGGACACATTCCTATTTCTTGGAGTAATTTTTATTCGTAAAATAGGAAAATCTAATTACTATATTAAATATTTTAGACCTTTCAGCTTATCACTTTTTTTACTGAAGGCAATTGAAAAGCTAATATGCAGATATATCAGAGAAGTCAATTTATTAGGTAAACAGACTTTTTCTTTATATGATTATCAATGAGGTAAATGTACTGATAGTACGATCCTTAATTTCAGATAAAAACTTTAGGAGTAAAGAAATTGGTATTTTCTTTGATACTGAAAGTGCATTTGATTAGGTACCTATTGAAAGCATTCTACAATCTCATGTTAAGAAAGAACTAATGACATTATCTGTTTCTGCATTAAAATCTACTTATTAATGGGATCATTAGTGCCTCCTTTTTAGGAGAAATTTATTTTAATTTCTATTAACGTTTAGTTATAATATCTTATTGTATGAAAAGTTAATCAACAATAATTCTTTCATTTTAATGTATGCAGCCAGAAACTCTAGTACCCCTGGTAACAAATTAGCTGATGCTAAGGCTTGATTACCAATATATTGGTCCTAAACCTGCTCTGGGTACTTCAAAGCAATTTGACAATTGCAGTACTTTATTTCTTCAGAAAACAATTTTTGAATTGCTCGGCAGTTAAAGACAATCAGAAACCTTATTTATATTCTATGCAAACATGAAATTTTATTGCATGTAGTTTGATTTGTCACTCAGCAGTCATTTTTTTGTAGATTAGAGTTAATTAGATCAGGACGTATAGTTTATATTGAATTATGAACTACTATAAACTTTCTAACTTGAGATGAGATTTGAAACAATGAACTGTTGAACCAAAAGTCAGAAAGCTAAGCAGTCAGATTTAACTAGATTTGATCACTAAGGTTAATATAAAATTATACTCTTGATCTTGCAGGATATCACTGTTAAATGCTAGCTGAATTTTACTGACTCTTTAAACAAGGCTTTTTTTTTTTAAGGTACAATATAGTAAACCTTTGGTCACAGTATTATGTTTTCTAGTAACCACCTTTAATTAATTTCCTAGTAAGTTACATACTGCACAGAAATTTTGAGGAATACATTTTGTGCTGATTAATAATAAACAAATTAGTATAAGAAACAATATTATTTACAGCATAGCTTTAACTTCATTGATTTGCAGATAACTTTGCCAAGTAGTGTTTTTCATGATGTATTATATTTTCTTAATAAGTATTTTCACAAGTTGTGTTAAATTAATTTCTGATAATAAACTTTTAGTTATGCAATCTTTTTAAGAGACATTATTAACAGAAATACTCAAAATTGCAAAGTTCAATATCCAAAATAATGCACAATTTTAGTTGGTGAAAAAATGTTTGACACTATTTTCTCACTACATCTAAGTGTTGTAACAAAATAGAAATTTACCTAAATTTCATGAAAATGATTTCATAATCAATCAATTGTGAAACAATTATCATGTTAAAGAAAATTATTTAAAAAATATTTTCTATGACAGTTATAATAATTAAAAACTGCCGAAATCAAAGCTAAAGCATATAAATCTACATTTTTATACTTACTGAGATGTTCATAATTTATAATGTAGAACAAAACCATAGATCCTACAACAATATGAATAATTGGAGTAAGTTTTGCTTTCTTTGGCTGGACGTATTTGAATTGCCAACGCCAAAATGCTGCAAAATAAAAGTTTGTTATAATAAAGTAGTAAATAAACATGAACTATACCATAAAAAATAAAAGTTCAAGTTTTCATAAGTAACGATATTTTCAGCTTAAATCATGGTTTAATCTGGACAAATAGCAAAATTTGAGTTTGAATGTGATTGGTACTTTGAAATCTATGTATCGCACAAATAATGTAATTTAGTGTGGTAAGAAAACTGGAGAATGCTAGGCACAAAAATTTGAAATCACACTAAAACTGTACAGGCTTCAAGGAATTTTCCCCAAAATTTTAGCAAATACTGAAAATGGAAATCTGCCACTTAAGATGTTTTAATTAAGGGTGTTTAATTTTTTCTCAAGGAAAAGCAATTTGTTTAAACCTCTGGGAAATTATTTTTTTAAAAAACAATTATTTATCTGACAAAAGCGCAAAAGACATTTTTTAAAACTATGAGTAAAAAATTTCAAAATAAATCAATTACTTAAATTTAATACACATTTTAATAACAATGCTAAATATAAATAATGAAGCTTTTTTGGAATATGTGCAGAAAATTATGACAGTGATTTATCATAAAAATTTATTTTTTTACTTGGAATTAACATATTATATTTTTTATCTATTTATGAAATTTTTAAAATCATATCAGTATGGGAAAATAACTTAATAGCATCTAAATTTGTCTGCAGTACAATTATATTTATTATTGAATTTCATTGCTTTTAATACTGATTAAGAAATACAAGTCAACATTTGCACTCCGGAAAGCAATTATAGTGCTAGAGTGGACACTCTTTATGATACCAAGTTTGCGAACACTCACAATTTTGACTAGTGGCTAATTTCTAATATGGTCTTATCTCCAGTAAAGGAGAAAAATGATTAGATTGAGAGAATACAATTTTATAAGTATACGGAAAGAATTCTTCCTTACTGTGTGACATGCAATTTTGGTTTATTTATTGCCTTACTTTTTTGCATAGATTTTTAGTACTATTTTGCACACAAGGCTCAAATAAAATAAAACTTGGTTTAGAGTGAACCCTGAACCACTACAAATACATGCTTGAGGTGGGAATTGAACCAACAAACTGCTAAATTGAAAGCCAGAGTGCTAATCATTTGGCCGGCAGTTTGCATGAGAAGTGTGGAAGAAAAAAAAAACTTGAGAAAATTGCCCAATATATAAAAAGAAATTAAACATGATAGGAAACTGATGGTTAAAAAAATTTACTTTTAATTCTTCTACTGATTTATTTATTTGAAAGCATTACAAACTAGTATTAGCTGAAGCTTCATTTTTAACATAAGATTTATTTTATATAAGTATTATTTTAGTAATCATTCAGTGTATTTATTTTACATTCAAACTTGAGAATTATGGTAAAATCCTCCTTAATAAACTAAATGTCACCGACATCAATAATAAATAGGAAACTTTTTCACTGCCCTAAAATAAAAATGTACTGAATTTTTATAAATAAAAAAACACACACACACAGATATATATATATATCTATACAACTTACCTCGACTTACAGCTTGAGTCATTGCAACAGGAGATTTATTTCGTCTTGAAATCCAGGATCCAAGTTCACCCAACTTTACTTCCCCAAACGGAATGTCTCCTAAAGTTTCAAAATAAAATATTATAAATTGTTTTTAATATTTAAAATTAAACAAATGAAAATTTCATCATAATATTCTAATAATCAAAATTTTTATCACTGGCAAATAAATTAAAAAGACTACATAATGACTTTAAGATATCTTAAAGGCATTGTAAATAATTATAAAAGTCTTTATAAACTGAATTTGCAAAGGCTTGATGTCAATGAAATAGCCCAAATAAAAAATACAGCAAGTGGTATGCATTTTATGAGAAAGTATTGAATATACAATAATTTTCAGCTGTTAATCACATTGAAAATCAATTCTTAAAAGTAAACAATGCGTGAAATTCTGAAAATTTTTTTTTCTCAAAACTATGATTACTAAATAGAATTTTTTCCAAGACCATTTTGTTTAGCAGTACTCAAAATATTAAGTATGAACATGTTCAGCTTGAAAGTACGATAGGATTTAAAAAACAATTCTACCTTACTGGAAGATACTTAATAGATAGGAGGTTAATCGGTGGTTTGGATACCCCTTTCTCACTATAATTTATTAAAAATATGCTAGTGGAAGTTTAATTTTATATAATCTGGTTATTATTAAATAATAGATGTGACTGCAAATTCTATTTTTATTATTGTCAGTTACATTTTTTATGTATCGTTAAAATATATGTTTATTCTTTTGTTGTGTTATTCCATTTTGTGTTTCATCACTTTTTCTTTGACCACGTCCCTTTTTCAGAGCAACCCTTTTCGCAGTGTAGCAACATCTTTTCTCCTTCCACCCCTTCCGAAACAAAACCGAGCTCTCAGTAGCTGGTTTTGTTGCCAAAAATATGGCGGAAAACAAGCCCACATCTTGTAACAAGATACTTCCCCCGACTATTTCATCCTAAATGCACTCCTTGTTGCAATTCTGTCCTCTTTGTTATAAAATTATATTCTTAAAAAACCATTGCTTTTGTTTTTGTTGCCATACCAACGGTGAAATTCGTTAAGAAGACGGATTTCAGTTTCGTCGCCATAGACACGCCGTTTTGGTGTAGTGTCTCTCAGAGCATTCAACTCCACGAGACAACACGCAAAAACGTGCCAGTTGACGACTTTTTGAAAATACGCCAAGCTGGGGATCCAAGCACACTCTCACTAGATAGGATTGAGAATCAATACAGTTAGTGGAACTGGTTAATTTATGACTAAGCATTTTTCTTTTTTGCTCACAAAGGCTTATCAAACCAATAAATTGGTAGAACTGGATTATATACTCTATATCCTTTAACTCAAAGATCAAATCAATAAATATCAATAAAATTTCTTTTTACATAAATTTTTTTAAGGTTCAGCTAAACTTTCTCTCTGATTCAGTCAGTTTCAGAAACTTTATTGAAAATTTAACATTAATATTTAATTTACATGCATCTATGTCAAAATGTTTATGGTTTAAACTTAATCTAAGTTACAGACAGTTTATTAGTACACTTTTTACTTTGACATGGATAATTAAGCTTGTACTTCCCACATTTAAATATAATATATTTTAATAATATAAAATGCATCAAACAACTCATTAAAATGCAGAACTAAATTTTAAGAACCATAGAAATACTTAAGATGAGGACATACTTTTTCTATAAAAAGTAGCAGTATCATAAGAATCATGAATTTTTCTCATTTCCCCATTTAAATTTAATATATTTGACAAAAATAAAATGCATAAACTAATTCATTAAAATGCAAAAAAAATCATGTATATTAAACTGTATCAATGATTTAGATGACTTACTTTTTCCATAATAAGTAGCAGGATCATAAGGACCATGAATTTTTTCATTATAACCAGCAGGTAAGCGTCCGATATTTTTAAGAAATCCAAAAACCATATTTATAGCTTTAAATTTTAATTCAATCCAAAAGTAAATTTATGATGACCTTTACAACATAACAGATATCCTACAGACACTGTTGCAGTTGCCACTGAAACTTTTGAAAACGTGAAAAAAAGTGAAACGAAAAAAGAAATATCATCATCTACACTCGATTTTAAAATATGGCAGCAAAAAGGCGTATCGCGTAGCAGGAGGATACGCTGCTTTGTACAGATGCTTCCAAACAGGGATCAAACTTGGTTATTGCAATGGTTAATTTAACAAATAGAGTTAATTACAAGAAAAATTAATTCCATAGACTCCATCTTCTCGGTTGAGGCTATGACACTTCTTTATAGAAGTGTCTAAAGTCTGCTCTGAACCAAAAAAATATGTCACTTTCACAGTTTCTCTTTCTTGCATCTCTGCTCTTTCAGTTTGTTTCAGGACATCGCCGACTATTATTAAACTGCTTCGATCCCAAATACTGCAATCTACTCAAAGGTGTTTGTCAATACAGTTAGTTTGGGTCCCTGGACATTCAGGGATTGCAGGCAATGAAACCGCTTAATCATTGGCGAAAGTAGCAACAGCGAGTCAAGATGCTATAAGATCCATTCGTCCGGAAGAGCTGGAACAACACATCAGGAAACTTTTCTATAAGGAAAGACTCAATCAATGGAAAATTTACAAATATGCATTCACTCATCTCACATCTGTTCGCAAAAATCATAGGCTTTTAACGAAATCCTGACTAAAAGTCGTATGGCTGGCCAGAGCTATAACAAGATCTTTCCCTACCAACTCAGTTCTATTTAGATTTAATCTCTGGTATAAAGATCGCTGTCCCTGCGGTGAATCTGAATCCATAGATCATATTTTCCTAAATTGTCCTTTATACTAACATTTGAGGAACCAATTACGAAAAAAATTGGAAATCGAAGCATTATCATTCTCTTGGATATTTGAATTATCTCAAACGCGGAAGTTTTTACTTGCTGGGAATGTCTACGTCTATCTAAAAGATCTTAGTCTTAATGATATAAAAAGTGAAATTTGTAAAGTTTAAAATCTTTGAATTGTCACTATCACAACTTTTGTTGATTCGAATAATCTGCTTATATAAAGATAGGGGGATAATTTCAATATCTTCGCACATCTAGAATACATCCATAAAACTACCTAGTATAGAGCAGTGCTTATGAATACATGCAAATTTTGTCCATGAACCATCCAATGACAACGTCTCGTAGACGTTTAGTGGATGTAAAATGTGTGGATATATGACGTGCCATGGATCTAATTCGGACCAAAAAGAGATGTCTACTGGATCCCGCTGATGATGTCATATCGACGTCTACTGGACGAAATTGTGTTGTATGGGCAAGCTTGGGCCAATCTTGGCAGTTCCCAGTGGTTCTATTAGGTACAGACCAGGACCTCATCTTTTCCTTATTGTTATTATTATATAATGAAATGTAGACCATCCAGGATTGGTCCAATATAGACGACCAATACTGAATCTAAACAAAGCCACAATTAGCCAATATAGTGCCAAGATATTTTGCTACTTGGGATGAAGCTGTCCAGATCATAAAACTATATGAATGAGGTTATCTCGAACGCCTAATGCGTTATCATCGGAAGGACATTACCTTCTGACACCGTATCGTTACGGGTGATGAAACATGGGTGCATCATATGACACCCAAGTGGTAACAAGCTTCAAAGTCATGAAAACATCCCTCATGCCCGTCATAGTAAACGCAAAATAACACATTTTGTAAAGAAAGTTATGGCCACTATATTTGATAATTTCAAGGCGTGCTACTGGTTGATTTTCTCACTCATGGAACATAAGTGAATGCTGCCAGCTGTTGTGCTATAATGGGTCAATTGCGAGAGGCAATCCGCTGTGGACTACAGGGATTTCCCACGACAAGTGCCCTGTTGTTGCATGACAATACCTGAGAGGATACAGTCACATCTATGAGCAATTTGTTGCAGTGTTTCTGGTGGGAAGCACTGGACCACCCTTCTTACAGTCCCGAACTCACACCAAGCGATTACCATCTCTTTGGACCTATACAGAAACACTTAGGAGGTCAGCCTTTCATAACCTTTACGGAAGTTCAGCGAGCCGTTGCACCATCTTAACACTAATTTTTTCGATGCCGGTTTTGATGGTTTGATGTACGGATGGAACAAATGCCTAGATAGTCTTGATGACTATGCAGAAAAGTAATATGTACATGTGGCTTCCTATATTGTATAGATATATTTTTTCTCCTGAATAAAAGTTTTTCTAAATAGGCTTGTCGTCTTACTTTTTGAAACACCATCGCATTTTTCTTCATCCATAATTTCTTCTGATTTCGAGGTTATTTCTGATAAGGCTCGGTTGTTTGGTAAGTAAAAGCTTTTTTTCCCTGAATAAAAATACGTGGCGGTTTCGATAATGTTCAAAATTAAGAGATGTAAAATTCCTGGTAGTTTTGAACAACGGGAATTTACTTGGAAATTCTGGGAGTAAACTTCAAATGTTTTGGGAATATAGGAAATTTTGAGGACAAAAACTCAACCAATCAGCTTTCGTTTAATGTACTGTTGTTTTACTTTACGTATATGAAAAAAGTTAAATAAACCACGTAAACTAATATATATATATATATATATATATATATATATATATATATATATATATATATATATATATATATATATATATATATATATATATATATATATATATATATATATATATATATATATATATATATATATATATATATATATATATATATATATATATGTATATATATATATATGTATATATATATATGTATATATATATATATATATATATATATATATTAGGACTGTCAGAATAAATATTGATATTTTTATGTTTCTGCCATTATAAATTCCTACACAGAGAAGGAAAAACATTTTTTTCCTCAATTTTGATTTTTAACGTTATTCTAAATTGATCATTAACGCAAAATTGTTTTCATTTCCTGGAAAAATTTCTGTTCCTGGAATTAGTAGTAGACATCATAAAAGAAATGAATATTTTTCATTTTAAAAATATCTGATGGAAGAAACATAAAAAATTTCTAAATAATCGGAATAATTTCAAAATTTTCGGAAATTTTTAAAATTCCCGGTTTACGGGGAAAAGAGTTTTTAGGATTTACTTCCGGAAAAACACCCGGTTTTTTCCCTCATTTACAACGCTAATCACAGGTACGTTAGCATACACAAAACGTGTGGAGTGCGCAGTAAAAGATTACAGTATAGAAAAGGAAGTGCATCCAATTGCTGATATTCATTGTAAGAGAGTTCTTTTGTGAAATATGGCTAGAAGAAATCCACTGGAATAATGACCGGAAAGCTGGAGGGAGGGACAATGTGACTAGTGTAGCTGATGAGTACCAAATCAACAAAAATGTTTCTAACGCTTGGAAAACCTTCCAAACCATAAGTATAACTGTTAGAAAAGTTGGTGATGACCAACCCAGCATAAAAATTGCAGTGGACGACCTATATATTGTCTTCCAGGAGAAACGAGTCCGAAACCAGTTAACAAATCAATTGCTCAGTTGAACGGGCGAAAAGTGTTATGGTTCATTGGATCTAGATACTTTCCCTCGTCCATCGTTCTGCATCCTCTTCAAAGCTGGCCATCCACACCATCGTTTAGGGTGAAACAATGAGCTGAAAAATGGCGATCTCATCAATGGAGTCGAATCCTCTTTGCAGTTTTTAGTCTTTTCAGTGCCACAATTATTCTCAATGCCAATTAATTAGGAGAGACACGGTTTCATCCGAGTAACATCAAAGAAACAGATAGTTACAATGGTTTTGAAGTTGTCGTCAGGGAAGACATTATGGTGAACTGGCGGAATGAGCTCCACGTTTTCCAGAAAGGTTCTGTAATTAGAAATCACTATTGGTGGGGGCTGGTCTTTTCCCATTTGCGCCTGTTCCAAGGAGCGATTGTCCCAAACTGCGCGTTTTTATGGATGATAATGTGCAACCATACCGAACTTCTATTGCTCAGAAACTACCGAAAAAGGGAAGATAACACTCGAATGGATTTGTCAGCGTACTTCCTGATTTAAGTTCTATAGAACATGTGTGAAGGGCCATGGGAAGGTGACTTGCAGAACAATTACATCCTTCGGGGAACACCCAACTGAAACAAATGCTGATTGAGGAACACTTACATTAGAAACTGCTGGATAATCTAGTACCGAATATATAGAGACAATGCGAAGCAACCACTAA